>ML802742.1:249801-273222 GCA_009831015.1 Picea engelmannii | reverse complement strand
ATGAGGTTGCATGGATGGCAGGAGATCCTAGATCTTTTCCATAGGAACACTATGGGTGAGGGCCATCAAGTTACTCTCTACCTGCCTCAGTACTCTCTCTTCCTTTGTTGATGATGGCCCTACTACTAATGAAACTTCTCTTGGATGGGTCTGCTCTCGAGGACGCCACCTAGTCCGAGGGAGGTTTGTTGGCTGCAGTGGTCCCACATCTATACATAACAGGTTTTTGAGTTAGTACCGTGACATTAACAAAAATATGTTTTATTTCTTGTAAATAAATTCAAAATTAAAAAATATAAGAGTAATCACCTATATCACCGCATGTTGTGCCATGAGGAATATGCATGTCAAGGTCTCTCAAGAAACTGATCCCTGCATAGGGATAATCCTAGATGGTTGGAATATATCGTCTCCACCAATCGAAGAACCCATCATCATATGACTCTCGTACAACCATGCACTCTGGCGAGGCATCAAAGTGGCCCATTTACATAGTTATGGAAAGGTGGCTATTTGACCTTGCATGCTCTCATTTGGTCTTATTCTTGGAACTCTTTAAATTAAGAATGCACAAAGCATTGTCCCGAATCCAAAGTTCATCTTCTTCCTCGGTTTAAAATTTGCGAGCTGTATTTTCATATAGTTGAGCATCGTAGTGCTCCAATCAAATATCAACGGCTGCAGAAACTACACTGCACAATGCATCTGAGCATGAGAAGTATGATGTAGATTAGCAGATCCAGTAATCCACCCAATCAAGTAAATCACAACGTTCAAGCCAAGATTCTCAATCTTCTATATAGGGACTTGAGAGCCTACTTTTTCCACACCGGCTTCACAATATATATCGACATAATGGGCTATGTAACATGTCCATGGAGAGAAGGTTTTCATGTTTACCGGCTCACCCCTCCTAGAGATATCAGTCAAGAAGTAGATATCTTCGGTGGTGATTTTCAAGGATTTTCCTTCTAGCATAAAGGACTCCGCATCGGGGTTCCAATACTCAATAAGGTGGTTCACTAGTCTCAGTTGGGCTCTCATGAAAGGACAACAAAATAATTTCCATAATCCACATTGTTTTAATATAGACATAGTTGTTGGGTCCTCTTCGACCATTTGGTCCACTTCCTCATGCTCTCTCTCTCTCTCTCTCTCTCTCTCTCTCTCTCTCTCTCTCTCTCCAATGAACATACATCCTTGATCATGAAAATTTTTGGGAGCTAGTGCCCTTGTTTTATCATTTTGGTGAGCATGTACACACCCTGTTTTGAACATAGTCGTGGATGTACACATGCTAAGTTTAGCTTAGATAGTGTACATATGCATGCTGATCATGAACAGTGCATGTACACGCACAATAATGGAGAATTTTAGGGCGCATGGCCCCCAAATTGCCCTAAAAACCATGAAAATTGAAGTGATTTGCAAGAGAAAGAGAACGATACTTACTTGGTTCAAGAATGAGTCAATTTTGTCCACCGTTTCTCTCTGAATGTGCAATTGAAGAAAGATGGTTTTTTCTGTTTTGGGGATTTTCAAAGGCCAATGGTTAAAATGACCCCTTTTACCTCTATTTATATATGTTTTGACTCTTGTTTGATCTAGTTTTTCCCTTTTTCCTTCCCTATTGTTGGCTCGGTTGATGTTTTGGTTCCTCTTAGAGATATTTTGGTCATTTACAAGTCTTATGTGATTTGGATTCGATATTTTTAATGCATGGGTACTAATTATATCATCATGTAACTAAGTTGTGTTTTCACAATTTGCATATAGGGTAGGTTTTTACCACTTTACATTTTTCATTCTATTGACGATTTCCTCTTTTCCATAGGGTCGATCCCACTGAAGTGAGACACAAAACCTTCCATGCTTCTTTAGAAGTGTCATAATTAAGTGGTAGAGACTTCCTCTCCATGGATTCCCTAGATAGATCCTTGTCTTGTGTTCTAGAATCCATGTTATGAGTTTTATGTAGGCTTGGGAGTCCTTTTAGTCCCACCATGACTTTGTGTTGAAGCCGCATCTGTCTTCTTCATATTTTTTTGGCCTATACCCATGGGAATTCCCTAGAGCATGGTTTGTTTTCTTTCAAGCTCACATAAACTATGAAAGTAACATACAACGAGAGATTGTTTATCCTTTTCAGCCTTGTTTAGATTACATAAGAAAAGGAGACCCCCTGGAGTCTTCTTTAAGCTCTTTTCAGACTCTCTAAATTTGAAAAGATTGTGGAGCGATCTTGTTTCCATTCACACTCGTTAAAGTAAAATTAAAAGGCACATCTCTTCGACGATATTTTACCCATTTTTCAGTCGAGATGGATAATTTTATGAAAAAGGTATGCCCTAGGATCTACGGTTCGCATGGAGAGTATCCCCAGGTATAATTTTATCCCTTTTTCAGGCCCGAGGGACTAAATTTGAGAAAAAACACCATTCTATCTGGTTTTGGTTTATCACTTTTTTGGGCCTTGGAGAATATTTATTAAAAAGGAAACATCTTGGAGTCTTCTTTAAGCTCTTTTCAGATTCCCTAAACAAGAAAAGATCACTGAGTGTCCTTGTTTATTTCACACTCATTCATTGGTCCAAAAAGAACATCTATTTGGCCTAAGTTTAACTCTTTTTCCGGCTAATAGATTGTCTAGGAAAAAGGTACTCCTCGGGAGATACGTCTCACCGAGAGAGTTATACTAAGTTATGTTTTATACCTTTTTAGGCTCATGGGACTAAATTTAGGAAAAAGGACAAGGTATTCCATAGCTAAGTTCTTTTCATACTCCTTAAAATTGAAAATATAGTTGAGTGATCTTGTCTCTATCATAGTTGTTAAAAAGGTTTTGAAGAGATGTCCTTTTGGTATAAGTTTAACCATTTTTCGGACTGACTGGACTATGTATGAAAAATGAATACTCTATCCCTAGTGACCAGAAGAGTTTTCCCTTGTATGATTTTATTCTTTTTCGAGCCCTGGAGACTTATGTTACAAAAAATATCACTCTAGAGTATTCTTTTACTAGTTTTTTAGACTCTCTAAATGTGAAAAGCCACCAAACTTACCTTCTATGGGCTCATAAAACTTTACATTGAAGGAGGCTCATTGTGTCAATCCATAATCACATTACATGTCTCACTCTTGCATCCTTGGCCTAATATCGGCTTCATTTCTCTATTGCTAAAATTTTAGAGCATCCCTGAGGTGCATGTCTTGGAACATTTTTTCCTTTTGCGATATGACACCCTAACCCATGGAGGAATTTTCCCGAGTGTCCATATTCTTCACGTGTCTCCTTGCATTGAGCATCAGTGTGTTCCATGCGCTTGGAACTAGTTTTCTTTCCTATGAAATCCATTCCTCATTTGTAATGTAACATCCTTTTATTCTTTTTCAAGCTCGTTAAATATATGAAAAAGACAAAAAAATCAAATATTCCAAAAAGAGGGGATGTGAAAACATTCTCTTTTAAGGGAAACAATCTAGTCACCCTTTAACATAGCACATCCTTCAGAGCATTGGGATTTAGTATGGCCTTGTGAAGTTGTTATCGTTACATAGAGTTGTGTCCTCCTCCATTTGGTTACTCTTCCAAACATATGGATAGTTTTTGGTGGCTTTTGTGCCACAAAATTATGTCAATAAAATGCTTCTTGAGTCTTTTCATACATCGTGATCTTGTCCAATGGAAATTATTACAACCTTATTTGGCCATTATACAATAAGTATCTTCACCATCATGAGCCGACCATCCCAAGAGTCTTGTCAACTTCACATTCAGAATCAATTAAGTACCTTGTCTGATGTTTGAGGTCCTCTAGTCTTTCCATGATGGGTTGTCGAAGACCTCAGGGTAGTGAGTCTTACACTCTTATTATATTCCTACCTGAGTTATGAAGATATTCAAGATATTACTCAAGTTACGAAGTTATCATCTCCGGCTAAATGAATTGATACTTCCTGAGGATTTATATTACATTGTATTTGTATATATTCTGATGATTTTGAGATGTAGATCCATTGTGTATTATTCATGGCTACAATTGGTATTGGCATACACATTATTCATGTAGAAATGATTACTATATATGACATGTATATACAGTGTACTTGATTGGAAACCATGCTTAGTTTGTCTCGAGCATGGGTATGTCCACCTCAATGGTTATTATTATTATTTTGCAGATGACAGGCTCACAAATTCTCATATGGGATCACTCAAATTGGTGCCTTTCCCACTTTATTAAATATGTTTTAATGTATTTTGACCATGAGTTTCTCTTATGACCTCACACATTAGGGGGCATTTGTTATAGCTCAACATGCCACTACTATGCATTTCTGACATTGGCCTACTCATTCACATATTTGTCAACCATTTGTTTTGAGGTTCCTCTTAAAAAACACCTTTTGTTTTGGTGTGCGTTCCCTTGTACATATACAACATGTGTACATTCTTGGCAGCCCGTGTATATTCTAAAAAATTGAAAAAAATAAAAGGTTTAGCGCTTTTTGGTGGAGTTTACGGGCTATGTGAGGTTGCATGACCATTTTACCTCCTTTATCCCTTTTGAAAATGGATTAACTATATTTTCTCCATATAAAGGGCCCTAGGGGAGTCATTTGGATATATGAAAGAAGAGGCAAGTGAACTTTGCCAAAATTTCTCTCCCCATCATTTCAAGCCCTTCATCTTGTTCTGATTTTTCACCATCAACATTCCCAACCACTCATCCTCCTTATACAATCCATCCCGTTTCCCTATATTGGCATGTTGGTTTTGACGATATCACATTGGGAATGGTGCACTTGGATTCAAATTAGAGGAACCCAGGCGAGGTTCTTGGAGCGACGTCGACAAGATTCAGGTTGTAACTTCCAATCTTGTTATTAATAAAAGAGAAACTTTTTGTCCCAGATATGTATGTCTTTATATTTATATTTATGGATTGTTTTCATGAATATCTCACCCTTTAGATGATCTTGGTAGTTATGCGTATGTTGTTATATTATGTTCTTTAAAGTTGTTTCAGGACAACATTAGGAGGAGGCCAACAACCTGGAAAAAACAACAACAGGAAGGGATATACTGCAAATGGAAGGACTTAAGGTACACACTTTGATCCTATCTCCCTTCCATTGATTATCATTAGGTATTGTTATATTTGAGTAGAATAAAAGAATTAATTTCTTTTAAGGTGCATGGCTCTTCCTAGTCACTAGACTCGAATTAGGGGGATTTTTCCCCATAGAAATGATACATATTTGTATATGTTCTCTAGGTTGTCCCGTTCCATCATACTTCTCCACATATCTATCTTCTTGTTTTATGCCAAATCCGATGCGCAGTAACCTCTTGCATTGATACCAATTCTAAATCTTCTCCTTATAAATACCCCACCACCATGCAGGCGTAGCTTTCAAAGCAATATCCAAAACTAGTAATCTTTGACTTTCAAACACTTCTAATTCAAATTTTGTTAAAAATTCATCTAAATTATTCTGACCATAAAAAGTGGGTGGTTCCCTTACCTCTGTACCAACCCATATTAGTGCATGTGTCATCCTTATGCATCTTCAGGTGGATAACTCATGCAATCACTACTACCAATTCTCTAGCCCTATTTCAGAGTCTGAAGCACATAAATTAATGCTTCTCCAACTCTAGATTCCATCTGTTGTTGGGTTTACATAATCCTCCTCTCACATGATAGTTCTATACAACTAATTTATGTATTCTGTAATAAAAAATTTTGTCGTAGAATCAAAATACCTTCCTCCTTCTGAAGCATCTAATGGCGTAATAAATATGTATTCTCCTGATTCAAAGATCATTTTTCTAGTCTTCATGTTCAGAATAGATTGATTTTCAAAATCCCAATCCAGCCCCAACAATGTTGGATATGGTGAAGTGTTATCTACTATGTCAATCACATCAAAGTCTTTCATAGTGTGCACACCATCTAGGTCTACTAGTATTCCCTTGAATACACCAATTGGTACCACTCTATGTTGATTTTCTAACTTTAACTGAATAGATGAAAATGCCAATATAGGTTCTCCCATGCCTTCCCATGCCTTCTCAAAAAGAACATTTACTTCAGACCCTAAGTATAATATGATATCACCCATATTGAAATCTTCAATGTTTGGATTCAATCTGAATTCCCTACTCGTTCTTATCTTCTTAAGAACCTGATTGCCTGTCTTTTATTCTACTTTCATCTCTTCTCGAGAATTGAAATTTTCTAATAAACTCTGTAATACTTGTAAATAGTTTCTATCATTCAATAATTTTACAGAAGACCCAAAAAAGCTTCTCATATTACTTAATTGTTCTGAAGTCTAATCTCTACTAGTTTGATCAAATAGATGAGGCATTTCATACACTGGTACATCATCTCTTGGCTTTGTATGTGAAGTAGATGCAATATTCTCCTTCAAAAATTGTTGTCTAACTCTCTTGAATGTCTCCTTCTCCTTGCACGCATCAAAATTCTATTGAGGTGTTGTATTCTTCTGGACCCACTGGTACTGGTCCTAATCCTTCTTTATTGTGTCTTCCCCTTTCTTGGTTCCACCTCTAGTAACTATATTGATCTTCTTCCCATCCTCTTCTCTATTTTCCATAGCAATCTGTTGGACGTTTTGATTGTTCTGGTTCCTTTTTTCCTGTATATTTACCAGATGTGTTAGATAGTGTTCCATCTCATGATCTTCTATGTGAAAATACATACATGTCACAGGTGGTTGTGGACAGTCTCTTTCGTAACATCCAAGTTTCTGACAATTGTGACAAACTATTGGTCCTCTAACTCCTCCAAATCCTCTTCCTCCACGACCTCCTCCTCTGAAGCCTCCTTTTTTACCTTTATTTTTTCTCCGCGGTGTTTTATACCATGGTCCATGATTGTACTGCAATTTTACATTATTATACTATGGCAGCACTACAAACTGTTGCACATTGTTATACTGCAATGGTGCTAGAAAATACTACGCATTATTATACTGCGATGGTGCTCCAAATTGTTGCATGTTATGATACTATGGTTTCCATACAGGTTGTCCTATCATTAACTCATCCTAGACCCTATAAGTATCGGATGTCCTCTCCTTCATTATTTCCAAGGTTCTACACTAAGAAAAGTAAACAAACTAAGAAAAGTAAGCAAACTTGTAGAAAAAATAAACACTCTTGCGGAAAAGGAACAACAAGGCTTTGGAGAGACCCATTAAAATGGATGCGCAAGTTTTTACCTCTCGTCTTAAAGTTTCTCCTCCCCCTTGTTATGTAATTAAAGGCTACCTACCTACCTAATCTCTAATCCCTTTAGCACCTCCCTGACAACGATGCCAAAAATGTCGAGTAAAATATATGCTATCTATTTCGACATTAAATTGTGAACCCAGGGCTCGTAAGCTTCGAGGTGCCAACACTATATGTGTGGGTCTACATATCTAATAGAGACTAGCCTAGCCTAATATAATCTAATTCCAATAAACTCAAATGATGAATACCTTTACTTTAACTTTACAGAGTAATCTACAACTAGGAATGATAAATTCATTATTCTAAGTGAACAAATATTGAATAAAAGAAAACTATCTTCATTTAAAAACATCCTATGTTCATGGGAAGTGAACTCATAAAGAAAACTATCATTAAAAATCAATTCTTTATGGTGAACTCTATTATTAAAGAAACACTTACAATTATTCCTATCTTGCAGAGAATAAACACTAATCTATCTAACTGAAAGCAAGAAAAACAAGAACTTAGAATTATTTTTATCTTGTAGTGAATAAACACTAATTTGTTTACCTGAAAGAAAGAAGAGAAATAACTCACACCCCGATGGCATCTAACTACTAATGAGAATTCAAGTAAACATCAAGTAAACATCAATCATTCACTCTATCACACTAATACTGAAAATTACTTTGTTCAAAATCACTAATTCAGGTGAATATACAAACCCATAACTAGCACTAATTAGAAATCCTAATTCAAATTCATAATAATGAAAATACTTTGTGCAAACCTATAAACTCATGGCTAGTGCTAACGAGAAATCATAATTCAAATTCATAGCTGGGAATTCATTAAAAATCATAACCTAAGCTACCATTGAAGATCATACTCAAAATCAACTAAGATGCTACTAGAAATCATAATTTAAAATCCAATCCTATCCTATCATAATGATGCTAAAATAAAAATTAGCAAATGAAACAAGAATACAAAGAATATTTGGAATTTCAATTTGATAAACAAACACTATCTAAGTTAGTACTCTGCAGAGTAATTTACAGCTAAGGAGAAAAATACATGACAGTGTAATTAAACAACTTCTACAACCTGTAAACAAATTGTTAGGAGTTTAATAATTAACACACAACCATGGATATCCCTCTGTGATATACACACAATTAAAAAAGTAATTTACAAATGAGAGAAGATGTACAGGGAGATGAATTAGACAATGATCTGAAGTTAAACGTTTCACACAACAAGCAATTTAAAATTAAGAAATATACACAATAAATAAACAATTTCGAAATCGAAGAAGTATGAAAGGAAACTATGCAAATGAAAACATCTACTGGTATAAACAATCACCCAGACCATTGGTGCCCCCCCACCAGGTTGTGGCTACACTCCAATAAAACGAAGAGGATAAATCAATGCAATACTATCATTAAGCATGAGAAAACAAAGTATGGAACAAAATCGCAGATAATGTCTATATCAAAACAATAAAATTCTTGTCTTTAGTTGTGCCACAGGTAGTGGTATTTATAGATTATTACATCTTGAGAGGTTGACCACTGGAAGGGTCTACCTCCTCTAAAAATAGTAAACTCATTAAATGAGTTCTAACAACAACATCTTATAACGATTTCATGATCCACTCAATGATCACTACAACTGCCCAATCTGAGGTGTGTCAAGCCCTGTAGCTAGGGTCCACGAGGGGGCACAAAACCTATATCCACGATTCGTCCACGAAAGGCCGCCAATGTACCAACCGCCAGCTCCAGTGCGCTCAGAGTGCTAGATCGCATGCTAGATGGAGTGTCAGATCGCGTGCCAGATCAAGTGTTGAATGGAGTGCCGGACAAGGTACCACATGGAGGATCGGACCGTGATTTCACCCTGTTGCAATAAAACCATACATTAGATCTTCATAAACATAGAACTGAGATGAATTGATAAAAAAACTATTGTAAAAACACCAATTATACATACTTGGTGGGAGTTCATGGTGAATTGATGTATAAACCTTTGAGAATCATTCAAAATGGCTAATATGAAGCATAACATATGTAATATCGCATGCAAAAAGGATTTGACCATCGAAATAAAATAATCAAAACACGAACCCAACAATCTCCTTGGTTTGTTCCTCATCCATCATAATGGGGTCCATTTATTCCTTTTTCTAGCTTCCATCCAGATCCCTCTCCATATCTTAGATCTTCCTTAGTTCTTCCCCCAGTTCCCCCATGCGGGAAAAGTGATTTAGTTG
Organism: Picea engelmannii; assembly: GCA_009831015.1. Classification (NCBI taxonomy): domain Eukaryota; kingdom Viridiplantae; phylum Streptophyta; class Pinopsida; order Pinales; family Pinaceae; genus Picea; species Picea engelmannii. Next base: position 263,695 of record ML802742.1, on the reverse strand, counting down.
TTTGACTCCATTGTCATCACTCCTTTATCATGTAATAGAATCTTGATTGACATGTAAATTGATAGAATGTGCCTTCCTCTTGGTCCCTTCAAAAACTCCTTCTCTCTAGTAGTGTAATACTTCACAATATCGACTGCAAACTCAGTAATAAAGCCTCCAATAATATTGTCTAACCAGAAATACACTCTGCACATGAACTTAATATTGAAACTTTCCAACCTCACAATATTCTCATTATTCCACTCTACTGGACTTATTCGGTTAGTTGGATGAGTTTCCTTCAGCCTCACTAACCTCTCCTGTAACAACTATGGAAAATAACATAAATATGCCTCATGCAAATCATTAAACACATACCTCTCTAGATATCAGTGCAGTGTATTCCTGGAGATTCTATTGTCATTCTATGCAAACTTGAGCTTGTTTTTATCCTGTTATCCCCTACCCTAGGGATAAGTAAGGAGATCATGTCTCGATGCCCACATGTCCTAGACATGGAGTATTGAGATACATATGACTTGAGCATGGCTCTGGAGGGCCCCTCTTTTCTTCAGTGTAGTCCATTTATCAACAACAATAGTATCAATCCCACCAAACCATTCCTGAAGTAGCAGTAAGTATTGCTCCATGAGGTAATGAGTCTGGGTATCATGGTATGTGTCACTCTGATTCTTGAAGCACTTGAATTTGTTTCATTGAATTCTCCTTCATTTCATAATGTTTTCTTGGAAATTATGTTATTTGACTTGTTCATACCTAGAAGGGTGACATGGTTCCCTAATAAGTTTATCTCCCTTTAGTATGGGTTTCCATTGGGTGGGTCTATGAAAGGTCATGATCTGTTCCCTCTATACTTACCACTTCCCAAATTTTTCCCTCTCATTTCCCCCTACCCTTGTCTGAGAATTTGGATTGGCCACACTAGGAAGGGTTGTAACTTGCCTTGTGGGAAGAAGGGGCTAAAGGCCTAGAGGGTAAAGGTAGTTGGCAAGATTTAAAATCCAATATTGAAACCTTTGAGATGCTTCACAAGGGGATTCCTGAGAAATCCATAAAAGGATTCTCAGTAAGAAAATAGAACCCATAAAAATAAATAAACACTCAAGGTACTAGTTGATGGAAAGGAGGTCTCAACACGAGCCGACCTATTATGACCACGAGCATGTAGCAGTATGAAACTACCACCTATCTGGTCACCAAACCAGGGTAGTGGATCTTGGTAGCATAACTAAGAGAAAGGGAGTCTGATCATGAGCCAATCTTCTCATCTTCATGTAATGTTCATGGATAACGCTGTCATCTCTGGTCACCAAGCTAGGATAGTGTCCCTCGAATCTTCCCTTGAAGCACAAAAGAAAAATATAAAAATAAAATAAAGATAAGAGTAAAAGGGAATGAATGGGCTACAAAACAACGACATTTATGACAAGGTGCAACTCACCCTCTACAAAGGAACCCATAGGTAAGATTTACATTTCCTTGTTATTACTTCACCCCATACCCAAACACTTACCCCATGCCACATCATACACTTACATGACCTGCATTGGATCCCACCTGGGAAACACCCCTGACTTAAGGAAGGTTATCCCAATAGGACACCCTGTGACCTTCTCCAAAACTAACTTGTCAAATTGCATAACTTATTTGAGCATTTATCTGGGTTAAGGGGGGTTTTATGCACATGTTTGGGTAATTTAGTTATTGGATGTGATTTACATGCTATGATCCCTATGAATTATGAACCCTTGGAGGGCATACTTGTTGTTGTTGCAGGACCTTTCTCGGTGGAAATGTACATGTGAGGGAATGATTAGGCTGGACCTTCATGAGGGACTAAAGCCCAAATATGGATGTTGTAACCCCAACTAGGGGCAAGAAGACATTGAAGACTTGCATTGGGAAGAAAGAAGGACATTTCCTTTGGAGGCACCTTGGCAGAAATAGACCCAGGGGTTTGTTTCTATTTCACATGGACATTGGCCCTAGAAGGCCCATGACGTCACCATCTGACCCTGGATGTCATCTAGAGCTAGGGTTTCTGATTTGGAGGTGTTTATGAGCCTAGTGGCATGTGTGGGCTTCATCTAGAGCCTTTGGAGGCCAAGCTCCCTACCTTTCGGGCCCAACGTTCCACCTTAGAGCCTCAAAGTCACCCTACAAGGGAATGATGTCACCCTTGGAGGTGTTTATGTGAAAATTGAATTTATTTGTAAATTAGCCAGGTTGGCCTTATTTTGACCTAAAATTAATTAAAGGTCACCAGTTTTGTATAAATAAACATAAAGTACATTCACATTTACATCACAACTCCTCAAACAAGAGGAGATGTCTGAAATTTGGACCCTAGTAAGGGCTATTGGCTGAAATTGTGAGGCACGCTCTTGTATAAGGCTGATTTTTGCAAGTTGGATCAATCTTGGAAGCTTTTATGGTGATCTTGCATGGCATTTTCATGATTATTCTTGGTGTAAGTAGGTAAAATTCTGCATTTTTTGTCATCTATTGAATGGTTTATGTATGGTTTTATTTTCTCATACAAGATTATGAAATTGCATGATATACTTAATGCTTGAAGTAAGGAACTTAAATTGCTACATTCTTACTTTCTATTTCCCAATATTTTCATTGAATTGATCTAGTAACTAGTGAAATCCTAGAGCCCTAGTTTCCTAGCACTCTAAGGTTTTGACCTAATTATCTTTTCCTAAGTTCTTATACCATAAGAATCCTAAGGAGAGAAAGGTTATAGGGCCTAGAATTTCCTACACCATAGTATCTTGTTTCTTGAGGAAAATGCATAGAGAGACTTAAGTTACTACTTCTTCTATGCATTTTCCCTCTTAGACTTTTGTGCACTATAAAAATTGATTTGTATCCTTAGAAGAAATCGTCCATTTGACTCCATAAGCCCTAGAAGGCACTAGTTCTATCCTCTCTCTTATTGAAGGATTGATTAAACACTCAAACACTCTTCTCCTAAGCTTTTACTAACTATCTCTAACCCCAGTTTAGCCTAGATAACTAACCTATTTGTTATTGTTAGAAAAGATTGCTACAACCATCCAAATGCAAATTTTTTTTTGCAAAACTGGCCTTTAATTCTAGATAGACACTTCAAAAATTGCTTGTGACAATTAATTATCATTTGGCCTAGTAAAAGATACCTTTTCATTGTCTTTTCAAGCAATTTAGAGGCATATTTCTTGCAACTTTTATAAAATACTTATTGTTGTTGTAAACTTTCATGTTGATGTAATTTTATATCAGCCACCATATATTTCAAAGGTTTATTGTCTTATTGAAGCACTAACATCATTTTGTACTTGAAACTGCCATATTTTTTCTTTGTTGTCTTGTTCTGGGAAGGTACACTTCATGTTTACTTTTGCTTCATCTCTTAAAGAAATAAAAAACCATTTGACTTGAGTGGCCAGTGAGAGGGGCATATTCTCGCATCTTTGTATTAGTTCATCAACCCTTTGGTTCACTAGGGACATCTCCCTTGGGGTAATATTAACATACTCCTAAACATAAAGGGGTTTCCTATTAAGGTGATAGTGATAGGTCACCCCCTTGTTATGTCAATATTGCCTCACTTGCCTTAGGCTTTGGGAAAGTACAGATTGCATGATAACATCTCCAACCATCTTTCAATCTCCTGCTTTAGTTGGATTCCATGGCCTAAACATCCCCTTCTACCACTGCATTTTCTTCATCAAATCCCCTCCAATCCGACCTTACGAGTTCCAATCGGCAACAAAAACATTTGTTGGATGTATGGGTTGACTTAGGTTCTACCTTAGTTCTCCAACAAAACCCTAGAAACCATTGGCCCTTTTGGAGACGAAAAGGAAACACTGCGCACAGAGTGCATAGCATACTCTCACCCAAGATGGATTATGGGTGATTGTATGACCCAAATGTCTGCAATCATGGAAGGGATGATGCTCATGGGATGTTAGGAATACCTACATATCTACCTATACTTCAATATTCATCATATCTACCATACCATCATTCAGATATACCATTCATGTAACCCTTAACATTCATTCTACATAAATTAACATAACTACTCTCGTGCGCATTGCAAATTAACCTTAACATATTCATTCATATATCCATTCATTCATGGAAACACATAAAGAACACATTCCATACATTGACACAATATTTTACCTTGGTTCACCCCCCTCGGCTACGCCCACAACAATTTGGCATTATATGCTTCTCTATTCATCTTCTTCAAAATATTGTGTTGTGCACATTACATCATAGTTTAGAAATGGTGAGGCTGACTAGTGTCACACCAATATCCACATTTTGTGACCTGGCCCTCAGTTACAACTCAAAACCAGACTCATCCCCAAAACTGACTTAGTAATTTTCTCAAAAAATCTCTACTAAAAATATCAGATAGATATCTCCTAGCTAGATCATACATCATATATTTATACTACCAAAATTGGGTTGAAACCCATCACATTGATTACTGAAACCCTAACCCTAGTGGATTAGGTTCATACACTTTACAATCTCCTATGTGTGGTTGGTATTCAATTTATCTGGATCTCGAGGGATGATATCTGGATGGATTGAATGCTGAGAGAGGAGGAGCTTAGACGTTCCATTATTTCATGAAAAAAAGCATGGAAAAAAACATGTAAATGAAGTACTCGGGAGGTGAGGCTCAAAGCGGAGCCTCACCTCTATAAATAATTATGAGTAAATGAATCGGAGCTAATTAATCTCACAATGAACAATAGAAAATATGAGAGAAACTAAAATGAGTAACTTGATATTATGAGAAGGCTTTCTAGGCCTTTATATAGCATTACAAAATGGTCCATTGGACAAATTCAAAAAGATCTCATTAAATGAGTCTCTATTATTAGTATAATAGATATAACTACCCTACTAACCAAGTAGCGGAAAATAAAACACGATACAATATTGGAAAGAGATCATTAAATGAGTCTCTATTATTATAATAATAGATCTAACTACCCAGCTAACTTCGTATTGGAAAATAAAACCCAATGGAGAGGTGGGATTCTCTTTGAATCATATGGGAAACATGTTATCCCAATTAATTAATCAGGAGGTGGGAATCTCCTTGATCCACATGGTAAATCTATTATCTTTATGACTTTTTCATCTGAATTTATACCATATACCCCCTAAAATTCAGATCATCAATCAAACTATTTCTTACTTTGACTCTTCTTTTCCCTGCATTGTTTTTCCTTGATTCCTAGTGCACGGTGCTTCTTTGGTCCATTCCTTAGCTGCCTACCTCGTTTGTTGTTCTCTTTCTCATTCTTTAAACTTTTCTCCAAAAATAGTTTTCTCCAACACTGTATATGGATAAAAATCACCTTCAGTTCTCTCATACATGCTCGGTGCCTTGAAGGTCCAGGTGGTTCACCAAAATCTTACAGTTTGAGAGGCTATTCTTCGTACCCTGAAAAATAATCTGGTCATGGATTAGAATCACATGAAGCAACAAGCATATAAAGGTCACTCAGAACATCAATTTGTTGAAGGGGACTAGGTGTTTCTTCGACTGCAACCTTATAATAAGACTTCACTCAAGGTTGACGATTGTTAGAAGTTGGCACCCAAAATTTATGATCCTTATACAATTATTAAGGAGGTGAGACAGGTGGCTTGTCAATTAGCTTTTCCTAGTGAGTCTAAGCTCCATGATTTTTTTCATGTCTCCAGCTTAAAGAAGGTGATTGGAAGTAAGTGCCAAACTCAAACCAGTCTTCCTGAGTTAAATGAAGAAGGCTTCATCTAGTTGCATCCATAATAAGTCTTGGACCAGCGTGAACGTCTTCTACGTCAATGCACCATTAAGGAAGTGTTAGTACAGTGAAAATATACAACTCCAACAGATGCCACCTGGGAGGATAGGTCTATTTTTTAAAGGGAAGGGCATGTTAGGGACCTAACCTCCCTAACCCCTCATGTAGGTAGAATAATATATTTTCCTTGTAATAAAGGAAAATATTAATAAGGCCTAGTAATAAGGAAGAATAAGTCAAACATAACAATACCTAATAGAATCTTATTCTTCTAGAAGATTTTCCTCTAGATTGTTATTTTGGTAGATATATTTAGTATAAATAGGAGTTGAGGGCATGATAAGTTTTTGTGTGGAGAATCATTGTAATAGAGTGTTGTTTTGCTAGAAGTTTCCCCCTCGAAGAAGCAAGTGAACATTGTTTCCTATCAATAAAGATATTATTTTGGTGTCGTGGTTTCATATAATATGTTGTTCCATTGTTATTCTTTGCAGTATTTTTATTTTTTTTGTTATTATAATAGGTATCGTACCTTACAAGACTAGGCCAACTTCCATAGTATTTCATAAGTACAAATAAGAACAAGGCTATTCATGCCTTGTGACCATACTTGGTTGCACAACTTCCTCATGAAGCACCTTTGGGCTTGTCTTTTGTAGGTCCCATTTATTCCTCATGTTAGAGTGTTAACATGCCTAGTTTACACACACTATGAAACCTAGAAATTGCAATCCTTTTAATGAAAAACTATTTCTTTAGATAATCTCAAATTATTTTACTTTTCACCAAGAGAATCTCCCCAACTCCTTTCCACACCATATCATTTCACTTTATATAATGAAAGGAAGCCTAACCAACTCCTTTGAACTCAGGAGGCCCCTTCCCTTCCACATACGTGGATATGTAGATCCAATGTCTTCCTTCAGGTAAGTATATTTTTTTTAAGATGGAGGCATGGACTATGATGAACACTCAAGTCACCCACCTCATGCAATATAGTGAAGGAACTGTGGTCCACTTCATGTTGGGACCTTCTTCTATCAAACATAACCTACTCACACAATCCTCCTCTTTCACTAATCATACATACTTGCAACCCTGTGAAGGGCCTCTTTTGTTATAGACCTGAATAGATATGAATACAAAATACCATAATAGTACCAAAGACATATGATACAATCACCAAACAAGATATATGGAAAAATATATAAAACCACCACTTTATTATATCAAACCCTTAGGGTAGGGAAACACCATATAATGGATCCTATTATGGAAGGGATCCTCTCGTGTTCACTTTCCTCTTCGAAGGGGAATCCTCCAATTGAGATACACGCTCCCAATAAAATATTTATCCTCCCCCTATTACAATGCTTGAACCTCTTTATATAGTACTACCAACCACCTAAGAACATTCTAGAGGAGGAACCTTCTAGAAGTAGAACCTTATAAGAAGTCCTCTTACATTTATTATATCTAACTACCCTAGTGGACCTTATTTAATACTATAGTGGACCTAGTCCACCTTAAATTGAATGGATTCCACTATTATCAATATGGGCCTTTCAAACCCCCCTCCCCCCCCCACTACCCCTATAGCTACACTACATTCCATCCCCCTTAGGAAAACATTGTCCCCAACACACGTTATGAGGCTGTACAACCATATACGAGGGTCCCATGGATAAGTTTGGATTATAGTGTTGAATTAGAATGAATAACCAGGGTCCCATGAAGAAATTAAAGCCACCATGTTGAAGTAGTCCAACCACTACTATAAACTTGGATCCCAAGTCTAAGTGCTCATGTGAACTCCACGTGGAAAATATAAAAAATCAGGAACCAACTGAAAATGATGCTCCAAAAATATACATTGGTCATGTGGGTCGAAATATGTAGAACTAACCAACCATTCATCCACTACTAATGGAAAATAATGAATTGGAAGAATAATATTCAGATAAGACTCTTTTGTACTCTTCAGGATGGCCTCTACATGAGGTGGAGTAGAGTAATCAAATAGAAGATGAAAGTAGTTGTCATCCTAGAAATGACAACGATACCAATCACCACAATCAACCTCAAAAGTATACCAAGCATAGATGTATTGATTATATTCATCCATGATGTCCTCCATAATATATTCCTCATGTATGTTATCTTTGTACTTTCACCAACTATTCTTTAAGTCATGCATGCAGGCTTAGAGGGATTTCATGTGTGGTTCCAAAGCCATGAGTATTTTTTTACATAAAGTATCCTTAAGGATTTGAAAGAAACGATCCATTGTAAATACCACATAAAATATTCTATCCAATGACACTAATTTGGTACCAATCTAAGAACCATGTGACAAGTTACGAATTTTGCAGTTCCACCGCTATCACAACCCCCCCCCCCAAAAAAAAAAAAAACAAAATGGTTGATTTTAAATCAACGATATCTTGACTTCCTAAGCTCCGATTCAAACGTTTTGTTTTTTGAAATTGGGTAAAATTCTGAGAGGAACTCAGATATGTAATTAGTTTGAACAAATTTGGCCTTCGGGTGCTACAAAAATAAAAAAATCGCACAATAGTCCGCGAAAGAAAAGAAAAGAAAAAACCCCTGAAAATTTACAGATTTTAAAATGCTGATAACTTCACTTCCCGAACTCCGTTTGAGACGATTTATTTTTGAAATTGATTTAAATTGTGAGAGGGAATCAATTATATAACCCTTTTCTACAAATTTTTCATAGAAATCTACATAAATTGTCTGAAATGTTGCGACCCTCTTTTTCTTCTCCAAAAAAATATGCAAAAATAAAAATAATTTTCCCACACTTCCTGCCAAAGAAGGAGATCTGATACCACTTGTTATAGACCTGAATAGATATGAGTACAAAATACCACAATAGTACCAAAGATATCTAAATACAATCACCACACAAGATATATGGAACAATATAGAAAACCACCACTTTATTATATCAAACCCTTAGGGTAGGGCAACACCATACAATGGATCTTGTTATGGAAGGGATCATCTCATGTTCACTTGCATCTTTGAGAGAGAATTCTCCAATTGAGGTACTGGTGCAGACCCTGACTCTCGGGCCGAGATCCACGTAGGATCTTCTCTAAACCACGACAAGAATTAAGAGAAACCCTTGATTAAGACCGCGAAGGATTTTCGGGTCTCGCGAGTTCGACGCTTTCAACACAATGCCACCGCTCTCTGCAACAGCCGAGATGCAAAGCTCTGAATGGGTGTAAGGGATAATCTCCCTCTCTTTGGCCCCTTGGAAAAGTGACCACGACCAAGACCTTAGTGCAAGCTCCTTTCATGACTCGCGATCTCGTGAGTTCGAGAGTCAAATTCTCTCGACTCCTCTTGCTTCAAATCTCCGATACCTGAAATGAGATACAGGTATGGATCCTCCTCGTTAGCGCCTTTACAAATGACTGCTAGCTAGAGATTAACTCTAGCACCTCTCCCAACTCGTGACTTAGCGAGTTGGAGTGCTGAATGCTCGGTCTCCTCCCTTGCAAATCCCTGAAATGTGATAAGTCAACAGGGTGTTGACTCCTCCATAGTGACGCGTGTACACCACCAGTCACCCACTTCGACCTTTTTTTGATCGTTGTATGTTTACGCCATCTATCAACTACGTGGTCTCCACTTACGGGATGTGCCACCTATCTGAACAAGCCCTTGGTGCTCGACACTTTGCGACTTTCACGATCCAAATGCAATGTTTCCCAACCTTCAAACTCCCGAATTCACGTTATGATTCAACGGTGTGGGGTAGGCCGCGATCAATGACTCACGTTGATCCTCCACTCCTGGGTGATCGGTTCCTCTAGCCTCTAACCACCTTGCAACTTCTACCAATCCTACAGTCCTCACGATCTCGCGAGTTCTCCATGGAGAATTCAGGCCGTCCGCCTTTGTCCTTGACAACCTTTGTCCCTAAACTTAAGCAAAGGAAATTAGACCTGTTCTTTTCTTGATTTCGATCCAACTTGTTATTTGCTTGACGTCTGCGACCTTCAACCTAAGTTGATTCTCCAGGCCTTCAAGATTTCCTTGGCGAATTCTAGGCTTCAAGCCTTCGCTATGCATGAATCTTGCAAACTTAATGATAACTCACGGTTATCCTTCGAGAGAAGCTCCATGCACTCCTTGCAACAGAGAATTCTTCAACTCCTCTGCGAGTCTAAATAAATCTTTCCCTCTTCTCCCAGCGTGTGCACACTTTGCACAACTCTATGCTCTGCTAGCACTCCTGCCTGTAAAGATACAATTGGATCCTTTCTAAGAGTTTTGAGATGAAATCCAGAACTTGGTCGATGCACTCTTGTGGACCCTCCACTGCACTCTTTGTAGGAGTTCTCAGAAAGATAAACAATTGGAACTCATTCTCCCTTTGTCCAGAACTCAAACATTCACCATAGAATTCTAGAGCATGCACACACATAACATTAAAAAAAAATGCATACAGAGAACATAAATAACCTGCAACATACCATTTAACAGGTGATTCTAATAACCATCACACACACACATAGATTTGGAATCAACGCTTTCTTCTATTAATTCCAATTCTCCCGTACATGGCAAATAACAACTAAATGCATAAAAATCCTCTGTGCTCTTCTATTCTCCTCTGCAACTCTACAACTTACGAATTCTGAATTATGTTACAAATATACAGGGGTTGAGGGTGTCTATCATTTGTTTTCCCTCCTAAACTCATAAAACTGTCTAGTCTATCATTTAAATCTACCCACATGCATTAAACAAACTTAAATGCCTATTACATCCACGGATAGGAACATACGCCCCAAAATCAGTTTGGATCTTCAAGATATAAATGCAACTACACTTTCCTCCTGTCCATTACATTAATGTTTCAGATTTTAAATTTCAAAACGTTTTCACAAAAACGTGTTCAAATTACATCTGTGCGTCCAGCTGTCTCCTTGGCTTTAGGCATGCACTTGGGCTTTATATGATGCTCCTGCATCAACTACACACTCCCAATACAATAATTCTCCTCCCCCCATTACAATGCTTGAACCCATTTATATAGTGCTACCAACCACCTAAGAACATTCTAGAGGAGGAACCTTCTAAGAAGTCATCTTACATTGATTACATCTAACTATCCTAGTGGGCATTATTTAATGCTATAGTGGACCTAATCCACCTTACATTGAATGGACTCCACTATTTTCACTATGCTCTCCGCCCTCCCCCCTTCCCCCACTACCCCTATAGCTACACTACATCTTTGGAACACTTTCATAAAGTCATTTAGAGGAGGTAACCATGCCAAAAAAAGAAGTCTAACTTAACAAAAACTAATTTCCAATGAAAGTTAAAAGTTGATGAAATAATGGGAGGACCTTTGATTTGTCACAAAAATAATTTCACCTAATACATTGTTTTAGTCAGAATTTTTTTTGGTGTCACGATTTTTAAGGCTCAAATTGTATTTCTGAATGCATAAATTGATTCAGCCCCCTTAGAAACCATAAGATACCCCAAATATGAAATTTATCATTCCAACTATTTTTCTAAATTTCTAACCATTTTATGACAAACTCCTAGAAAAAATACCCCAAAAGGTAAAAACTTAGAACTTAAAAAGATATTAAAATAGAACATTTAAACTAAGTCAAAATGTTTTTGAGAGAATATAATTTTAAAAAGTAATACTGATTTATGTATAAAGTGGATAATAGCCCCATCCTCTATTCCCCTTTCCATTTTCAAAATTTACCACCCTGTGAACTTCATGCCCTCTACCTGTAAACTCCCTGCTCTAAACTTGCAGGAAGAGGGGCCATAGGCAGGGCTCTGGGAGCCAGCAATGAGGCACTACCCAATATTTCTTTGATGGGTTGAGAAGCCAGGGCCAAGCAATCATTCTAACTCACTCTTTAGCACGTCAAGAAATCACGATACAATTTGGTTTCATTTGCTTCATGGGATTGAAATCCTTTATTTTTTCGTTAGCTCTGGTACAGCATGTTTGTCTGAACTTGCATGCAAACGACATGCATTTGATTCCTTCATTTCCCTAAATTGCATGCATTTGGGTCCTTCATTTCCTAAGACTACCGCATTGGAAAATTGGGAAGTGATCACATAAAGAATTATTATTTGAGGTTGATTGGAGGCAGCAAACACGGAGAGATTCAGAAATCCTAAGAGTTGATTAATAGGGGCAATTCCATTTGACAGTTTACTTTTGTTTACTTTTATGACGCTAGTGTAAACTTTCTATGTTTATGATTTTTTTTGGTAACTATCATCTGAATTTATTCAATTTGGCAATATGGCTTTTTTGAATGTATAAATAGATTCAATACTTTCAAAAATCCTAAAACACCTATCCAATTTGGCAATATGGCTTTTTTAAATGTATAAATAGATTCAACACTTTCAAAAATCCTAAAACACCTAAAATATATAATATCAACCACTAAAATCTACAATTTTCTAAATTTCTTACAAAATTTAAAATAAAACTAAAACTCACTTATAAAGGTCTGGGGGCTCCTCCCCTCAGGGGCCCCTCTGCTTTCGCTTACTGCTATGCCAGTAAAAAGTTTAGACTACTTCTTACATGTAAATGTAGCTTTAATAAATTTACTCCATTCTCATTTCATCTTTTTCTTTACCATATAAAAAAATATGGCCATTCCAGTTTTGTTGCATTAGAAAGTTCCACCGGTCCCATTTGAGAGTTTGCCTTAACATTAAAAACTTTGACCAGTTCTACATTAACGCATCATTTATAGGAGCATGCATATCTAATTTGTGGTTGTAAACCATGTATGCATTAATCTGGTACATTTTTGGGGAGCTGCTTGGGCATTTATGAGATTCGTCTGCTTTTATTCATAAGTTCTTTCTTTATTGAAAACAAACTACGTTTGTTGTTTGTTTTCCCAACACATAATCTCAAACTTGTAGCAAGCATGACTTCTATGCATGGCCTTGAATTAGGCCCAATTCAGCCTTTTCTTCTACAATTTCTTGTAGATAACCACAAGCCATATCAAACACCAATTATATGTTGTATCTGATTATATGATCATTGAATTAATCACAATCTTTTATACATGCACTTTTTTGGTTTGATCTATGCACATTTTCTGGATGCTGATTAATTAAGGTATTGTTTAAACGTTTTATTTTTGAAAATATTTACAGGAATTTAGGAATTTAGTGATACAAATTTTGGTGAAATTATCATTTTCTATTTAAATTGTATTTTGAAATGTATAAATCAATACAATTTTCTGAAAAATCTTGAAACACTCTAATTATACCCACCCTATTTTTTTTGACATACTCCCAATAGTTAGATTTTTCCTCCATTCTGTGTATTTGGAATAGTTGAGCAATTTGTATTGTTGTCCATTCTGTGTATTTGGAATAGTTGAGCAATTTGCATTATTGCGTTTTCACTTATTTTCTTCTGTGTTGGTAAGATTTTGCCATTTGAATTCATGGACACTGTCAGTCTCATTTGAATTGGGTCTTGCTATTGATGGGTGTATTAAGTTTATTGTCCATGGGTGTTGGCGACTAGATGCATACAGACGTTGCAAGTATTTCCAGTTTCTATTTCACAATTACCTGTCATCATGTCAGTTTCACTTTATGGTATTTCGAATACTTCATACATTAATTTAAATGTTTTGAGTATGATGGTTATGGGAATCTTGCATCAGTTTTGGGGAGTTAATCCATGAATACTTTCTCTTGCAAACTTCATGAATGCAAGTTTCAGATAAATTTCGACCTAAATACACATGCTACATGCACGCCTTACTCGCTGAGGTCATGCTCTACTGATCCTGTTAACCAACCTACACATGCTACATTCATGCCCTCGCTGAGGTCATGCTCCACTGATCATGTTGAGATGTAGAAGTGTCATTGTTATATCTCCTTCACGAGGTCTGACAATATTTCGCAGTCATAATATGTGTTGTTGGGTTGCATGTTCTTAATTGCGTCACCCATTAGATAGCCTGCACTGAATGGGGTTGGGCATACTTTGAAATTTTTGTTTGGAG
>ML802742.1:232271-247386 GCA_009831015.1 Picea engelmannii | reverse complement strand
AACACTGCGATCGTAAATGCTCGCGCGAGGGAGAGGTCCCTTCGTCCTGCCCCTGCATCTATGGCCGTCCTTCATGGTAAAGACTGGCTCGTGGGTGGCGGCTAATGGCATTTATGCCATGGCCTAGTGCAAATCCACCTGTGGCCTCTAATCTACGTGTCACCCCATCCGGGGTAATTTTGTTTATTATTAAGTTCAACAGAGTTTTCTTTAATTTAATAGTTTTCTTTAATTTATATGGATAATCTAATTACAAATTCCTTCAATTTAATAGTTTTTTGTATTTATAATTTTTTTAACTTAAAATTGATAGAATGTTAATTTATGTGAGTACAAGTTGAAGGAAAATAAAAATATTGGAAGTTCATATTTTTTTTTTGCTGCCACTAGACCAAACCCTTGCGGGCTTCATAATTTTTTTTTTGATTGATAAGAGTGAACATCAAATTTCAGCACCCCTCTTAGCTACACCTTAATGTCATATTTTTCTTTTAAGATGGGTGAACATCAAATTTTAGGGTGTAGTCTAAGCCTTCTACATTTTTAACTTTTGTCCTACAAAGAGAACACCTTCTTGTAGAGGTTTTTACAAAGCCTCCCCGAAAAATTTATCCCTTAGTTGTTTATAGCGGAGGTTGTTAGCGGAGGTGAGCGAATAGAGGTTTTTGTGGAGTTTTTTTTTGGTGCTCCTTTAAGGTATATACACAACGGTGTGCATGATCCAAGTGGACGTTGTTCGTTGCCCACCTATTCCATTGGCTCAAAATACTATTTCCATCTTGGTAGTTTTTCTACAATTTTTTGGGTCCCAAACTTCTGGGGTCGTTTTGAGGCCCTAATAATGTTTTTTTTACAAGGCATTTCTCAATAAATGACGGAGGCTTATATTGGGAAGTTATGAATGTGTACTCAATGATAGAGGATTATGGTGGGAAGTTCTGAATGTGTACTCCATGGATAGACCTTTTCAATGAGGTATCGACTGTTGATGTATTTAGCATCATACATGTACTTCCACATTGGCTTGGTGTCTAGCATGTGGAAGTCGTCCGTAATGTCTCCAAGAAAATTAGGAAATTCACTTTATGAGTCAATTATTAAAGTGAATGATCTTTTATATTAATACGATATTAATTAAGTTAAATGCCTAATTTTTGGCATTAGTAACCTAAGTGATTTGACCTTAGCCATTAGATTGAAAGTGAGGGTGAGATTTAATCTTAGCCCTTGATCACTTTAGGAGATCTAGGGTTTTGGATAAAAGGCCACCTATGTGAGAGGATGAGACACACATAGAGCACATATGAGCAAAGAGGGATTATTTTCTCATGTTCTTGTGTCACACACTGAGTGGACAATGAGGAGTTCTCATTGAGTGGGTGAAGAGAAGTTCGTCACACACTGAGTGGACAATGAAGAGTTATCATTGAGTGGGAAAGGCTGAGGAAGGGTGCAAAGGGGTATCAAGGGAGATAACTTCCAGGTGGGATAGGATATTGTTGTATTGCATTCCTTTGATGGGTCATTGACCTAGGATGGGAGTCCAATATTTTAATTAATAAAATTAATCTTTGATCTGGTTTTCCATTCGGGTTTTTTTCTAGGGGTATTTACCCAAAAATATTTGTGCAATGTGAATGGTTTCAGTTCTTTATGCTTCCACTGATTATTTTCATTAAGTAACCTAGTTGTGCAGTTATTTTATAAAGTGATTTTATTTAGAATAAGTGTCGTTTATTAGTTTCAAAAATTTACACTAAGCGCCCCAAATGAATATCGTATGAAAAATTTATGCCCTCGGGAAGTTGACGTATCAACTACCCCCATCAGGACCCACAAAACTTTTAGTGTTTCATCTTCTGGGGCTAGGGTTTTGGATGTTTAGGTTTTTCTCATTTATGCTTTATGTTAAAAAGGCCTTTGAATCCTCATTATAATCATCTCCTTGTGAATGTGCATATCCATCACATCTGTTCTCATAGATAAGCTACCACCATTTTAGAGAGTTCAATTCACTATTTATTTTCTTTACAGTCTCTGCATATTTCATTCTTTAATAGAAATTGAGTATTATTGTATCTTTGTGTTTTTGTCTTGTTCTGTGTTTCATTTGGTTCTTTCATGAATCCAGATCACTGGTATCATAGAGGTCTACTCTTTATCTATCTCTTTGTTCATTTCCCCAACAAGGTCAATGCATAAGTCATTGGGACTTGAACTAGTTGATCCCTTGAAAGACTTTCATCGCTGACCAATGGGCACCCATGGTGGAGGAAAAGAGAGACGATGGAGTAGGATATATTATTAAGTTGTTTCTCATGGAAGTCCTTGCGCAATAGAGGAACAAGATGATGGATAATTTTTTCCAAATCCTTCGTTGGCTAATGAAAATAGATTCATATTCATCAAGTGGCCACTTTGGAGGTGCCACCCCCTTCAAGGTACAAGTTAAATTTTATATTCCTATATTTGAACATCAGATATGTAATGTACCCGACCATCCGAGGGTCGGGCATGCTACCAAAAATATCTACTTTGTTCAAACTATGATATATATATATATATATATATATATATATAATGAAAATTTAACAGATATAGACATTTTGCTCATACACAGATTCATGCTAAAGTGACAATAAACACAAGCAATTATAATAAAATTTAGACATGTACTTAAACACAACATGTAAAATCAACATATAATTCGTACTTATCTTTTTATGAGAAGACCACCAACTGCGTGAAGACATTCCACGACCTCCTAGCCTTAGACCATACTACTCTAAGCTATCAACAGTGGGTCACCCCCGAGCTGGGACTAAACTCCACCCACGATAAAGGAAATCCTAGGCTAGGATGAGACTACGAAAAGATGCACAATGAAACATGAAGGATTCACTCCAAGGAGCCTACTTACGCCCACCGATCACAGACTCTCATTACCTACATGCATGTCCCACCCTAGGAATATACACCTTCACTTTTCCACAGTCCATCAGTTGATCCACTTCCCTTCCAAGGCTTCAACGACATGTCATATCAAGAATTCTCATAGATCTATAGTTGTTGTTGGACTCCCTCTAGGAGAAATCACTTCCCCAACAATCACTCTCACCTAGAGAGAGTTTCTCACAGGCCTGACAACCTGCTTCTTTAATCCATGGGCCTGACAACCCGCCTCTTCAAACCACATGCCTAACAACCTACTTCTTTTGTCCAACTCTTAAGTCCAACAGGTAACAACAATAGAACAAATCGAGTAATGCATTGTACGGGCTCAACAAAATACCAGTGTGTGCAGGTTACATAGGTTCATGATGGTAGAGGGTTCAAAAATGGTAGAAAATGGGTGACTGTGTGCCTGCTTAGTGCGTGAGGGAATGGGGCAAGGGATGGAAAGAATGGTTAGCGAACCCCCACAATGATGGAATTTTCCACTTAAATATGCATGTGTCTTGCATGACACTTATCTCTCTAGGAGATCGTTCCTCTCCACTTGGAGTTCATTCCTCTCCCCAAAGGAACTTATGATAACAAGGTTTATTTTCCAAACCTTAGTAATTTAGGAAAAACATTATAATATTTCCTTGGGTTAAGCCCTCAATCTTAGCCCATTTTTCCTAGCCTCTCAGCCCCCTTCCCTTTCCCTTCCTAGTGGATCTTAGTCCCCCATAACTCTTTCTCTGTGGTTGGACTACACGCAACGATGTATTTTTATTAATGATCTGCATAATTACATATACAAAAATAGGCTCATTGGCCTTTGCATCTAGGCTCTCTGTCCTAATAAACACATAAGCCTCCCAACTTATAAATACTTGGCTCGCCAACCTATAAACATCATTAAACATCATTACAATTCAACAGGGGCTCGACCTTGGGGTATTACAATCCCCTCCCCTTATTATGCATTGTCCTTAGTGCACCATATATACATATTACAACAAGATTTTTTAAAAATATTCAAAATGATGTTGGTATTCTACCCGCATAGAATCTTCATGCTCTGAAGTTGCATCTTTAGGACCGTACCAGGTCCATTGGAACTTTATAGGCCCTATGGCTCGATTCCAGAGTTGTTTGATTTTCCGGTCCAGAATGCGTACCGGATGCACTTGAAAAGTGTTTTATTGCTCCACCTGAATCACATTCCAATCAATAACATAATTAGCATCAGGTATATATTTCTTAAGAAATGATACATGGAATACATTATTTACAGACATAGATGCAAAGAATGCAATCATATAAGCTACTGGTCCAATCCTCTCTAGGATTTCAAACATCCCACAATATTTGGCTGCCAACTTGGAACAGTTTCCCAACTTCAGGGAACTTCTGTTGGCCTTCACCTTCAAGAAAACATGATCACCCACTTTAAATTCCCTGTGAGTTCTTCCCTTGTCAGCATAACTTTTCTACCTGTTTTGGGAAGCCTTTAAATTCTATTTAATCTCCATCATTTTCTCTTCCATTTCTCTGAGCAACTTTGGCCCAACTACTGCTCTATCAACTAGGTTGTCCCAACTTACTGGTTTGTTTCACTTTCTACCATAAAGTGCCTCAAATGGGTTCATCTTAAATGATGCTTGGTACCCATTGTTGTAGGAAAATTCTATCAAGTGTAGATAATCTTCCCATTTAGATTGTTTCTCCATCACGTACATCCTTAGTCTATCCTCTATCACTTGGTTCACTCTCTTTGTTTTCCCATTAGACTCATAATGATAAGTTGTGTTGAAGTTCATATTTGTTCTGAACCCTTTGAATAATCCCTTCCAAAACTTTGAGGTAAAATTTTGGTCTCTGTCATACACAATTTTCTTGGGTATTCCATGCAAGTGTGATACTTCCATCATATAAATATCAACAACATTGGTTTCCTTGTGAGTAACCTTCATAGGAATGAAATGGGAATATTTAGTAAGCTTTTCCACCACCACCATGATAACATCATGATGCTTTCTTGTTCTGGGAAATTTGGTGATGAAATCCATTGTCACCACTTCCCACTTCCACTCAGGAATGGTTAATGGATGCAGCAACCCAACTGGGTGTCTATTCTCAACCTTGACCCTTTGACACTCCAAGCATTTAGTAATGTATTCAACAATATCCCTCTTCATGCTTGGCCAATAATATTGGCTCTTGACTGCTGAAACTATTTTCCGATATCCTTGGTGTCCAACATAAGGTACATTATGAATCTCTTTTAAAATTGTACTCCTCAATTCAAGAGAACTGGGTACATAAATTATATTCCTGTACAAGAGAATTCCATCAATTCTCAATTCATAATCTTCAACTTTCTGTTGCATTTTATCTTGTTGTAATTTTGTTACCAATTCCATGTACTGAAAATCTACTTTTGTAGCCTCAAAAATTCTTCCTTTAAGATCATTTTGATAGATCCTAATCGTTTTAGAATGCAGATCATGCACTCTCTTGTTGAGTGAATCAACCACTTTGTTCTCTTTTCCTTTGATGTTCTTGATTTCAAAGTCATACTCACAGAGGAATTCCAACCATCTACTCTGCCTAGCATTTAAAGCTGGATGATCAAACAAATATTTCAGACCATTATGGTTTGTCCTCAGCTAAAACCTCTTTCCCATGAGGTAGTGCCTCCACTTCTTCAGGGCATGCACTATGGATGCCAACTCCAAATCATGAGTGGCATAGAGCCTTTGATTCTCTTTCAATGTTTTGGATTCAAAACATATCACAAACCCATTTTGGCTGAGGACTTGTTGGCCCTTCACCAAGTTTTGGAGAACCTTGGTCACATTTGACCATTTTTGCGACTTCGACAGACTGGTCAAAGGTGGAGTGCAAGCCGAAGCAGAGATCGCGGGATCTCGACACCTTTTTAGGGAATTTTTGGTTTTAGGGTTTATGTAACGGGTATGGTATGTCGGCCCATGGGTTTACCCATGTTTAGGCCCATTTTGTAATGTATAAATAGAAATCTAGGCGATGTAAGTAGAGACCTAGTGAAGTCTAATGTGATCTAAGTGTGAATGGTTATCATGCTTTGTGCCTGCTGTGTTGAGAAATTACAGATCTAAGTGCAAGTGATTGTAAGAAGCTTGTGTGCAGACTGTAGGAAGGATTTCAGCTTGAACCTAGATCGGGGAAGGAGGATCTGGCGAGGTGTGCACAAATCTCTTGTCCTATGCATATTTAGTCTGAGGCTCTATTCATGTAAGGAGATTGACAAAAGATAATAAATAAGAAGAAGAGTTGGTGGGCATAGCCCCACACTAGGGTGAACCACATATATCCTGTGTTACGATTGCTTTGTGCTTATGATTCTTATATGATTGTTGTATTCTTAGTGTTATGATATGTTAGTTAGATATACCTAATACAATAGCTTAGTGCTTAGTAATGTGAATGAATTCCATATCCGATCTATTTCTATATGCTAAGTGCTTGGATGTGGTAGATCTAGTTGAATACTGCACTGCTCTGTAATTAGGGTTTCGACCTGCGATGTGAATGAGGATTAAATATTGATGAATGTTAACTGCTAAGTGCCTTGTTTAAGTGTTGTAAGCACATATGTATGTCCCAGCTAGGTTGTATACATTTGAGTCCTGCAACCACCCATGCCTCTACCTTGGGTGAGACTTCATATGCTTCGTAGGTGTTTCCGAAAGGGTCAGTAGTTAGGGTTTTGTTGGTGCGTTGTTGAAGTGTTGAACCCTGGGTTTTCCCCTATACCAACAAATGGTTCCGTTGTCGGGACTTGAAACTGTGATTGTTGGGAACTGAGGAAAAGAAAGATATGTGCATAGATCTGCTATTGTAGTGCAAGATATTCTACTTGGCTTGCGAAGCTCTGTGCTAAGAAGAGAATCAGATCTGAATAAAACAGGTAACATCTTAAAGCTTTGTGCTTTGAGAAAGGTAAGATAAGAGAAAAATTTTGTTTCAAAAGAATGAATCTAGGTATGTTTGATAGATTTTTTCCTAGTCTGAAAACTAGGGTATAGCTAGAAGAAAGAAGATTTGATATGAGTAGATATGATATAAGTAATGAAAGATATGTTATTCCTATGCATAGAAAGAATGTTTGGACTAACAAATGGATGCAGGATCCTAGAAAAAAAAATTGCAGGTTAGTTACTGTGGCCCCAATGCGCAGTACATGAAAGGTCAAGGATCATTTAAGAGAAAGAGAGGATTAACTCTTTGTTACAGTTGCAGAAGACCAGGACATATTGCTAAGGAATGCCCTGGTAAAGGTCTTATTTTTCTTTGTTGTAAAGCTATGGACCATGAAGTTTTGGATTTCCCTAGAATGATTGCTAAAGTTGAAAAGATGAATATGAGACAAGAAAACCACGAGACAAGCCAAGAAACTAAGGACATGATAGAACCCCAGAAATAATAAGAGACTATATTATTACAGATGAAAGAAACCCTGAATGATCACAAAGACATCAACTTATCAGAGATCTTAAAAGAAAAAGAGTGTATAGAAAGAAGAATAGGAGACTTCGACATAGACTGTGTTCTGGATGAGGAAACACATGTGAATATTATGGCAGAAAGAACTTGGAAAAATTTAGGAAAGCCTGTTATAGTTCCTTCATTGGGAGGAATAGGATTCTTTAGAAGGAAGATGATAACCCTATGAGGAATAATGACACAGATACCTATGAGTGCACATGAAACTTCAACAGAGGAATAATTTAAGGTCATTAAGTTTGTTGAGAAAAGTGCCCCATTTTCTATTTTGCTAGGAAATACCTAGATTGAGAAAGATTAGATACAAAGGAAACAAGAAGAGGAAGATATAGAACAGAAAAATAAAGAACTAAGAGATTTCATGGCTAGAAGAATAGCGCACTTAATAGAATAACAGAAGGACAAATCAAAGGTACTGAGGACCAGAGATCTAGATGTCAAAGTTGAAAGAACACAAGAGGACTTGAAACACCTGCCTGTATAAGAGAGTAGAGCACCTACTCTAGAAAGAGAATAAGTATTACACTTGAACGAACCGCAACAGCGTGAAGTTACTATGCTAAGAGAAGATAATAACAATAATGGAAAGAGGAACCCAGTGACTCAAATCACAGGGAAGAAATCCAGAAAAATCAGCAAGAAGAAAGCAAGGTTAGAAAAATTGCAGGAAGTCCCAGAGTGGACTTCGCAGAAGAAAGCTTTACAGAACTTGAACTTCGCCGAGATAGCAGAACAAAAAATATTGGTACTTCGCCATGACAAAGCAATATGAACATTGGAGGTGTCTTGACCGTTAGCCCGATGCTCCAGAATGGCTTGAACCACAATTATGGCTAGAAAAGATTTCCATTAGACCATTCGACCGTGCCATAATGGGTGGAACTGCATTGATTAAGGCATTCCTACTCATTGGAGGAATCCATTACGATGTTATCTATTTATCCCATCAAGTATTACACTGAGAACACTTTTGCAAATAGTGATTATTCAAGCCCATAGAGAACTAGTTGTTTTCGCGTTGTGCCTATCGAGACCTCGCCACCCATTCTGTTACATTGAGTATTTGATCACCGACCTGATATCGAGCGTGCATTTCGGGTGATTTTAGCACAGTAGAGAAATCTATCGAAGAGATCCTCATAGACCTCATGGCTGAGAAGGTCATGTCTACTAGAGTTCAAGCTTCGTCGACGAGAGGAGTGCAAGCATCCCTGTCGACTGCTCGCGGATCTGGACCATCTCGAGATGTGACCGAGAAACAAACCAAGCATCGTGATGAATTGAAAAATGTGAAGCTCATCCTGTCTATCCTACCCGACTATATCCCGCATCTAGCTGACGCGGTTAGTCATGACAGTGTCCCAAGGGACTTCGACTACACCTTGATTATTGCGTACCTCCCGAAGGGTATACACGCAGTAGGACTATAGCTAGGACAAATATTGATGTTGAATATCAATGACTTCAACCTGGGAGACCACAAGAACCATGGAATTCTCACCCCACATAGGTATTTGACCAAGACCAAGGGGAAGAAGCCAAAGATCATCCCCCAACCGTGGACTATAGACTTAGCGAGGTCCACCATCTTGAACGTGATGAAGATACCCCACTTTGGAAGGAACTAGGAGGTTAACGTGTGTGTTAAAATCCTTTTGTCTTTCTTCCATGGCGGTTATCTATGGATAGATAGAATCATCAATGTAGATTCAACATTGATCCATCAGATCACTGGATTTAGCATGCAAGGAACAAACTTGCAAGAATTTTATCCAGGGAAGGCTACAGATCGTGCCCTGGCACAAAATATTAAAGATATCTATGGTTATGTGGAGAAGGGAAAGTGAGGTTACAAGGTAGCCTCCTTTCAGAATGGCATAGTGCGTCTAGCCTACCAGTTGATCATTGGTAAGCTAGTAAGGAAGAATAGACCTATGCAGGTCACAGAGTTCGTTGTTTACCTCACAAGAAAGTGCATTGAAGGACTATAGATGAACTGGACGAGCTATCTCGTCAACCAATTAGAACAAGACTATCGCGAAGCTTAGGATCAGGGGTATGAGTTTCATTTCAGTTGGTTGTTGATCCTCACCGCCTTCATTTCTTGGGAGATGCCAGAAGGTGAGACCTTCCCTAAGATTGAGCCTTCCGAACCCTTAGCTATGAAGTTCACCATGCTCTAGTATTCGAGAGACATGGCTAAGCAATGGTAGTCCAACGCGGTGTTCCACACCTACTACCTGCAGTTGAAGAGGGTTATTGAATCTTTCCCTCGTATGACGCCGAACACCCTGCACAGGTTCATACCATTTTTGAAGTTTCACGCAGACAGACATTTTATTTATATCACTACGTGTGCAGATGAATGTAAAGAAGAGCTCCAATATTATTATAAGCTCATAGAGGAGGACATGGAAGAAATCGTTAAGGAATGGCCTGTAAAGTTCCTTATACCAGTCGACTAGGCAGAACTGTCCGACCCCGACCTCATCGGAAATCCTATGGTTACTCATGAAGAGTATGATGCACCTAGTAGTAGCAGAAGGGAGAAGAAATAAGAGGTACAAGATTTGAACAACAACTCAGAAGAGACTGCTTCAAATTCACCCGGAGGGGGAGGAGGTAATGACGAAGTAAATAAAGAAGAGAACAATGGGGAAGAACACAAGAAGAAGCAAGGTGATGTAACACCGCCTAGGGATTCCCTTGATGAAGCTGAGACATGTAAGAAAAGAAAGGTTTCCCCCATGAAACCTACATCGCAGAAGAAGTCAAAATCCAACAAACCACATATGCATACTGTACTCACGATGAATGACATAGTTTCATCATCGTCACTGTCTTAGATACCTCCAAAGATATTTTACAGTGTAATGAAGCAAAGAAAGAAACCATGTATGGAAGGATTGAATAAGAGCTGAAAGGGGTACAACAAGCCCTCCACTCTAACCACACAGTGTCTACTATGCCCCCGTCATCAAAAGGAATAGAGTTGGGACATGAACCTGCCCAACTATGACGAATAACATATGTGACTGAAGCTCACCTTCATTGTATTCAGGAAGAAAAAGAGAAGGCTGCAGAGGCCCTGAAGCAAGCACAAGAGGAATCCATAGAGTAACTTTGGTTTGCGCAACAAGAAAAAGAAAACATCCAAGCCAATTTTGCAGAGGATAGAGCGCAGATATAGAAGGAAAAAGAACATTTGCTCGCTGAGAAGATTGGAGTGAAAGAAGCAGTCACTAGAGAACTTCGCTCTGTGACAAGCTTAGAGTAGATGGAAGAAGACCCAGTATAAGACCAAGTGGCGAAGCTTGCTGAAGCCATTCAACAGTTCTGACATAAGGTAGAATAACTGGAGTTAAAAATCGTTCCAAGCACTCCACAGGAAGTGTGAGACCAGAGAGAAGAAAATGCCTTGAGTGTAGTCCATATAATCAAGGCATTGGCCTTAGAATGTAAACAACTCAGCAGTCGAAGTGCACAGACTTATGAGAGTCTTGCAAATGACCCTGAAAAAAGGACACTGGAGTCACATCTCCAGCAGGGAAAGCAGCAAGAAACATCACTGCAAGAAAATTTGAAGCCTCTGTCAGTGGTTGAAAGGATGAAAAGGTCCCAGTAACAACGCATGATTCAACAACAGGTCCACGCCATACAAAGCAAGGTTGTGGAAGTGACTCAGCACCTGCATCAAGTGCATGATGCAACTTGCATACTTTTTGAGGAAATTGAAGGATGAGGTGCAGAACTATAACAAATGGTCACCACAGCAGAACAATTCTTGGAAGGACCTATGAAAGAGAAGACTATCCAGGAGTTCATTGACTAGGAGGCTTTGGTGAAGCAACAGGTCGAGGCAGCTCGAGCCAAGATCGAGGAATTTGAGGTAGAGCTACCCAGATCAGAGTGACTCGGGATGAGTCACAGTTGATATTTTGGGGCATGCTGGCCCTTGACCAAGTTTCGGATAACCTTGGTCATGTTTGACCATTTTTGGGACTTCGACAGGCTGGTCGAAGGCAGAGCACAAGGTGAAGAAGATATCGTGGGATCTCGTCCTCTTTTTAGGGATTTTTTGGGTTTAGGGTTTATGTAACGGGTATGGGATGTCGGCCCATGTATTTACCCATGTTTAGGCCCATTTTGTAATGTATAAATAGAAATCTAGGCAATGTAAGTAGAGACCTAGTGAAGTCTAATGTGAGCTAAGTGCGAATGATTATGATGCTTTGTGCATGTTGTGTTGATAACTTGCAGAGCTAAGTACAAGTGATTGTAAGAAGCTTGTGTGCAGACTGTAGGAAGGCTTTGTGCTTGAACCTAGCTCAGGGAAGAAGGATCTGGTGAGGTGCATGCAAATATCCTGTCCTATGCAAAGTTAGTCTGAGGCTTTGTTCATGTAAAGATATTGACAGAAGATAATAAAGAAGAATAAGAGTTGGTGGATGTAGCCCCACACTAGGGTGAACCACGTATATCTTGTGTTGTGGTTTCTTTGTGATTATGATTCTTATATGATTGTTTTATGCTTAGTTCTATGATCTGTTAGTTAGATATATCTAATACAGTAGCTTAGTGATTAGTAATGTGAATGAATGCCATATCTGATCTATTTCTATATGCTAAGTTCTTGGATGTCTTAGATCTAGCTGAATACTGCACTGCTCTATAATTAGGGTTTCGACCTGCGATGTTAATGAGGGTTAAATACTGATGAATGTTAACTACTAAGTTCCCTGTTAAGTCTTATAATCACATATCAGTGTCCCAGCTAGGTTGTAGACACTTGATCCATGCAACCACCCCTGCCTCTACCTCGGGTGAGACTTCATCTGCTTTGCAGGTGTTTCCGAAAGGGCCAATAGTTAGGGTTTTGTTGGTGCACTATTGAAGCATTGAACCCTAGTTCTGCCCCTGTGCCAAAAAGACTCCACCAATTCCTTATTTGCATGCATCGATGCAAACAAAAAAATATTCATTCGGATAAACAATCCTCAGAATAGGAGAACTGGTTAACAACTGCTTCAATTGTTGAAATCTCTTTTCACATTCTATTTTCCATTGAAACTTCACCCCCTTCTTTTTCAAGGAAGTGATTGGGTGAGAAATTCTTGAAAACCCTACATTGAATCTTCTATAGTATTCAACTAGAATGATGAAGGATCTAACTTCTGTCACATTCTTAGGTGTTGTTCACCCTTTAATTTCCTCAATATTTTTAGGGTCCACTTTTATCCCTTCTTCGGATATGATATGCCCCAAATAGTGAATTTGTTTTTGATAAAATGAGCACTTGCTCAATTTGGCATACAACTGGTGCTCTCTTAACACTTGTAACACCATCCTCAAATGATGCTCAAGTTCTTATTCTGACTTGGAATACACAAGGATTTCTTCCAAAAATACAATGACAAACGTGTCTAAGTAATCCCAAAAAACACCATTCATCAAGCACATAAAAACAACTGGTGCATTTGATAACCCAAATGGAACCACTATGAATTCGTAATGACCATAACTTGTCTTGAAGGTGGTCTTGTTGATGTCTTCATCTCTAATCCTTACTTGATGAGATCCTGACTTGAGATCAATCTTTGAGAATTTCCTTACATCTTTTAACTGATCAAAGAGATCACCGATCCTTGGCAAAGGATACTTGTTCTTTATAGTTACCTTGTGCAATTGTCTAAAATCGATGCACAATATCAATGTCCCATATTTCTTCATCACAAACAAGAATGGGGAACCCCAAGGTGACACACTTGGATATATAAACCCCTTATTCAGAAGCTCTTCAAGCTGCATTTGCAGCCCCTTTGACTCTGGTGTACTCATTCTATTGGGAGTATTTGATACTGGAGCTGCTCCAGGAATCAAATTTATAGATAAATCAATATCTCTCTTTGGGGGTAGTCCTGGTATTTCCTAAAACACATCCTCAAAATATTTCAGGACTGCATGATCCTCCAAATTTGACAGCTTATCCTTAGGTGATTCCTCCATATGAGTTGAGAATATTTAGAAACCTTTCTTGTAACACTTCTTCAGTTGCATTGTTGAGATCTCCCAGACAATAACTTCCCTAGGAATTTCTTGGACTGTTCTTGGGTTCCCTTCCTCATCTAGGCAAGTAAATTCCTTTTTTTAATAGTCTAAGACAACATGGTGTTGGTCCAACCAATCCATACCAATTAGACAGTCATATGAACCCAATGGGAGGATGTTCAAATCTTCCATGGAACTTATCCCATTCATGTCCACTAGACATGATTTAACCAGCTCAACAAATTTTCTCTTGGTTCCTGTAGCCATTTGTACCAACTATTATTTCTCATGCTTACTTCTTGGAAAAATAAATCTTTCACTAGAAAATTTGGGTCAATTTGTGACGGCTATTTCGACACTATTGCGGCGTTATGTCGTTGATATTGCGATGAATCTTGAGTCTCTGAAACATCATTTTATGGAACGTGGCAATTTTGAATAACTTAACTTAACGTTGCAAGAGCGACGACCCTAGAGAACTTCTCACAATTGCGACAAAAAAAAGAAATATTGTCACCAATACGAAAATATAGGCAAACTAAGTGAAACCAATAGTTCGTCTCAATTGCGACGACCATTGCGATGAAAATTTTTGTTGTCCATATAGAAAATGTGTCAGAGCAATTTTAATTGTCGTCTCACTTGCGACGACAACATTTTTTGTTTTATATAGTGAATTCATCGCAGGAACAACAACATTTATTTGTTTATATAGCAAATGCATCGCAATAATTTTTGTTGTCGTCGCACTTGTGACGACAATTTTTTTTCTTTATATAGTGAATGCGTTGCAGGAATGACAACATTTCTTTGTTTATATAGCAAATGTTTCACAACAATTTTTATGGTCATCGCACTTGCGATGACAACATTTTTTTGTTTATATAGTGAATGCGTTGTAGGAACGACAACATTTTTTTTTTATAGCAAATGCATCGCAAAAATTTTTGTTGTCGTCGCACTTGCGATGACAACATTTATTTTGTTTATATAGAAAATTTGTCCCAGGTATATTATTGTTGTCGAAATTGCGACGAAAAATATTTATTTAAAAAAAAAATTAAAAAAATATTTTAGGTGGAAATATTAATATTAATATTACCATATTAATAGCTATGAATAGAAAACATTGGCATTATTTATTATTTATGTTAATAACTTCTTTTGCATGGGGACTTGGTGTTTTTTCCAACAACCAAGCAAAAGCTTATGCACTTTGAAAATGATTGAAAACTTCTAAAGGTTCATGTGCTCAATCGTTGGTTGTAGTGAGAGATTTAAATACAATCATTAACAATATGGAATTCATTGTGCACTAAAATAGTCTCATTCAAGGTT
The DNA here is from genome assembly GCA_009831015.1 of Picea engelmannii. NCBI lineage: Eukaryota > Viridiplantae > Streptophyta > Pinopsida > Pinales > Pinaceae > Picea > Picea engelmannii. The sequence goes on along the minus strand of ML802742.1, from coordinate 232,521 downwards.
ACAAGGTTACATATAAAATAAATAATGCAATATAGAAGATGAAATACTCAAAGAAATTGTGTCTAAACTGAAATATGTGCTAATAAAATATCATCCCATGCTTGAGCACCCCATGCATAATCAAAATACATCTTAACCATATGTATCTAGTGCATCGTCTACCATACAAGAGGTTCAAGAGAATTGCTAAGGCTTGAAGTTCTCATAAGAATGGAGGGAGGCCATGAAGCCTAAGGAAATGGTTGGATGA
>ML802742.1:210204-220767 GCA_009831015.1 Picea engelmannii | reverse complement strand
AGACAAATCTGTAAAAGCTCACATAACCCTTCCCTCTTTTGTAGTATAGGGTCTATGGCTCTCATCAGAAATTGTATGACTTTCCAAGGGAAAGACATACAAACTACACAAGTGGCTCATCAAATAAGATATACCTATAGAGATTCAGGGAAATATGAAAGAGTCAAACCTTCCCAAATCCTTAAGAGATAGTATGAAATATTCAAACCTTCCCAAATCCTTAAGAGCAAGTGTATGATAAATTGAAGGTTTTGGGATTTTTTTGTTGGTGATTGTCAAGGACCCCAGGTATTTGTGGTGCCAATGGTATCTTATTTATAAATGAAAATCATCTGGTTCTTTCAAGTATGCAGGAGGTTAGGGGACAAATAACAGAGATGAGTTATTTGCCTTATCATTACTTCTGAAATGTGCACGTAATCGTGGGATTGATAGAATCTAGAGAATGGGAGACTCAAAACTGCTCAAGGATTGGGGTAATGGTAAAAATCTCATTGTTAATATGGTATTAAGACCAATTATGTTTAGGGTTCCAAGGTAAAAGACACTTTTTAGAAACCTTTTCAATCACATTTACAGAGAATTCAATGATCATGTAGAAAATCCATCTAAAGTTGCTTAAACGTTTTCCAGGAAGGGACTTTATATGTGAACAGGATTCAAGGATGAAATTCTCCTAGGTTTCTTTGATCTCTCTCTACTGGTTAGCTCGAAGGCACCAGGTTTGGTTGATGCTAGTTAGATATCTATTCAATCTCAGCTTGTTTTTCTTATTTTATGGTTGATGGAACAAACTGTTATGGAAGTATTATGAATGTAATGATTTTATCCGAGTGCTTTTAAGCACAGATTGGAGGGCCCTAGAGCCTCCGAATGTCTGTAATATTTCAGACAATATCTGCTATGAGGAAAATTTTCTCTGAGTTTTGCCTCTTTTTGGTTGGAAGAAAGATGAGAGGTATGGCTCTGGAAATATAGTTAGGACATGATGTATATTCTGATTTAATTTTTGAAATATTGAATATAATGTTTTTTTCATGGAAAAAATTGGTGTGGATATGCCTCAAAATTTTAAACTGGATAGAAAATATTATATTTTCCTCAGGATTTCTGATAAGAAACATCTTCTTGAACTCATGGATCTATTGTACATATTGCTAATATCTTGGAAAAGAAAAACATTGTTGGTTTCTTACATCTTGTCTGGTGATCTAATTATATAAAAAAAGGATTTAGCAATGTTATATTTGTACGGAAATTAACAACCATGTCCATCAGAAAGCACCACAAAATGTATTGTATTTGGAGTTCCTCTATAACATTGCAAGGGGACTATGGTGAAGTCACATGTTTTGAGACAACAAATGTCTGCCAAATATCCCATGTGCCACTATCTCAATGACTTCAAACAAGTCAGTTGATAGAAGCATATGTTCAGTGGTTTTCCAAAGTATATTTTCATTCCTCACCAACTTGATGGGCAAGGTAATATACATGTTTGTAAACATTAATTTTGAAAATTTGCATGGATGGAAAGAATTCTTTTTTGAACTCGAATAGAAAATAATACAGAAAGATAATCCACTATGGGACACACTGTAGAAGGTTATTTAGGTCTTTTCGGGATTTTATTTTCTGTCCTCAAAAAATATTTGGCAGCTTGCCTCAAGCTGTTGGGATCAAATGATACACAGAAACCAACATGGGAATTCTTTTCTAAGATAGATGATGGATTCAAATAATGACAAAGAAGTTAGCGTCACCATGAAGGACCTAATAGAAATGCGTCAAAGAATATTGTACAAATAGTTGGTTCAAGGGACCTAATAGGGAAACCTACAATAGAAATGTATGAAAGAAGAGATGACATTGGATTAACTTCTTAGTATGATGGGCAGTTGTGGATGACTAGGAGTTGAACTTGATGAGAGTAGAACCTGGGTGGAAATGATTTGTTACAACAAATTATGAACTTGTAATGCTAGGCAATGATAGGGTTATTAGTGATCTAGAATGAGACAATGGCCTAATGACTTTGGCATTACTTATGATCAACATGGATCAGTAAGGCTTGGTGTAGTGATTCATAATGATGTAGCTAACTTCAGCATTGAAGTGAGGGTGATTGGGATATTAGTATTTATAGTTCTAAGAAAGATAAATATGATCAGTCAAGGAGCACTCATTAAATGCCGAAAAAAAGGCTAATGACGAAAAAGCTAGGAACTTGTATGCATGGATTGGCTTTGAACTCCAAACTCTAAACTAATAAATAATCATGTTTAAGAAAACAAGTCGACGTCATATCAAGAAACCCTAAACATGACTATAGAAATGGAATATGGCATGGAACCCAATGCACATTATAAAGAACCAGAAAAAGAGGATTGAGTCTAGAATTTTTTTATCGAATCCAAGTGACCCTAATTGAAGTAAACAAAGGAGGGAAAAAATTCTAGTGATAATGTGAAACATAGTAAAAGAGACAGGAACCTATAGAAGTTGAACAAATTCTATTTTTTTGCACATCCATTACCACTAAGCACTATTAAAACAACTCCAAGTTCAACTTGGAAAACCAAGCCTATTTTTTGGAGTGCAAAGGAGAATAGGATGATTAGGACAACATTAAGACAAGACACTAATACAAGGAGTCATGAAAAGAACACAATGTGTATCAACCCCAAGATGAATGAGGTAGCTCTTCTATGGTGGGGTATGGGGAAACATTCCCAACAACTGTATCTTTAGTGTTCCAGGTTAGGTATGTTGTTACTTATGTGGGCTCAATATGCAATATTGTCCTTCATTCAAAGATCCACCCCCAAAGTCCTAATATATGATACAAGTAGTCAATGATGAGGTGCACAAGGAATCCTTCATCACAATTAGGGCATAAGGGTTTTGTGAGGAAACCTAATTTATGGAAAGGGAATTTGGAGAAGAGAACTAAAATTAGGGCACATGGGTTTTGTGAGGAAACCTAAATAATATAACCTAGCATAGTTGTTTTCTTTCCATAACAAAATTTTATCAACTTTATTTTAATTTCAAAAATTGCTAGATAACTTGCAATATTGGCAAAAGATTACCAATTTTATTGAAATCAATGATGATAAAATATTCTTGGAGAAAATTTGACACATCACTTTTGTGAGGATGTAAATATTGTTAAACCTAGAATAGTTGGCTTTTTCTAGAAGAATTTTTTATAGGCATTAAGTGCATTTTACAAATCTAGGCAGGAAATTTTTGGAGTGCCAAAAAAAGTCCCAATTTGCCATTTGGGCCAGCTTGTTTCTGTTCGCCAACATAGGTATTCCAACAAAGGATGGACACCTTCAGTAACCACTCACATAACCAGATCAAAGATAAACACACCGATGTTTTCACGTGGTAAAACCCCTATAGGGAAACATCCACGGCCCCAGCCAACACGACCACTTGGAGCAGTTTATTAATGCAAAGAAAAAGATTGCAGAGATATTTTACAAGAGAGTTTCTCACAATCGATCATCGGAAAATGACCCTCCGTGATATTTAAATAGAGATCATGGACCAATTGGGTGTTAAGCCACAGATCAATGGCCGTTAATATCGAGGAGAGTATGAACCGTCGGATCACTCTATGTCGAGAACATATCATGACCGTCGGATTTCCTAACTACAAATGCATACTAATGCATACTAAAGAAACACACTAAGAAACACACTTTTAATTAACGACATATTAGACCAAGTAGATCTTAACTAACTCCTAAGTGTCTAAACATCCTATCATCCCCCCTTAAGAACAACTTGGGATAGGATTGAAGGATTTACAATAGTGACACAATAGGAGAAGGAAGGGGGCATTAGAGACTATCCCCCCTTAATGACATCTTCCTGAAATCCTAACATAGATCAAAGTTTGGAAAACTTTACTTCTGTAAGAGACTTTGTGAAAATGTCTGCAACTTGATCTTTTGTAGGGAAAAAGAGCACTTCAATAACTTGATCATGAATTAGCTTTATGATGAAGTACATGTGTAGCTCGATGTGTTTGCTACGCTGATGTTGAAATGGGTATGTGGCGAGCTTGATGGAACTCTGATTGTCACACCAAAGGATGGTTGGATGATGGTGCTGGAATCCAAACTCCAAAAGGATCTGTCGAAGCCACAGGGCTTCCTGACTTGCATTTACCATTTCTCGGTACTCTTCTTCTGTTGAAGAAAGTGAAATAGCCTGTTGTTTCTTACAGGCCCAAGTGACAGGTCCTAAACCAAGGCTGAAAACATAACCTGCAGTAGATTTCCGATCATCAGGGTTGCCGACCCAATCTGAATCAGTGAAACCAACCAATAAAGGAGTCCCCCCTGAACTGTAATGTATCCCGAAATGAACTGTACCATGAACATAGCGAAGTATCCTTTTAGCTGCTTTCCAATGGCTTTCATGGGGTGTTTGCATATATCAGGAAACAAGACCAACAATAAAGGAAAGATCAGGATGGGTATGAGTCAAGTATAAGAGGCTACCAACTAACTGACGGTACAGGGTGGCATCAACTTCAAGAGAAGTACAGGTGGCAGAAAGATTGAATCCATAATGGAAGGGAGAAGGGGTTGGTTTACAATCGTCCATGTGCAAGTGATGAAGAAGGTCACAAGCATACTTAGACTGAGAAATGAAAATTCCTTCATTGGTTTGCAAAAATTGGAGGCCAAGGAAATAATGCAAAAAACCTAAGTTTGTCATTTCAAATTTCTTCTTAAGGCTGGTTTTCACATGGTTTAAAAGTTTTGAGTCACTACCAGTAAAGATAAGGTCATCAACACAAAGGACAAGGATTATGAGATGGCTTCCTACTTTCTTGGTATAGAAATTAGGATATGAATGGCATCTAGAGAATCCAGTGGCAATAAGAAAGTTATCCATTTTGGCATACCAAGCTCGGGGAGCTTTCTTGAGACCATAAAGAGATTTCTTGAGACGACAAACAAGGCTAGAGTCATTATGGACATAGCCAGGATGTTTTTCCATGTAGATTTCTTCTTGCAAATCTCTGTGCAAGAAGGTGGATTTAACATCCATCTAATGGACCTCCCATTTATGTGAGGAAGCAAGGGCAAGAACAAGGTGGATGCAATTCATTTTTTCTACAGGGGAAAAGGTTTCATTATAGTCAATTCCTTCAACTTGGGAAAATCCTTTGGCAACTAACCGAGCCTTGTGTCTTTCGACACTTCCTTCTGATGCATACTTATTTCTGTAGACCCATTTGCATCTAACAAGTTTTCTTTCTTTTGGAAGAGGTACAATATCCCAAGAATGATACTCTTCATTCATTGTTGTATCCCAATATGGATGACCTGAAGATTTTGCAAATGTCTCTGGATCATGAGTTTCTAAAACTTGAGCCAAAAGAGAAGAGGCTCGCTGGAACTATGAACATGTTAGATGCTGATCTGAAGGATCACAAACAATATCACCAGCTGCTTCTCGTGTTGAACGGACCCATCTAGGAAGCAGTGGAGTTGGTGTTGGTTTAGGTTCAAAGGACTCATTTGGAGGAGGGTGAGCAGGCCGAGGTGGATTTTTATCCTCATTGTCATCATCTGAAGAAGAAACGAGATCATAAGAAGGAACAAATGCCGAAGATGGCCCGCAGGCTGAAGAAGGCACAATCGCCGAATTAGGCTCGTAGGCCAAGATATTTTCATCAAATTTAACATCTCTTATAATAATAATTTCATTACAATGTGATTGAAGAAGTCTGTAACCTTTGACATCTTCAGAATAACCAACAAATATACACTTCTCACTTTTAGGCTGCAATGATTTCCTTTTCCCATCAAGAATGTGAGCCCATGCTACACTGCCAAATACACAGAAGTGACTTACATCTGGTTTAATTTTAGTCCAAGCTTCTTCCAGTGTTATATTTTTAAGAGCCTTTGTGGGAGTGTGATTTACTATGTAATTTGCACAGTTGATGGCTTCAGCCCAATACTTTAGACTTAATCCCTTAGATTGGATCATACAATTAGCCATTTGTTTTAATGTGCGGTTCTTTCTCTCATCAACACCATTTTGTTGTGGTGTATATGGAACAGTGTGTTGCATTTGGATTCCTTGTGTAGTGCAGTAGCTTGTAAAATTATTGTTCACATATTCACCTCCATTGTTTGTTCTTAACCTTTGAATTTGATGTCGAGATCGCTTTTATACAAGAGCCTTGTAGGCCAAAAACTTGTCAAAAACTTCACTCTTGAGTTTTAAGAATTAAACCCAAGTACGTCTGGAAAAGTCATCAATGAAAGTTAAGAAATACTTGCACCCAGAAAAAGAAGGAGAAGAAAGTGGACCACACAAATCACTGTGAACAAGCTGCAAAGGACCTGAGGTGTTCCAAGAGGCATGTTTGTCAAAACTGTCCCGATGATGTTTGCCGAGAACACAACCGATACAAACACCATCTCTACATGAAACAAGAGGAAGACTAGCCACCATTTGTTGATTACATAGTTGTTGCAATGAGCGATAGTTTAGATGACCAAACCGTTCATGCCAAAGTTTTCTCAAGCCATCGCTATGAGCAACAAAAACTTATGAAAAAGCTGATGACCCAAAGTTGTCAAACTTGTACAACCTGGTAATATCATCAACAATTCCAGTTTCAAGAACATGCTTGGGATCTTTTAGATCCTTGATTACAACTTGGTGAGGTGAAAACTTAACGGTTTTACATTCAAGTGAATGAATGATTTGATATGCTGATAGAAGGTTACAAGAAAGATTTGGAACACATAATACATCATTGAAATGACCATTTTCTACCTGAACTGTTCCAGATCCTACAACACTAAGAGATCTATCATCACCAAAAAATATTTTCTTGGTTTTACATTCATTTAGAGAAGAAAATATGGCTTTATCCTTAGCCATATGATAAGATGATCCTGAATCAATAATCCACTTATCAGAAGAAGAAGTAGTAGAAGAAGGTATATTGAAGGATAAACCAGAAGAAGAAAGTGCATGTCCATGAGAAGAAGAAGAAGAAGAAGAAGAAGAAGAAGAAGAAGAATCGATACTGATGTTGTCCTTCTTCATCGTTGCTTCTAAGGCTGCCATCTTCTTGAAACATTTGGACTCATCATGATGATCTTTATCACAAAATTTGCAATGTCTGTTAGTATTCTTACTTTTATATTTTTCTCCTTTGTCACCATTAGGAGTTGAAGCTGTCTGAGCAGGTGTTGTGCCTCTTTTGTCACCTAAATGATAAAAATAGAGGTGCTTACAAGCTTAGTTGGGTTAGCTAAGAAATACAATAGTAAAGGAAAGGGTTAGAAGAATAAAGATAAAAGACTAAGCTAAGAAGTAAACTAGGAAGGGAAAAAACAATTAAACTATTGTGCATAAGGACATAAGAACAAGAAACAAACAAGACTCATGTCACCAATGGAAAGGATTGTATTAGTGAAAAGAAAACACCAAAGAGAAAGGGGACTTTGGGTCCCTTCTTCCTCCAAGGGAGGGCTCTTGGACCCCCAATATTGAGCTCTTCTTACAACTTGAAAACTTGAAATAAATGGTGAAAGAATCCCAAGCTAACCCACTCAAAAGGTGATGTGGATTGCCCAAATGGAATGGTGCTAGTATGCTCTTGATGAGAAAAGTGGTTTCTCCAAGAGAATAGCAACAACATAACCTTGAAAATGAATTCCTTGAAGATGTAGTGCACCCATGGCCTTGTTTTATAACACCACTTTGAGGTATTGTGCAACCAACTTTTAGTGTGAAAAGGGGTTGTTTAGGGCACCTTTAGGTCTTTAACCAGCCACCTAGCCAGATCTAGTCAAGATTTGGATGTCAAATCAACTTGGAGGCTGAACCAAAAGTGGGTGGGAGTCTGACCAACATCATAAATGCGTTGTTCTCAAGTGTGCATGGCTTTTAGTGTCCACAGTCACGCATCGTGTGCATGTGCACTTTTCCTGCATTTCTTGATGGCGCATGGGCGCGTGCGCCCTGTATAGTCATAGTGCATCCTGATTTTATAACTGGTTGGATAGTTTTGGACCTTTTGGAAATTATTTTTTGGTAATTTTGGTCCATGGGTGAGCTAATAGCTGTTTGAAGATGTTGGATTCCTATAACCATTTGCAGACAAAATTTCAGTGATAACAGATGCCACCAGATGGATGAGGTTAGGAGCATACGGATAGCCAAAATTCATCAATGTTTCTTCTACTGAGAGTACCGTTGTAAGAAAGAGCGATAGTGAGAGTATCAAGAGTGACCCGTTGGAGGGAGAAGGGAACCTGTAGGACCCAACCTTTTGCAAGGTGTGGAAAATAAATTGTGTACAAATGAGGCGAGCATGCCCCATGCTCATGTCATGTAACTCAAAAAAGGGTGTTGTACAGTAACTGAAACTATGTGTTGATGTAGACAACTGCAATGCCCTCGGGGGCGGTTTTGTTAAAGGCAAATGACAATTTTGATGAGGAACAATACTCTAAATAGTAGGAAATGATACCTGTAAGAAGTATCACGGATTCTGTGGGCACTGATACCCCAACAAAGTTCAGAGGCCTTCGGAAAATATAAAAAAAAGTTGTAATAGTTGTAAAGTAAGAGCCACCGTAACATGAGAAAGTGTTGAAGTCAAATGTTATGGGGGTCAATGATAGCAGAGAGAAATGGTGGTTCTCCCTGTGTCGTTTGAGACTCCTCATTGTAAAGGTAATGAGAGTCAAGATATTTTCACCCTTCTAGAAACTGTGCTGATGTCGACAAAAAGGGAGATGCGACTCCAAGAAGAAAAGGGCTTCGTGAAATCCACTAGGTGAGGTCAATAAATGAGGAGGTACATGGATGAAGTCAATATGCGTGGAGACTCAAGACTACCCTTGGTTGGGGATATATGCGAAGTATAAGTGGCCGCAACTGTTCAACTAGGTCGAGTGTCAGGGGGACAACGAGACGTGGGATAAATTGTGCCAGAGGCGGGACAAAGTGAACAAACTTAGAGAGCAGAGGTAGGTGGCCTATGGGATACTCGACATTTATGGACGATGTCAACAGGAGTAGGTGATAAGAAATTCCCCAACCAAGGGAAACATGGATTTCATTTTCCAAGAAGGTCGCCAAAGGTGACGACAAAAACTATGTAAAATGATGGAAACAATGGATTAATTAAAAAAAGAATTAAAAAATCAGTGGGGATAATAATGCAGATACAGAAACGGGTGCCCCAGTGTAATATGGCTTGGCCTAAGGATGGCACAAGTTGGTTAAAAAACAAGTGCAGGGTTGGGGCCCCATAGGCAGGTTTCTGTAGTAGGGAAATGTATGGAGGGAAATCTGAAGATGGGAAAACCAGTGGTGGATGAAATGGATGGTAGATGGTGCTGCGGGAGTGCTGTCAAAATAAAACCATGAGGAAGTGCCCTGGGAGTACGTTGGGTAGGATAGAAAAATGAGGAGAAGGAGTATGTGGCTAATTCGCTACATGATGTAAGACTATTGGGACTCCCATCCCTAAAGGTTGAAAACAACATGAGTGCCAAAGTGCCAAGGGGGGCTATGAAGGGGACAACTCATGTGGGGGAGAGTGCTACTGGGTGATAGTACCCAAAATGCAGTGGAGGTGACAGTACTGCAGAGCCGGATATAGGGACCTTAAAGGAAAATTTCAGAGGGTGTGATTGGAGATGCAATTGAGATTCAGAGGGAATGATTACATGCCAATGTCGATTATATACCTGAAGGGGTCACATTGGTGTGTGATGACCAAGTACCTGCACACATGACAACCAAATACCCGACGTGAAAATATTTGAAGATAATCGAACATATAACCGTTTATTTAATAATTTTGAACACGATCATGCGTACCTGAACCGAGTATGGAAAAATGGCTCCCCAAGGGCTAAGGATGAAAAATGGACCAGGGACTGTCTTCATGTAGATGACGCTCGGAGCTCCCAGAATTGAGTCTAGAAGTTTGGCAAAAAGGGCTTATATATAGATGTAGGGCCCACATTGCCACCTCATTTGTACTTGCTGCTATAGTGGTTAGAGAGGAGATTGCAGAGCAGATTTAGAGATTCTAGGAGTGTGAGGAAGTTGATTCAGGAGGTGTGAGAGTTAGGTTAGTGGTCTCATCCTCCTGTACAATAGTTAGGTGTCAATTTTTGGGTAGGACTGTACTGATGGCCGTACGGTGGGTTTTTAGGGTTGTGGCCACCCAAATGCGTGGGTGATCGATGGCGACCCACACATGAATCCGCGGCTATAATGGGCACAACCGCACAGGGGGGGTGCACTATTTGGGAAAAAAGGCGCGCATGGGGTGCAAGTATGTCCTAAACACAACCATGCATATGTGCGCAGCTGTGTTGTTGATAGTTGCGAATGAGTGCACAACTATGTAGTGAAGAGGCGTGCACTGAATACACACCTTTGGGCTTAACAGGCGTGCATACATGTGCTCCTGTGGGGTAAACAGGTGCACATGTGTGTGCATCTGTAGGGAAAAAAATTGTGCCTTTGAGGCAAAGCTGAGGG
>ML802742.1:161544-182022 GCA_009831015.1 Picea engelmannii | reverse complement strand
TCTGTGGAAAGTTAGAGGGCAACTCTAAGTTTATAATTACAAACAATCATGCAAAATTAGTGTATAATATAAAAAACATTCAAACAATATATATACATATATATACAATTTTATATAAAATTGACAAAATAAAAAAAGATAATGAATATATAGCTAATTACAATGGGACGATATTCATTTGATCCGCCATCAATGTGACCATATTTATTACAATTTTTTGTAGTTGTTGCTATTAAAATTCTTACGGGATGTTTGAGACAACATTTTTTACAAGGGCAGTAACATCTACCATCACCCTTTTCACCTGCTTTACTTTTTCCCCACCTCTAACAACATTCTGCAACATTCTCCTGCACAAAAATACCCTTTCAGAACCGTCGTTGTTATAGAAATATTGTTGCAAAATCTTTAAATCGTAAAATATTTATAGTCCAATTTTAGGTCACTATTGTCGCAACTGCGACGAATGTGACCTAAAAATATTTCTTTTTTTACCTATTTATTTTATGTCATTTTTAACGGTCAATTTTAAGGTTAGGTAAGTCATCTCTCTTGCGACAGACAAACTATAGTCATCGCTCTTACGATGAACATTAACCATAATAATTTAGTCAAACTACATGCGTCGAGATAGGGATGAATACGGGGTAAATTTATAAAAAATGAACTTTTTCCCTTGCATGTTGCGACGAAAGAGTACTTTCGTCGCAAGTGGTCATCACAAATTTTTCAATATGTAATAGTGTTTCCACAACTTTAGGATCTATGTAAATATGACTAGATCCTAAGTCTATTAAAATAGTAAATGAATGGTTATTGATCATACCTTCTACTTTAATCATGTGTGATTAAAAATTTGATTGCTTGTTGTCCAGGGCTGCATAGATCCTAGGTACACTTCTGCCCATGTACTCCATTGTTTCTGCTTGTTGTACATTGTGGACAAATCTCACTTTGTGACTTTTGTGAGGACAATATCTATACTTATGGTCTCCTTTACATCTCCAACATTGAATGGGTGTCAGTTGTGTCCTTTTCCCACCTACCTCAACCATTATGTGCTCTCTAAAATATGGTTGTCCTTGAGGACTGTTTCTGAAAAGGGTGTCTTGTTCCCCTTCTGCCTATGCTCCCTCTTAAACTTCTTCTTGTCCTCCCAAGCCTTCTAGAAAGTAGGCTTTCCTTTATGCTAATCATATAAACACTTCTCTCTCCTTATGGTTTCCTCCAAAGTCTTGGGATCATCATATTGGATTTTATCACTGATGAAAGATGGAATCCCACTCAGGTATCTCTGAATATTAATGGTCTCATCCTTGATGAAGGAGACATACTTCAACAGTTATAAAAATATCCTTTCATATTCATCAATAGTCATGCTTCCTATTTTGAGTTCAAAGAACTCTTTTTATGTTTTTGTCATAATACCTCTTGGTCAGGTATTTCTTCTCAAAATGCTTCTTGAATTCCTTCCAAGTCACATTTTTCTCTCTGAGGTGCTACACTTGCAAAAGATTATCCCACCACATGGATGCCTTTCCTTTCAGCTGATAGATAGGAATTATTCCTTATGCATGGGAAGAATAGTTATGCAATTAAAAGTACTTCCCCATGCCTAGCAACCATGTCTCAACATCTTCATCCTTCTTGTGCTCTCCATCAAAAGTAGTAGGTTTGATCTTATTCATTTCTCCTTTCAATTCATCCACCCGAGACCTCCTATGATGCTTATTGAAAGGGGATGGACTTGAGCTACTATGTGCTCTCTTATCAAAATGATTTTGGGAGTGATGGTGATGTTTTCTACCACTCATTGATCTCCCTTGTCCCTCATGGGTCCCATGACTTCCTGATTTGCTAGAGCCACTCTCCTTATCCAAATTGTTTTCAATTTTGTCTAGGATTTTCATTAACTTCATATTGAAGTATTCCTATTATTCCTTGGCCTTCATAAGCCTCTCATTATCATCCTTGTGGCTCTGGACATATGTCTGCAATTTTTTGAGGGTCTCATCCATATTTATGTCTTCCTCCTTTCCTCCTCCATGTCCATTGGAGTTGGTTCCCTCCATACCCAAATATACATTCAACCCTCTGATTTCATCTTCTTTCCTGTAGACTACATGTGTATCATCCATCACTTTTTCACTCTGTGTTGATTCTAATCTAACAACTGTTAATTCTGCAAAAATATGCATCCAACAAAACGTTGTTAGGCTAACTGTTCTTAATAATTTCATGAAAACATGAACCATTCTGATTCATTAATATACATCAAACTTATTTTCTACTGAATTCTTGAGAAATTGATTGTTCAGATCTAATTTCTAGGTGAAAATTTATCTTCTAATATTCAATACCTTTCCAATGTCTGCTTCCATGCTCAATTCTAAGTTTTGAGTAGGAAGTTATGGATACTTGGACAATTTTTCTTTTCAGTGATGCAATCCTGTACATGGATTCTTCCAACTCAGAGTCAAATTGGCTCTTGGATCCATGTTGGATCCCTTATCTAGGTTTACAGGCCTTTCTTACTTCTTTATATGTAGGTATGTATAATTAAAAATTCCACGGGCTCCTTCTCTAAGTCCTTTCCTATTCTTAAAACAAAATTTCGGGTGCTAGCCCCTTTTCTTTAGCCCCCAAATTCATGTGACCATGGGATGTGACCCAAAAATAACAAATAGGCACTTTCATGTGCTTTGGGCCTCTGAGGCTCTGGAACTTCGGGGATTGGGAGGATATACCTTTATTACAATACAATTCCCCTGAATGCCTATTCTTCAAATACTCGGAGGACATACAGATCGACGATCCTCATTCCTTATTTATATCTATGTTGTATAGGATCTCTAGTACTCCGACATTCGGCGATTTCCAATGAAATTCCCTATAAATATCCAGAAGTGTCGAATCACCAGAGATTCTCTCTCTTGTCTCCACGTGTCATCTCCCGACCACCGGTCGATATTAACTCTGACCTTCAAGAGTTCTCTACTCACAAAAATCTGTAACTTAATTCCTCCAGAGTACCACTCTTATGGACTATGGGATATGGTTCCATGTGTCCTCTGTGATCAATGGTCGAGATGGAATCTGGCCTTCGGGCCTTTGAAAGTCCTCGAACTCAACTACTTATTCCTTGAATCCTCCAGACCATGGGATCTACTGTTGTGTTTCCTCTCTCGATGAACAGTGAGGATTTACAATGATCTTTGAAGCTTAAAGATTCTTTATACTTAACAAATCTTGACCAATTTCCTCCAGAGTGCCAAGTCTCCAGACTACAAGATTTGGTGCCATGTGGAAGAACACTAGAAACAGACACAGGGCCCAATCTGAGCAGTGAAACATGTCAATCGATAAATGCAAAATCAATCTTTAAAAAGAACAAAACACACTAACATGTGGCATGCATCTTGTGTGCCCACGTCACTTTGGTGCTTCATGAGTTCGAAACTTTGGGACTTCGAGACTCCGGGACTTCAGAGATCGAAAAGTTCTTCCAATATCTTTTCCTTAAACACCAAACTCTGAACTTCTTAACCGCTGGGGCCCACATAGTACAACTTTAACCAATCAAAGTGGTGACACTATTGATAATATGGTAGCTATGGGAGGTATTTACCTCCATGTGTAAACCTGACGAGAATAGAATACTCCTAAAAGCAAGAAGAAACCCTAATGAGTTGGATAATAACCATAGAAGACATGTCGGCTCAAGAAGATAATTTATATTAGGTTATTAGCCTCCAAGAGAAGAAGTCGTCCAGACGAATTAATATATACTGAACAGATAGATACCCAGAATGAGAAGTCAGCCTAGGCAATTAGCCAAAATTAGTATAAATACAGGAGGCCAGTTCTCATTCTGGCAGGCAGTCTCATAATTGTAGAGCAACAACTTGTGTGCACTGTAGTGCCTAGTCTTGTGCGCAGGTTTGAGGAGAGCTGCCATTGCAGCTGCTGCAGCTAGAAAATCACATTTGGCTTGGACTATCTCTTGGTTAGGGTTTGGACTATCTGATCATATCTTTTTGATGCGATTTCCTTGGGGAAAGGTGCACTACCCTTTGTTTGGCTATCTAGCCTAGGGTTTGCTTCTAGAGTGATTCTCTGTCAAGATTAAGGTGCTCGGAGGGTGGCTTCGGCCTATGGTTGGGTGACAATAGTGATGTTGTCAATGGTAAAATGAGAACATAAATTATATTCTAATAGGTTATGGGCCCACACCTCCTTCACTCTGTCTAACCACTGGAAAGAAACATAGCCGTAAGTATGTTAAGCTCGTTGAAAAACTATCGCTAGGGTTTCTAGCAGGAGTAGTCACCAAAGCACTACCGCTAGGGTTACTAGTAGGTGTAGTTGCAAAAACACTAATCCTATCATTGAGACACCTTAAGTGAATATATTGACCTAATCTCCAGACATATCAGTGCGCCCTAGCCTAGCACATCTCCTGGTACTCTCAGCAAGCCAAGACGTGAAGTTTGAGTTTTTGGTCAAATCTAGGGTTTGATGAAGTCAAAGAATCCATGAATTATTCTATGAAGTCAGAGAAGAAGTTAGATGGATATTCTAACTTTAGAGTTTGGAAGACAAGGATTGACCTCATCCTTTCCAAGAATAAAGTGTTGGATATCGTGAAACCAGAGTTTGAAGAAGGAAAAGAGAAGGAACTGCAGAACATTGCAGCTATGGAGAAGTTCAAAGACGGTGACATCAATGCTATGAATATCATAGTGGAATATATAAAATACCACTTGATGCCCTACATCTCCCATCTTGACTCATCTAAGAAGATGTACGATGACCTAACAAATCTCTTTTCGGTCAGAAACATTGGACAAGTAATGAGTCTGAAGAATGAGCTCCGTGACATGAAGATGAATGATGACGACATCATAACATCATACTTTGTGAGAATCTCTCATTTAAGAGATCAACTACAATCTATTGAATATATCATCTCAGAGAAGGAGTTGGTAAACATAGTACTCAATGGTCTTCCCAAGACGTGGGATGCATTTGCCGCAAGCATGAACACAAGAAAGGAGTATCCGACATTTGAAGAACTTTGGACTTGTTGTGCTCAAGAAGAATCAAGGATCAGTGAAAAAGAGAAACCCCAAAAGAAGTACGATGATCAAGCCTTCACAGAAATATTCAAGAACTTCAGGAACAAAATGAAGTTTGGCTCAAGGAGGAAGCCAAATCAAGAGAAATACATTTCAGAAATACAATGCTTCAACTGTCAAAAGTATGCTCACTACAAGAATCATTGTCCCAAGCTAAAGAAAAGGAAGGAGAAACACGAAGCATCAATTTCCAAAGAAAAAGAACCTACAATGAAGACTAAGTAGGATGAAAGAGACTTCTTCTTCTAAAGGTAACAATAATCTTCTTATTTCTTATACATATCTTGTTTGCATCGTCTCTTTACATATATTGTATATCTATCTCTTGGAAGATAATGTGCTCCAAGAAGAAATATACCTATGGAAGAACAACAAGATAAGGATTGATATCATTAGATAATACACATGAAAGGATGAAATACACTGAATCAATCATGCACAGACTTAGAAGAAGCAAAGACAAAAAGAAGTCAGAGAAAGACTTATAACATTTTGTAGAAGACAACAAGATGAAAGCGTGGACTCTGTTAGATAGAGAGAGCCAATTATATATTGCAGAAGACAATAAGGATGTAGACAGAAGCATGTGTTGGAAAATGTTTAACAGGTAGTGTATGCTTGTAATTGATGGAAAGTACAACAATGAAGATGGCATGAGTACAGGAAGAATGTAACAGACGGGCACCATAAGTATTTTAGGAAGACGCTGCAGAGCAAGCCTGATAAGTTCAGAAGAGATAGTGCAGAGGATTGTTGGTAGGTTATTATCAGGCAAAGTACGTTTGTCATTGATGGCAAGATCAGAGTATGCAGCGAAGGAAAAACAAGGACAAAGTACGCTCCGTAGGAGAAGTGCCAGTGATCGCTGGATCTCATCTGGAATTCTCGATGGCCGTCAGATCTGAATGAAGACAAAAGGAGCACGTAGATCTAGAGGATAGATATGAGGTGTTAGATCTGAGCGCAGGGTCCAACCACCGTTGGATCGAGGAAAACCTGCACCATCTTTAAAAGTGTAAGGAGTAGAGGGCTCACAAATCCCGGAAGCAGGAGGACCGTCCATTTCAGGGGGTTATGTGGACCGTTGATCCGACACCCTGTCGGGGTTTCGAGGATTGAGAGTTTGAGATGTCAAAGAATATTGACAATAAGAATCCTGAAATTGCGATGTGTGAAATCCCGACTGAATCTGAACCGTCAGATCAAGATGTGATCTAGACCATTGACCCGACTCCCTGTCGGGGTTTCGAGGATCGAGTGTTGGAGATGTCAAAGAATATTGACATCAATAATCCCGAAATCGCGATGAGTGAAATCTCGACTGAATCTGAACCGTCAAATCAAGATGCGATCTAGACCGTCGACCCGACTCACGTCAGCAAACAATGTCAGCTAGGAACACGTGGCACAACCAGGTAATGACAAGTGTCAGATTGATTCAACATTTCAGGCACATGTAAGTCACGAATCAGAGTGACAAGTGGCAGTATTCAACATGAGTCAATCCACGTGTGACGTCAGCATATGGACACCACTTCGGAGTTTCGAGGATCACGTGTTGGAAATGTCAAAGAAACAATGCCATAGGAATCCCGATTTCGCGATAGGCAAAATCGCGACTTAAATCACAACCATTGAATCAAGATTTGATCTGGACCGTTGATTCCAGTCAATGGAGAGGCATCGGGGATTGAGAGTTGGACATGTCAAAAATTATTGACATAAGGAATCCTGATATTGCGATATGTGAAATCGCGATGTAATATGAACCGTCAGATCAAGCTTTGATCTGGACCGTTGATTCTAGTCAATCGAGAGGCATCGTGGATCGAGAGTTGGACATGTCAAAGATTATTGACATCAGGAATCCCGATATCGCGATATGTGAAATTGCGATGTAATATGAACCGTAAAATCAAGTGTTGATCGGAGGGCTACTGATGCATGACACAGTGAAACTGCCAGAAACCATTGATGGCGTCTACTAGGGAATTTGAAGAGACCCCTGTGTGATCGCCAGAGGAGATGAAGAGTCTCCAAGCTTCATCCAAGTGAAGGAAGACTATTCTTAGAAGGGATTGAAAGATGGATGAGCTTGGAAGCCTGTAACGGAAACAGAGAAGGTGAGTTCAACTGTCACAGAGAAGACGAAGAGTCTCAAACTGCCAGAGAGGCTGAGGAATCTCAGTATAACATACAATGATGCTGGACACACGGGGGAACCACCAGAGAAGCTGAAGAGTCACGATGATGATCAGACAGAGAACTCGAGAGGTGGAGGATAATGGCGTAGAGTCAGCATGCAGAGGAATTGTGAACATTGCATGCTCAAGGTGCACAAAAGCTATGAATACACGGTACAGAGAAGAGATGGGGTTGTTGTTGTTGTTGGAGGTTGTTGTGGTTGTTATTGGTGAAGGTGATTCATGTGTGAAGAAGGAGGAGAGTGCAGCAGCTGAATAGAATAGAAGAGGAACTGTGCAGTGAATGGACATGGAGCACAAAACATAAAAAGTAGAAGAACAGACAGTGCAAGTGATGTGTGCAGAAAGGCAATGAGGTAGGCAGAGCAATGAAATGCAGCAGAACAATGATGAGTCTGGTAAGCCATTGTTGAACATCATATCACTGTAATAAGTTTCAGTAGCAAAGATTTATATTTCAGGGTGGTTGGGAGGAGCTAGGGAGGACTGGTGTCCTCAAAGGTTCAAGTGGGTTCTTGAACACAGGGAGTTGGTGCTTCCTTCTAGTTGGTGTTAGAGAAACCAGGGAGTTGGTGCTTCCTTCTAGTTGGTGTTAGAGAAACGAGGGAGTTGGTGCTTCCTTCTAGTGGGTGCTAGAGAAAATAGAGAGTTGGTGCTCTCAACAAGTTGCATCTTGCAAAACTGAGGTTGTAGCCTCATTATGAGTTGGTTCTCATATGTATGATACTATAAAGAATGCAACCATTACTTATCATATAAAGAAAAAGAGGTTTTTACCCAGCATGGGTTTCCTCGGGAAATATCTGTCTCTGTGTTTATCATATATGTGAATGATGCTGAAAGTGCCATTGTTTATTTCCCTGCATTATTTTGATCATCATTCAGTGTCTCTACAAAGAGTTTAAAAGAAACATAATTGTTTAAGCACGGTAACAATTGATTCACCCCCCCCTCTCAGTTGTCTAACAGCATGGACTCTATTAGATGGAGGGAGCCGATTATATTCACTCATACATGAAGCAAGGATTAGGAGGGAGATAATCCTATGATCCATTCAAAATGATGAAGTATGGTAGCAGCCATGAAAGGCAGTACGTGTTCAGTTCAATCGCGGAAGAATACTTCTTCGAAGAGAAGACTTAAAGTATCCCTGGTTGTCCATCCAGATCTGTGATCCTAGAAAGAAGTGGAATCTTTAAGGCATGGAATCTATAAGAAACTCCATGGACCCAAGAGATAAAGAAAAACATAAGGAAGAACATGAAGATTCCAAGAAAGAAAGAGAAACCAGAACAACCAGTCATTGTATCAAGAATCACAAGATTACCAGCCTGATANTTTAAGGCATGGAATCTATAAGAAACTCCATGGACCCAAGAGATAAAGAAAAACATAAGGAAGAACATGAAGATTCCAAGAAAGAAAGAGAAACCAGAACAACCAGTCATTGTATCAAGAATCACAAGATTACCAGCCTGATATGAACTAACTAAAAGAAATCAAGAAGAGGAACTAAATGTCATGATGAAGAACAGTGTATGGAAGATTTATGAATGAAAGAATTGCGATATCTAGAACTAGATGTTCTCTCAGATGGAGGGAGAAGACTATGATGATTACTTGTTCCAGTAAACTAGACATATCTCTACATGAGTCATTATATCATCTGCAACATCCATGAGTTGGAATTCTACATCAAGATGAATGCAAATACTATTCTCCAGAGAAATTGAACATAGAGAGTATGAAGATAAACCTCAAGACATTGAAGCATACCAGAAAGAGACCCTTGTATGCAAATGTAAGAAGATAACTTGGTGGAGAACCTCTAGTGCACAACAGAAGCGTGGTGAAGATTTTCTATAACAAAGATATTGTATAAATATTATTACTTAGTAGATCAGATCTCATGATGACAGAAGAATTGCCACATGGATATGTTCCAGTGTTCCAAACAATGATATACTTTATTAATCAGAGCTACATGAAGCCTTCAGAGAAAAACCAGTGTTCCAGACTAAAGTACATTTGAAATCAAGCATTACATTAATCCATGATAAAGTCAAGAAAGGAGAAAAGTGGTTCTCCAATACATATCTCCACAGATGAGCAGATAAGCAAACATTTTGGTAAGGCTTATGTCCAAGATGAAAGATTTTGTGTACTCAAGCTGGAGCTCATGGAGACAACTTCCTTATTGAAAAAGGAAGAGATGAATCCCATGTTGGGAGGGAGAACTGATGTATTATTGATTGATGGACAGTCATTTTTCATTTCGAAAAATGGTCCAGGATGAGAAGATTCTTTCTAGTTAGGAAAGTGGATTGAGATTTTATGATGGACAGCCATTTTCCAGTTCGGAAAATTGTCCAGATTGTTGATGTACCATAGAAATCGACTTCCCATTATGGTTAACATGGGAAGTAGTCTAGGTAAATCTCTCTTCTTGAGGGTTACTCAAGAAGACTGGCCCACCTCAATGGTGTTACACCTCAAAATTACTCACTTCGATAGTGTTGCAAGTGTCGTCATTACAAGTGTTGTAAGTGTCGCATCTTGTCTGCAAGTGTCACATCTTGACCACAATTTTTGCAAGTGTCATAAACATCATACTGCCATCTTGCCTATGTTGTGCCTCTATTGACATCACAAAGACACTTAAGACACCCCAAAGACTAGTTTTGAAGAAGAGAAGTCACTTGACAGGGAGTACAAACCTTTTTCCATGGAAAAAACACTCAAAAAATGAATTTTGGAGAGGAGCGCTCCCCTACCCAATGTCAGGGAGTGCTGGTGCTCCTTGAGCCTCTTTGGGGGAGTGCTTGAGAGCCTTGTGCACCCTTTTGGGGGAGTGATATCCTTTTTTATCAAAATATGGGTTTTTTGAGGCAAATAAAGGAAGAATCCCTCAATTCCTGAAGGTAGTTGGATTCAAATAGATGGTCAAGGCATGATCTTAGGGGAGATCCTCAACTGAAGGAGAAGAATCCTAAACTCATCCTAAATATCTCTCAAGTGGTTGGACCTCGCCAAGGTTATATAAGGAGACCTTCTCATGGTGAAAGGTAGAAGGAATATTGAGAATTATACCTAACTTATGATCTCATAAGAAGGTATTGACAATGGAGATTGAGAACTACATCAAAATTATGATCTCATGAGTGAGATTTCATCAAAGAAATCAGTGGATATTCTTTGAGAAAAGGGGTTGGACAAGGAGAACTGGAAGAGGTCGTTGCACCTTCATTCAAAGGATTGTAAGTACTTTTACTTGTTCTCATTAATATAATCAATTCTTGATCTGTTTCTTTCAAACTTGTGCTTGTTCCACATTAGTTTGTCTGCAGTAGATGGATCTATGTTTGAGATAATCTCAGTAGAGTAGGAAGTCTTTTGTAACCTTGTTTGTTTCACATGACCTATCAGGGAGCTCAAGATCAAATCTCAACCTGGACTTGGAAAGGACAAACGTCGCTAATAAGGTACATATATTTCTCCTTCTCTTTCATTTATTAGCTTGATTAGATCTAAAAGGAAGTCAATGTCCATGTTAAGAACTTTTATGTATTGGCCTTAGGAGTCTAGAGACCAAGAGGGAATCCACTTGTTCGCAGGGGGATTCACCTACAACAGCCGGAAAATGATTTCTCATTATGGTTAACATGAGGAATGGTCTGTTTTGGAGGTTGGTACAGGACAGTGTTTTCCTCTTATGGTTAACAAGGGAAATGGTCCAGATAGTCATTCCTTAGGGTGTATTCATTCTCTCTAGGTTTCACTTTGTTTAGTGTTGGAGGAATGGTCTAGGCTCAACAATCAGGGACATGCATTCCTTAGGGTGGATTCATTCTCTTGAGGTTACACTTTGTTTAGTGTTGGAGGAATGGCCCAGGGTGGGGAATGGTCTAGGCTCAGAAATCAGGACAATTATTCATGCTTGCTTGAGAAGAATAGTCCAGATAGCTCATCATTGACGTCTTACCTTTTGAGGCAAGATGCTCTTAGGAGATCTCATAGATGTGAGTGGAAGAATGGCCCATATGATTCAGTTTATATCATAACATTATTTCTGTGAAGGTTGATATCAGATGATTTTTATGAAGATTGTATGACAGTAGATATATACTACTATGGTGGATGTGTTCCACTGTTTGATCAAGTACTTGTGTGTTACTTGATGTGGTAGTGTAACACTAGATTGTAGTTATGTACTACTATGGATAGACACAATTGTGTTCTATTTTATTCTGATTACCTTGAAGACTATCAACAGTATTGGAAATGATTATCAACTAGATGGATGATCAAAGAACAGAGATTTCCTAGATGGAAAATGGTTCATAACATTTACTCTTCTAGGAAATATGTCCAGATTAGAAGAATGGCTCTTGTATCACTTTGTGGTGTGAGTGACTTATCCAACATCATGTCTAATTACTTCAATGGAGTATGGTTTTGAGAGATGATATGGTTGATGATGGTGCTCATGATCTAGTCATGAGATAGTCTATGTTGATGCTACCATGTGAATGGTATGTTTGTGATCAAGACCATTACCTATAATACCTCCCTAGCTAGGAGGGAGTGTTGATATTATGGTAGCTATGGGAGGTATTTACCTCCACGTGTAAACCTGATGAGAATAGAATACTCTGAAAAGAAATAAGAAACCCTAATGAGTTGGCTAATAACCCTAGAAGACATGTCAGCTCAAGAAGATAATTCATATTAGGTTATTAGCCTCCAAGAGAAGAAGTCGGCAGAAGAATTAATATATACTAAACAAAAAGATACCCAGATGAGAAGTCGGCCCAAGAAGTTAGCCAAAATTAGTATAAATATAGGAGGCCAGTTCTCATTCTAGAAGGCAGTCTCAGAATTGTAGAGCAACAACTTGTGCACACTGCAGTGCCCAGTCTTGTGTGCAGGTTTGAGGAGAGTTTCCATTGCAGCTGCTGCAGCTAGCAGATCATGTTTGTCTTGGAATATCTCTTGGTTAGGGTTTGGACTATCTGATCAAATCTTGTTGATGCGTTATCCTTAGGGAAAGGTGTGCTACCCTTTGTTTGGCTATCTAGCCTAGGGTTTGCTTCCAGAGTGATTCTCTATCAAGGTTAAGGTGCTCAGAGGGTGGCTTCGGCCTATGGTTGGGTGACAATAGTGATATTGTCAATGGTAAAATGAGCACATCCATTATATTCTACCAGACATGTGGCCCCACCATCGAGTGACACATGTCGGGTTCCAATCGGTACTAATGGCATGTCAAAAGTAAAGAAACAAGAGACACGTGGAAGACCTAGGTAGGTACACATCACCCTAGGTGATTTCATCATGCCACGTCATATCCGGTGCTTCAAAAATTCAAGGATTTATTATCATCAACACTTTCTCAAACCTATCGAACTACCAAACTATTGAACAGGTCCACGTCACCCCTAGTGACATCATCATGTCACCTCACTTTGGAAAACCAAGACTTTGGGGATTCCTTCACATCTACACATTGTCAAAACTCTCGAATTGCCGACTGCTGACAAATGCTTCCTGTAACTTCGGGACTTCAGCTCTTTCTTCACCGCGCAACCTCCAATGGATTTCCTTGAACAATGAACCACCGAACCACAAGAGAGATCCAACAGTTCTCCTCCTCCCGAATGATCTACAGCTGATAATCACTCTGTGACTTCGTATGATTTCAATGATGAACATCCAAAAACCCCCAGACTGTTGAATTCTGAACACTACTTAATTTGAGGACACATGTCCCTATAAATGGATGGTCCAAATTAGTTCCAAAGTTTGGCAGTTTTCTCTACTATAGTTTTAAAATGACCAGAGGGAGAAGTCTGGAGGATTTTTTTTCTTAACCTCCATGCAACTTCTCCATATCTGACAGTTGTGGGGGATCTATATTCTTCTGAATAGATCCAACAACTCAAATTTAACTTTGTGGACCAATACCATGGTTGTCATGGTTTATCAAACTACTATACCTCCTGAGCTTTGGAAGACAACGAAGGTGTTCCCTCAATGCCCTCCTGGAACTTTGTACATCAATTCCTTATGGATTTTTTTATTCCAAATTCCACATTCATGGCCCATCCAGGTTCAGTGTTGAAAACATGGGCTCTGATACCATATTGTAATGTACCCAGCCATCCCAGGGTCACACATGCTACCACAAATATTTACTTTGTTCAAAATCTGATATATATATATATATATATATATATAATTCAAATTTAATAGATATAGACATTATTCTCATACACATATTCATGTGGAAGTGACAATAAATATATACATGCAATAAACACAGGAAATTCTGATAAACTTCAGACATGTACTTAAACACAACATGTAAAATTAGCATAGAATTGGTACTTATATTTTTATGAGAAGACCACCAATTGTGTGTAGACCTTCCATGAACCTCCCATCCTTAGACCATGATGCTCAAGGCTATAAGAAGTGGGTCACCCCAAAGATGGGACTAAACTCCACTCAGGGTAAAGGAAATCCTAGGCTAGGCTGAGACTATGGAAAGATGAACAATGCAACAAGAAGGATTCCCTCCAAGGATCCTACCTATGCTAATTGATCAAAGACTCTCATTCCCCACATTCCTATCCCACCCCGGGAATATAAACCTTCATTGTTCCACAGTCCATATGATGCTCCACTTCCCTTCCAGAGCTTCAGTAACAGGCTAGATCAGAAATTATCAGAGATTTGTAGCTGCTGTTGAACTCCCTCCAGGTGAAATCACTTCCCCAACAATCTCTCTCACCTGGAGAGAGTTGTTCATAGGCCTAAAAACTTTCTTCTTCAACCCATGGGCCTGAAAACCCACCTCTTCAAACCATAGGCTTGAAAACCTGCTTCTTTTGTCCAGTTCGTAAGTCCAACAGGTAACCACAGTAGAAAAAATTGGGTAAGGAAGAGTACAGGATCAACAAAATACCATTGTGTGCAGGTTACAGAGTGTTGGCACAAGGGAAGACCCAGGGTTTATCTCCAAGAGCGCACCAGCTAGCCCTAACTACTAGCACTTCTGGAAACACCTGCGAAGAAGATGCAGTCTCACCCGAAGTAGCTATGGGGGGTTGCAGGACAGGGATGTCTACAACCAAGGGGATATCAAGTGGATCCAATACAAAATCAATACAAAAATTATATATCACTTATTAACCCATATCTATTCCTCACAACTATCTATCACATATAACACAATAATGCAATAATGGTATACCAAATGACAAAGAAAAGAGAATCAATTAGACACAACACAAAATATACGTGGTTCACCCTCTCTCTAGGGCTATGTCCACATAACTGTGCTTTATAATATATTAAGATGAAGCATACAGTTCTTGTCTATGCTCTTAGCTAGAAAATATTATTCTTCATTCTCTCTATCTCTCCCCTTCTTGTGCACCCAGCTGCAAGACTAATCTTCGCACACAGTTGAATATCTTACAATACCATAAGGCCCTTACACTTATCACTTCTCTCTCACACACAATAATCGCTCATGCCAATAACAAAAACTAGAACGAACCCTCTTCCCTCATCTAGGTTCTTATTTATACATTACAATCACTCACCGACAATCTTAGGCCGAAACCTAGGTGTCAAAACCCTAGGTCAACTTGACCTATGTTTTCAAGGCTTCACCAACCTGTCTTTCCTTCCTTCTCGCGCAGTGCTCCAAAGCATCCAACGATGGATTTTTTCGCTTGCTGAGTTGTCCAATATTTGTCTTTCTTGTTGATTTTCCATCCTCTATCTCTTTGTCCAATGTATTGATTTCTCTTACTTCGCTCCATCTTTTCTTCTCCTTTGCTTACTTCGACCCAATAACAGCCACTGTGTCTTCCACACAGTTCTTGTTTTACCTTTTCTTCCTTGTACTTTTCTTGCTTCCATAACCAAGGGCCAATAGGCCCCCAACACTCACCTGTAACTTATCCCGAGGCACTTCAGATCTGATCCCTCTGATTTGATTCATCTTCAAACTGTGTAGGGAAGCCTGTGCTTCCATCTCTAGTCCTCCCTTCCTCCCTTGTGAAGATTGTCTTTTCTATGTATGGTACCCAGTTTCAGCTGCACCTGGTACCTAGAACCTTATCCTCATGCTTTTACTGAGAGTTGCAAGGCATATGGTTGTCATAATACAACTTCAGTCGGCTCCCGTTCACCAAACCTTCCTTCCATTCTCTATTCAAAGTCTTCAACTATGCAGCTCCTCCTTCTGTAACATAGGCAACCTCATATGGCCCAAGCCAATGCATTTTGAACTTTCTTGGATGCTTCATGAATTTACCATCATATACCAATACTAGATCACCTTGCTTAAATGAATTCTTCTTAATGTGTCTGTCATGGTAGGACTTCTCTCTTTCTTTCTAGACCTGCTGATGAAATCCTGCAATAAATCTATCTTCCTCCAATTTGACCAACTATGAAATCCTCTCTCGAACAGTGCCAGTGTCTTCCATATCTATAAAGGAAATAATTCTTAAGCTTGGTACCAAATATTCCATTGGGACAGTGACTTCAAGACCATACACCAATTTAAAGGGGGTCTACATTGTTAGTTTCTTGCAAGTGGTTCTATAGGACCATTATACTGCTGGTACTCTTAAATCCCAATCATCTATATTGACACTGCAAATATTCGTTATCTCTATCTCCAAGATCTTTTTGAATGCTTCAATTGTCCCATTTTCTTGTGGATGGTAAGGTGTGCTCTTCAGATGATGAACTGTAAATTCCTTGATCAAGGCTTCAATTGTTTTATTAATGAAATGTGTGCCTTGATCACTCATAAGGATCTTTGGGAATCCAAACCTGGTTATGATGTCATCAAATATGAAGCACGCAACTATAGTGGCACTACGGTCCTTAACTGCTCTTGCTTCGACCCATATGGTCAAGTACTTTGTCACAGTAATTATGTACCTTTCTCCCATGCACTTCCCTGGTGGGTTAATAGGTCCCATGAAGTCAATGGCCCATTTCTCAAATGCTTGTAGGGTCAGCTGTGGTGCTAATGAAATTTCATCTCTTCTGGACGGTTTCTGAACTCTTTGGTATACATCACAAGCTCTGTAATAGTCCTTAGCATCTCTTTGTAAGGTAAGCCACCAAAGGCCAGCTTGAAGAACCTTCCGCGCAATGGATTTCCCTGTGTAGTGTCCTCCTGCAATGCCTTCATGAGATTCAACAAGGATTAATGGTCTTTATACCTCCATAACACACCTCCTTAGTATCTCATCAGGTCCCATCTTTTATAGTTGTCCCGCTATAAGTGAAAAGTCTGCAACATGCACTACTAGTTGTTTCTTCTGTGGAATTGTATACTCACTTGATGCCATTCCTGTTGGTAGGAACTGGGATATCTCTGTGAAGTGGTCATCAATATTTTTAATGGATAACAGTTGTGCATCCGGTAGTGTATCCTCAAAACTAGTGGGTTCTTCTCCATGTTCCAACCTAGACAAATGGTTAGGACCCTTGTTCATTCTCCCTGGCTTAACTACAATCTCAAAATCATACTCCTGAAATAGCATAATCCATCTTCATATTCATCCCCCCAACACTGGCTTTGTTGACTAGTAATTTCAGCGTAGAGTGATTAGTAAACATTTTAAGGTGTCCTCCCAACAAGTAGTGGCGAAATTTCTGCAGCGCATACACCATGGATAACCCTTCTCTCTCAGTAGTGGTGTAATTAATCTCATCGGTTGATAGCTTCCTGCAAGAAAAGGATAACGACTGGTCAATGTCTCTTGTTCCTAGTTTTGCTAACACAACTCCTAATGTAATAGAAGATGCATCAACATGAACGTGAAACTCTTTAATCTATTCTAGGAAAACCAGAATAGGCACAGTAACCATTTTCTATTTTAGTGTGTCGAAGCTTTGTTTTCATTCTTCTGTCTAGTGAAATTGACAGTCTTTATTCAAAAGCTTCTCCATGGGTGTTGTAATCTGGGCATAACCTTTAATTAACTTCCTGTAATATCATGTGTGTCCCAGCATAGTGTGCAACTGTTTGACTGAAGTAGGAGGGGGTAGATCAACTATGATGGAAATTTTAGATGGATCTACCAGCAATCCCTGCTTGCATACAATATGACCTAAAAACACTCCAAATGGTGAAAAGAAAATGCACTTCTTCAGGTTTAAGGCAATCTAACATTGCCTACACATTTCCAACATTTTCCTTAAACATTTGATATGATTTTTCAATAAACTAAAAACAGTCCAATAATAAAAGTATGCTTCTAAAAACTTATGTAGGAACTCCTTGAATGCTTCGACTACCACTCTGGAAAATATGGTTGGGGCATTCTTCAATCCAAATGACATTACTATATATTGTTAGGATCCCCATTATGTGGCAAAGGTAGTCTTATGGTGATCTTCCTTGGCAATCCAGATTTGATGGTATCCTAAAAATCCATCTGTAAAAGAATATACTTCATGACCTCCTACATTATCTAACAGTTCGTCAGTGAATGGCGTAGGGAAGGGGTCATGAAAACATGCATCATTCAGCTTCTTAAGGTCTACGTAGTGTTGATGGGGCTTAAATCCCCTGATACAATAGTAGGAACCAAACCCTCCATTGAGGCCCAATTAGACTCTGCAACGTTTGGAGTGGAATGGTTCTCTGGATCTTACAATCTTGCAAAATTATCGATGAGCTTTTGTGTTTTCTGGTGAATGCTCTTCCTTCAGTTAAGATAATTGTTTTCTATATCTTCTATTAGGTGGGGCAGGTAAAAGAGATGCAAGCTAGTATAAACCAACTTGATGAAGATAGGAAAAGAGTTTTAACTATTGGGAAGGGGTCGAGGTTAGGATAACCCGCTACTCTAACATGTAGACGACGATCCTATGCCAAAGGGCTTAGTAATAATACTTTAACTGAAAGAGCATCCAACTGTTGTCTGAGAAATCTACTTAATAGAAAGAATATGCATATATGATCAAGATCAGGGTAAGAAAAATAATTCATCTACCGAGACATTCATCACATAGCTGAGGTAAACTACTTATCATAGAGAAAGAAACACAACTGTAATCAATGTCAGGGTAAGCAAAATAATTCATCTACCAAGACATTCATCACATAGAAGCAAAATGATTTACTTTCATCATTTAAAGCAAGGAACATCAAAACATTGCACCAAATAACCTTACAACATAATTAATTGCTCTTACTCATTTACTGCAACATTCATGGAACAGGAAAGGAAGTAATTCTTCTCCAACTCCAATCACATACAACTGATGAAAATAGCTCGTCTTTGGTCCAGAAGGACTTCTTAATTCATAGCAGTCTCAAAATAATTATCAACAACCAAAAGAAAAGAGTTCTTACAACAACCATCGACCCTTTGACCATCGGTCAATGTTCCTATTTATAATATAAAGTCTTAATAGTAATTAACGGTAAAATACAATTTGAGCTAATCGAGAATTGCCACGTGGCGTCATCATCTAACAGTATTTCAACAGTCCACCCGAGTTGTTTCTTGAAAAGGGTAGAATATTTCATAATCAGACCATATGATAAAGAGTTCTTCACAGGTGTTGGCCCATGGAAACCTATGTTTTTCTATTGGAACCGCATAGATTCCCCTAATATCTGTTGGGTGAGCCCAATATTTTGCGAGGCTAAAGTTCAACTTATGAAATATGTCTTTGGCTTTGATTGGATGTCCTGCGAACTGTTGTATTTTCTCGGGCTTTGCATCGGTGACCTTTGCACATTATTCGGCCCATGACACATCTTTATCATTCTGCTTAGGTCGATTGATATCAAGATGCCGAAATCAAGAGCTCGACATACTTCGTCGCTTCGGTGATTGTTTCAGTTCTTCGGTGGGATCACACGACAGACTCTAGTCGGTGATTGGGAAGGTTCTTCCTGCAGTTAAACAAAATTAGTTTAGTGATCAAGCAACCCATGATTTGACATAAATAAAAAAAACATCAACATGTACCTATGCATCTTGCTAGTCTCAGTCGTTTTTAATACTTACGTGATCCCAAATGCTTCCTTCAAGTGACCTATGAAGCTGCCGCTCCTCTTTGGTATAAATGAACACCTCAGTATGTTGTAGTGTGGCTAATCAAGTATGACAGACATGAATGTATAATTATCACAGTAATTACTTGACCTTTGGGAAAAAGGGCGTCGAGGATGAATTATGCGTGTGTGTGCTCTCGATAGGTCATATATCGTACATATAAGGTCATTAAATGCCTTTGGAACTCGTACCACCAAGCGTGCCAAGCATCATTTATAAATAACGGAGGTTCAAAATTTCAAAAGGATTGAAAGGATCGCACTGCACGCTTTCCTGCAACCCCGATCGGTGGCACTTTCATGTTCTAGATCACATCCGTCGATTAGTTGCAGCGAGCCAAAAATTTTCAAACATCATGTCACGAGGCGCGGGAATTATGTTGGCGAGCCTAGTGTCTCTCTTTGATTTCCCTATAAATCCAGGAGCTTTGAGAGCAATCCTTATTATATGAGAGTGATTAATTAGTTCCCTCTCACCGATACAAAACTTGTTTCAGGAGTTCAACGGTTGACAGTGTTTCTTTTATCTTTGTGTGACCCTTACAATCGCACTTTTATGCCAAAACCGAAAGAATCAGCCTTCGGAAAAATATTTTCGGAGGCTATATTCGTAAGAGAGATACTCTTATCGGCTGATGCTGAAGAATGTTGGCACTTGGCTTCTTTGACTTCCCATACAATTTTCACTACCTTAATCTTTCACCGATGCCGAACTTCTCAAGTAAGCCAGGAGAAATATGGGTCATTGGTTCCTTGATCAGTCGTGGTGTTTCTCAAGATGGTTCTTAATATGCTCAAGAGAAACTTGGATATGAAACATATCATATAAGAAGGTTATCAGGCTGAAACCACGATGAAAACAATCGAAGGTAGAAGATAATGTGGTACCCAAAAGGAAGTGGTCATAGAACTTTTAGGGTGTATTGAGCACTCAACAAATGGTGATTAATTGGGTGAACCCAAAATGTCTGTCCCACAAAACAGATATCTTCGGTCCTTCTTTTATTCATTCCAACTAGAAACATAT
>ML802742.1:138283-161251 GCA_009831015.1 Picea engelmannii | reverse complement strand
CTTCCCTTTGGGTTCATTTACCTTATCCCACTTTAGAATTAAGCCTCCTACTTCAAAATTCTTTTCTTTAGCCTTATGCTTATCGAACCATCTTTTCACTATCTATTGATGGGATAAAAATTTAGACTTATCCCTTTCCCTCTCTTCCTCTAGCATGAGTAGAGTGTTGGTTCTTTGTTGCATGGTCGAGGATTTATAATCGTTAGAATCTTGGGCCAATTGGAGAGATGGAAGATAAAGCCCATTCAGGAGAATGGATTCTTGTCCGTAGACCAGGATGTACAGGGAATTCCCTATAACCTCTTTGGGTGTGACCCTATCATCCCATAGGGAATTATGGAGTTGGTTATGCCAATTTCTATGGTTATCCACAACCGTCTTCTTTAGTATCCTCACCATATTCCTATTGGTTGACTCTGCCACACCATTTCCCTGAGGGTAATAATTTGTAGAGTACTTGATTATGATTCCTTTGTCCAGAGAGAACTTTGTCAATAGGGTAGAGGAGAAGTAGGTTGCATTATCAAAGACCAAAATGGAAGGAATGCCAAACCTTGTAATTAGTTGTTCTTCTATAAATTGGATGACTATTTTCCCATTTACATGGATCATAGGGATGGCCTCTGCCCACTTTGTAAAATAGTCAATGGAAGTAAGAATATACTTGTGCAATTTCGAAGAATTGGGCTTAATTTCTCCTATGATATCCAATCCCCACTGCTCAAACGGTCTAGATATGGTTACAGGTTGAAGTGGGATTGTTTCCCTTCTCTCCTTGCCAACACTTATTTGAGAAGTCTTACAATTCCTGGCATAAGCATGAGTGCCTTTGAACAAAGTGGGCCAATAATAGCTGATTCTTAGAACCTTATGAGTGGTGGTGTTCCCTGCAAAATGTTCCCCAGCGGGGCCATCATGGAGTTCTTTCAACACTTTATCAACATCTTCGCATTCAAGACATCTTAGTAATACCCCGTCATAGTTGATCCGGAAGAGTACTAAATTATGAGGCGATATTGTGTAGATTTTAATCAAAGGGCTCTCCTTTATCTGAGGTTGAGGTTTTCGGGACAAGTATCGTGATGTAATATATGAGCCAAATCCTTGTACCAGGAGTCTGGTCCCAGTGAAATGTATGTTGCTTCACCACACCACAGTGATATTTCATTATCCCACACTGGATCTTGGTTTGCTTGATCTTGAGCTTCGGCTGCGAGCTTGCACAAAACTTGTCCTTTTACTAACTTGGTGGGTTTTATATCTAGATAAATTTCTTGGACTACCACCATCCATTTCTGATCCAGGTGTAAATTGATGGCCACCCACCTCTTCCGACTGGCTCAAAACAGTTTTCTGGCAATTTTGGCAATTTACTATTTTTTGCAGGTTTTAACTTCCGGGGCCATTTTGAGGGCCTAAATGAAGGTTTTTAAAGATAAATATTCTCAATGACATATAAAGGCATGATTGAGTCCCTAAAATGAATCTTATCTATGATACCTTTCCAACGAGCTATCATATTCCTAAAACAAAGATCGTATGCAAAAGTTACGACCCCGGGCAGTTGATGTACTAACTTACCCAAACGGGGCCCACATGACTTTTGGCACTTCATCTCCTAGGGTTAGGTTTTTGGAATTCCTGTTTATTGTAAAAATGCCTTGAGAGCCTCATTGTACTCATATTCTTGCGAATGTGAGTAGCCGTCACATCTCTTCTCAGAGATAAGCTGCCACCATTCTAGCGAGTCTTTCACTCAGTATTTTTACAGTCTCTGTACATTTCTTTCATTAATAGAAATTGTGTATTACTGCATCTCTATGTTTATGGTTGCATATATGATATATTTATGTTATATTATTGGATATAGGCGATATCTCTATGCATTTCTTTATTATATCTTCGCTTATTTTTCGTGCCCAAAATAATCCGAATCAGTGGTATCAGAGTAGGTTGTTCTTGATCATTTTTTTTTCCAGTGCACGTCCCTGACGAGGTCCGAGTATAGCAAGTTGGGTCTCGAGCTTGTCTCTCTCAAGGAAAATCTGTCTCACACACCCAATAAACCCTCAATGGTGGAAGAAAATAAAAATGATGGAGCAGAAAATCCTATCAGTCTATTGCTTGAGCAAGGTCTCATGTGACAGAGGGACAAAATGATGGAGAATCTTTCTCACATCCTTCAACGCCTTCCGATAGCAACAGGAGCATCTTCATCAAGTGACCACTTTGGAGGCACCTCGCCTTTCAAGGTATAAGTTAATTTTGATATTCCTATATTTGAAGGATAGATAGATGCAGAAGCCCTAGACAAAAGGTTAAATCTGCTAGAAGGTTATTTCTCTGTTCACAAATTTTCCGACAAAGAAATTATCACATTCACACTCCTTAAAGCTCTTCCCCATGTCAAGCATTGGTGGGAAACTTATTGGGAGGAGATTTCCAGAGAGGAGTCTGAAATATATGGGGTCGATCCCACTTGGGATTTTTTTGTGGATGTGGTAAAGGAACAATATTACCCTATTGGAAACTATGAGGACCAGTACATGATATGGACCACACTGCGGCAAGAGAGGGGCCAAGAAGTTTCGGAGTTCAGCAATACCTTCCATACCTTGTGCACCAAGCTGGGTATCAAAGACTCTGAGTGACATTTGGTTCTGAAATACCATGGGCCTCTACACAGATACATCTAGACTGAAATGGATTTTCTAGACATCTCATCACTCGGTGTTGCTTATCGATATGCTGTTAAAATCGAGAAGAAATTTAAGCACCAGAACAAACGGGATTTCAGATCTGTAAATCCACAAAAAACCAAAGTATGACAAAGACAACCCTAACAAACAGTCTCCTGAAAACCAGTCCAAGACACAAGAAAATAACAGTCACCGAAAGACAAAGAAGGACACCGGAAAATGGTGTGATTTCCACAAAATCCCCTGGCACAACACCAATGATTGTCACTCAAAACAGTCATTGGTGGCCGAGATCAAATAAAAGGAGTCGAACCTTGATTTAGAATCTGATTCTAAAAATACTGGTAAAGGACAGATCAATGATGCAGACCTCACTGCTATTGTCGCAACCGCAACAATTCAACCAGAAGAACCAACAGATCCCAAAGAGGGGGAGAACCTTTCTCATTCAAATATGTGGGTGGAGGGGACCCTGCTCCATTTTATTGTTGATAGCAGAATCCAGAAGAATCTCATCTCAGCAGAGGTCATCAAACAGTTGGTATTTTCGATAACACCACACCTACAGCCATACAACATTAGGTGGCTTCGCCAAGGATGAGATCTCTGTGTCAACCAACAATGTCGATTGTCATATGGCATCTAGCCCTTCTAGGACGAGGTATTATGTGATGTTTCCCCACTATATGTCTGTGTTGTTCTCTTGGGCCAGCCATATATGTGGAAGCGCCATCCTGTTTATGAGTATTGACCCCGTAGAGTCATTGTTACTTGGGGGGTCATCTCTATAGAATACCAGAGGTAGTTCCAACTATTGTTCCACCTAAAAAGTGCTGCAAGGTAGTATCTCATACTAGAAAATTTAGCTTCTTCACAATTTTTTCAAAAGGAGAACAAAAGGACACTGCAACCACTACAACCTCGCCCCAAACACCTTATATCCAATAGAAGCAGGTCGAAAAGGCTGCAACAGAGTGAAAATATTCCTTCTGCACACCATCCTCTCATGTATCTCAACTTGTTGAATAGCCTCAGCCTCAAAAGGTTCTTGACATACTTCCACAAACTGAGCAGCGTGATGTCTCCAGCAATACAAGCAACTCACCAAGATGCAGATCCAACAAACGCTTTTCCCTCTCCCCCGGGAACTCAACGCAATGGAGACAATTGCTTCCTAATGAGGGAGGATTGATCTAGGTGGATATTAGTGGCCACCCACCTTTTCCTACTGGCTTAAAATAGTTTTCTGGCAATTTTGGCAATTTACTATTTTTAGCAGGTTTTAAGTTCGAGGACCATTTTGAGGGCCTAAATGAATGTTTTTCTAGATATAGGTTCTCAATGATATCCAAAGGCATTATTTATCTCCCAAAATGAATATCCTCGATGATACCTTTCCAACGATCTATCATACCCCTAAAACGAAGATCGTATGCAAAAGTTACGACCCTGAGAAGTTGATGTACTAACTTACGCAAACGAGGCCCACATGACTTTTGGCGCTTCATCTCCTAGGGTTAGTTTTGTGGATGTTTAGGGATTTTGGCATTCCTATTTATTGTAAAAAGGCCTTGAGAGCCTCATTGTCCTCATATTCTTGTGAATGCAAGTAGCCGTCACATCTCTTCTCAGAGATAAGCTGCCACCATTCTAGCGAGTCTTTCACTCCATATTTTTTAAGTCTTTGTACATTTCTTTCATTAATAGAAATCGTGTATTACTGTATCTCTATGTTTATGGTTGCATCTCTTATATATTTCTGTTATATTATTGGATATACGCGATATCTCTGTGCATTTCTGTATTATATCTCCACTCTCATTTCGTGTCG
Source organism: Picea engelmannii (assembly GCA_009831015.1). NCBI lineage: Eukaryota > Viridiplantae > Streptophyta > Pinopsida > Pinales > Pinaceae > Picea > Picea engelmannii. The sequence continues at coordinate 156,721 of ML802742.1, read as the reverse complement.
AAAATAATCTGGATCAGTGGTATCAGAGCAGGCTGTTCTTGATCATTTTTTTTTCAGTGCATGTCCCCAACGAGGTCCAAGTATAGCAATTTTGGTCTTGAGATTTTCTCTATTGAGGAAAATCTCTCTTGCACACCTAAGAAACCCTCAATGGTGGAAGAAAATAAAAATGACGGAGCAGACGATCCTATCAGTCTGTTGCTTGAGCAAGCTCTCATACGACAGAGGGATGAAATGATGGAGATTTTTTCCCACATCCTTTAATACCTACCGATAGCAACAGGCACATCTTCATCAAGAGGCCACTTTGGAGGCAACTCTTATTTCAAGGTACAAGTTAATTTTGATATTCCTGTATTTGAAGGATAGATAGATGCAAAAGCCCTAGACAAATGGTTAAATTTGCTAGAAGGTTATTTCTCTGTTCACAAATTTTCTGACAAAGAAATGATCACCTTCACACTCCTTAAATATCTTCCCCATGTCAAACATTGGTGGGAAACTTATTGGGAGAAGAGTTCCATAGAGGAGTCTGAAATATATGGGGTCGATCCCAGTTGGGATTTTTTGTGGATGCGGTAAAGAAACAATATAACCCTATTGGAAAATATGAGGACCAGTACATGAGATGGACCACACTGGAACAAGAGAGGGGCCAAGAAGTTTCAGAGTTCACCAATACTTTCCATACTTTTCGCACCAAGATGGGTATCAAAAACTCCGAGTGACATTTGGTTATGAAATACCATGGGGCTCTACACAGATACATCCAGAGTGAAATGGATTTTCTGGAGATCTCATCACTCGTTGTTGCTTATCGATATGCTATTAAAATCGAGCAGAAATTTAAGCACCAAAACAAATGGGATTTTGGATCTGTAAATCCACAACAACCAAAGTATGACAAAAAGAACCCTAACAAAGAGTCTCCCTAAAACCAATCCAAGACACAGTAAAAGAAGGGTCACAGGAAGATAAAGAAGGACACTGGAAAACGATGCAATTTCCACAAAAGACCCTGGCACAACATTGATGATTGTCGCCCAAAAAGGTCATTGGTGGCTGAGATAAAAGACAAGGAGCCGAACCCTGATTCAGATTCCGATTCTGAAAATATTGGTAAAGGATAGATCATTGATGCAAACCCCACTACTATTGTTGCAACCACAACAATTCAACCAAAAGAACCAACAGATACCAAAGAGGGGGAGCACCTTTTTCATTCACAGATGTGGGTGGAGGGGACCCCGGTGCTTTTTATTGTTGATAGCGGAAGCCAGAAGAACCTCATCTCAGAAGAGGTAATCAAACAATTGGGATTGTCAACAACACCACACCTGCAACCATAAAACATTGGGTGGCTTCGCCAAGGATGAGATCTCTGTGTTAGAAAGTAATGTCGATTGTCGTATGGCATCCAACCCTTCAAGGATGAGGTATTATGTGATGTTGCCCCACTGGATGTCTATCCTGTTCTCTTGGGCCAACCATATATGTGGAAGCGCCATGTTGTTTATGAGTCTCGACCCCATAGTGTCATTGTTACTTTGGGGGGTCATCTCTACAGAATACCAGAGGTAGTTCCGACTATTTTTCCACCTAAAAAGTGCCGCAAGGTAGTATCTCATACTGCAAAATGTAGCTTCTTCACATTCTGTTCAAAAGGAGAACATAAGGACACTGCAACCACTACAACCTCGCCCCAAGCACCTTCTATTCAACAAAAGTAGGTCGACAAGGCTGTAGCAAAGCACAAAGATTACTTCTACACACCGTCCTCTCATGTATCTCAACTTGTTGATTAGGCTCGCCTCAAAAGGTTCTTGACATACTTCCACAAACTGAGAAACGCGATGTCTCCAGCAATACAAGCAACTCACCAAGATGCAGATCCAACAAACACTTTTCCCTCTCCCTCAGAAACTCAATGCAATGGATACCATTTCTTCCTAAGGAGGGAGTATTGATCTAGGTGGATATCGGTGGCCACCCACCTTTTTTGATTGGCTCAAAATAAGTTTCTGACAATTTTGGAAATTTACTATTTTTAGCAGGTTTTAACTTTTGGGGCCATTTTGAGGGCCTAAATGAAGATTTTTTTGAGATTGAGGTTCTCAATGATAGCTTAAGGAAGTATTGAGCCACCAAAATGAATCTCCACGATGATACCATTCCAATGAGATATCATACACCTAAAACAAAGATCGTATGGAAAAGTTATGACCCTGGGAAGTTGATGTACTAACTTACCCAAATGGGGCCACATGAATTTTGGCGCTTCATCTCCTAGGGTTAGGTTTTTGGATGTATAGGGTTTTTGGCATTCCTGTTTATTGTAAAAAGGCCTTGAGAGCCTCATTGTACTCATCTTCTTGCGAATGTGAGTAGCTGTCACATCTCTTCTCAGAGATAAGATGCCACAATTCTAGCGAGTCTTTCACTCTATATTTTTACAGTCTCTGTACATTTCTTTCATTAATAGAAATCATGTATTACCGTATCTATGTCTTTATGGTTGCATCTCTGATATATTTATGTTATATTATTATATATACACAATATCTATGTGCATTTCTTTATTATATCTCTGCTCTCATTTCGTGCTGAAAATAATCTGGATCAGTGGTATCAGAGCAGGTTGTTCTTGATCATTCTTTTCTTTAGTGCATGTCCCCGACAAGGTCTGAGTATAGCAATTTGGGTCTCGAGCTTTTCTTTCTTGAGGAAAATTTCTCTCGCACACCCAAGAAACCCTCAATGGTGGAAGAAAAGAAAAATGACGGAGTAGACGATCCTATCAGTCTGTTGCTTGAGCAAGCTCTCACGTGACAGAGTAGCGAAATGATGGAGAATTTTTCCCACATCCTTCAATGCCTGCCAATAGAAATAGATGCATCTTCATCAAGCGACCACTTTGGAGGCACCTTGCCTTTCAAGGTACAAGTTAATTTTCATATTCCTGTATTTGAAGGACAGATAGATGAACAAGCCCTAGACAAATGGTTAAATATGCTAGAAGGTTATTTCTCTGTTCGCAAATTTTCCGACAAAGAAAAGATCACCTTTGCACTCCTTAAAGCTCTTCCCCATGTCAAACATTGGTGGGAAACTTATTGGGAGCAGAGTTCCACAGAGGAATCTGAAATATATGGGGCCGATCCCACTTGGGATTTTTTGTGGATGCGGTAAAGGAATATTATTACCCTATTGGAAACTATGAGGACCAGTACATGGGATGGACCACACTGCAGCAAGAGAGGGGCCAAGTAGTTTCAGAGTTCACCAATACCTTCCATACCTTGCGCACCAAGCTGGGTATCAAAGACTTCGTGTGACATTTGGTTTTGAAATACCGTGGGGCTCTACACAGATACATCTAGACTGAAATGGATTTTCTGGACATCTCATCACTCGGTGCTGCTTATCGATATGTTGTTAAAATCGAGCAGAAATTTAAGCACCATAAAAAATGGGATTTCGGATCTATAAATCCGCAACAACCAAAGTATGAAAAAGACAACCCTAACAAATAGTCTCCCGAAAACCAGTCCAAGACACAGGAAAAGAAGGGTCACGGGAAGACAAAGAAGGACACCAGAAAATGGCACGATTTCCACAAAATCCCTTAGAAAAACACCGATGATTGTCACTTAAAAAATTCATTGGTGTCCGATATCAAAGACAAGGAGTCGAACCCTGATTCAGAATCTGATTCTGAAAATACTGGTAAAGGACAGATCATTGACACAGACCCCACTACTATTATCAAAAAACACAACAATTCAACTAGAAGAACCAATAGATCCTGAAGAGGGGGAGTGCCTTTTTCATTCACAGATGTGGGTGGAGGGGACCCCGCTGCATTTTATTATTGATAGTGGAATCCAGAAGAACCTCATCTCAGTAGAGGTCATCAAATTGTTGGGATTGTCGACAACACCACACCCACAGCCATACAACATCGGGTGGCTTCGCCAAGGATGAGATCTCCATGTCAGCCAACAATGTCAATTGTCATATGGCATCCAGACCTTCAAGGACAAGGTATTATGTGATGTTTCCCCACTGGAAGTCTGTTATATTCTCTTGGGCCAGCCATATATGTTGAAGCACTATGCTATTTATGAGTCTCAACCCCATAGTGTCATTGTTACTTTGGGGGGTCATCTCTACAGAATACCAGAGGTAGTTTCGACTATTGTTCCACCTAAAAAGTGTCACAAGGTAGTATCTCATACTACAAAATTTAGCTTCTTCACAATCTGTTCAAAAGGAGAACAGAAGGACACTGCAACCACTACAACCTCGCCCCAAGCACCTTCTATCCAACAGAAGCAGGTCAACAAGGCTGCAGCAAAGAGAAAATATTCCTTCTACACACCATCCTCTCATGTATATCTACTTTTTGAATAGCCTCAGCCTCAAAAGGTTCTTGACATACTTCCACAAACTGGGCAGCGCGATGTCCCCAACAATACAAGCAGCTCACCAAGATGCAGAGCCAAAAAACACTTTTCCCTCTCCCCTGGAAACTCAACGCAATGGAGGCCATTTCTTCCTAAGGTAGGATTTATCTAGGTGGATATCAGTGGCCACCCACCTTTTCCGAATGGCTCAAAACAATTTTCTAGCAATTTTGGCAATTTACTATTTTTAGCAGGTTTTAACTTTCGGGGCAATTTTGAGGGCCTAAATGGATACTTTTCAAGATATAGGTTCTCAATGATATTTGAAGGCATGACTGAGCCCATAAAATTAATCTCCTCGATGATACCTTTCCAACGAGCTATCATACGCCTAAAACAGAGATCATATGCAAAAGTTACAACCCCGGGAAGTTGATGTACTAACTTACCCAAACGGGGCCCACATGAATTTTGGCGCTTCATCTCCTAGGGTTAGGTTTTTGGATGTCTAGAGTTTTTCGCATTCCTATTTATTGTAAAAATTCCATGAGAGCCTCATTTTACTCATCTTCTTGCGAATGCGAGTAGCCATCACATCTCTTCTTAGAGATAAGCTGTCACCATTATATCGAGTCTTTCACTCTATATTTTTATAGTCTCTGTACATTTCTTTCATTAATAGAAATCGTGTATTACTATATATCTATGTTTATGGTTGCATCTATGATATATTTATTTTATATTATTGGATATACGTGATATCGTATTGCATTTCTTTATTATATATCTGCTCTCATTTCGTGCCGAAAATAATCTGGATCAGTGGTATCAGAACAAGTTGTTCTTGATCATTTTTTTTTTTTTCAGTGCATGTCCCCGACGTGGTCTGATTATAGCAAGTTGGGTCTCGAGCTTGTCTCTCTTGAGGACAATATCTCTCGCACAGCCAAGAAACCCTCAATGGTGGAAGAAAAGAAAAATGACAGAGCAGACGATCCTATCAGTCTATTACTTGAGCAAGCTCTCATGTGACAGAGGGACGAAATGATGGAGAATTTTTCCCACATCCATCAATGCCTGCCGATAGCAACAGTCGCATCTTCATCAAGTGGCCACTTTGGAGGAACCTCGCCTTTCAAATACAAAAATATCAAAATTAACTTGTACCTTGAAAGGCGAGGTTCCTCCAAAGTGGCCACTTGATGAAGATACGACTGTTGCTATCAGCAGGTTAAATCTGCTAGAAGGTTATTTCTTTGTTCCCAAATTTTCTGACAAAGAAAAGATCACCTTCGCACGCCTTAAAGCTCTTCCCCATGTCAAAGATTGGTGGGAAACTTATTAGGAGCAGAGTTCCACAGAGGAGTCTGAAATATATGGGGCCGATCCCACTTGAGATTTTTTTGTGGATGCGATAAAGGAACATTATTACCCTATTGGAAACTATGAGGACCAGTACATGAGATGGACCACACTACGCAAGATAGGGGCCAAGTAGTTTCGGAGTTCACCAATACCTTCCATACCTTGCACACTAAGATGGGTATCAAAGACTTTGAGTGACATTTGGTTCTGAAATACCATGGGACTCTACACATATACATCTAGACTGAAATGGATTTTCTGGACATCTCATCACTCCGTGCTGCTTATCGATATGATATTAAAATCGAGTAGAAATTTAAGCACCAGAACAAATGGGATTTCAGATCTGTAAATCCCCAACAACCAAAGTATGACAAAGACAACCCTAAAAAACAGTCTCTCGAAAACCAATCCAAGACACAGGAAAAGAAGGGTCACGGGAAGACAAAGAAGGACACTAGAAAATTGTGCGATTTCCAAAAAATCCCCTAGAATAACACCGATGATTGTCTCTCAAAACATTCATTGGTGGTCGAGATCAAAGACAAGGAGCTGAACCCTAATTCAGAATCTGATTATGAAAATACTGGTAAAGGACAGATCATTGACGCAGACCCCACTGCTGTTGTCCCAACCACAACAATTCAACCAGAAGAACCAACAGATCCCGAAGAGGGGGAACACATTTTTCATTCATAGATGTGGGTGGAGGGGACCCCGCTGCATTTTATTGTTGATAGCGGAAGCCAGAGGAACCTCATCTCAGTAGAGGTCGTCAAACAATTGGGATTTTCAACAACACCACACCCATAGCCATACAACATCGGGTGGCTTCACCAAGGACGATATCTTCATGTCAGCTAGCAATGTCGATTGTCATACAACATCCAACCCTTCAAGGAGGAGGTATTATGTGATGTTTTCCCACTAAATGTCTGTGATGTTCTCTTGGGCTAGCCATATATGTGGAAGTGCCATGTTGTTTATGAGTCTCGACCCCATAGTGTCATTGTTACTTTGGGGGGTCATCTCTACAGAATACCAGAGGTAGTTCTGACTATTGTTCCACCTAAAAAGTGTCGCAAGGTAGTATCTCATACTACAAAATTTAGCTTCTTCACAATCTATTCAAAAGGAGAACAAAAGGACACTGCAACTACTACAACCTCGCCCCAAGCACCTTCTATCCAATAGAAGTAGGTCAACAAGGCTGCAACAAAGCGCAAATATTCCTTCTGCACAACATCATCTCATGTATCTCGACTTCTTGAACAGCCTTAGCCTCAAAAGGTTCTTGACATACTTCCAGAAACTGAGTAGCGCGATGTCTCCAGCAATACAAGAAGCTCACCAAGATGCAGATCCAGCAAACGCTTTTCCCTCTCCCCCGGGAACTCAACGCAATGGAGACCATTGCTTCCTAATGAGGGAGGATTGATCCAAGTGGATATCGGTGGCCACCCACCTTTTCTGACTAGCTCAAAATAGTTTTCTGGCAATTTTGGCAATTTACTATTTTTAGCAGGTTTTAACTTCCGGGACCATTTTGAGGGCCTAAATGAAGGTTTTTCAAGATTGAGGTTCTCAATGATTTGTGAAGGAATTATTTATCCCCCAAAATTAATCTCCTCGACGATACCTTTCTAATGAGCTATCATACACCTAAAACGGATATCGTATGAAAAAGTTACGACCTCGGGAAGTTGATGTACTAACTTACCCAAACGGGGCCCACATGACTTTTGGTGCTTCATCTCCTAGGGTTAGGTTTTTGGACGTCTAGGGTTTTTTTCATTCCTGTTTATTGTAAAAAGGCCTTTAGAGCCTCATTGTACTCATATTCTTGCGAATGTGAGTAGCCATCACATCTCTTCTCAGAGATAAGATGTCACCATTCTAGCAAGTCTTTCACTCTGTATTTTTATAGTCTCTGTACATTTCTTTCATTAATAGAAATCGTGTATTAGTGTATCTATGTGTCTATGGTTGCATCTCTGATATATTTATGTTATATTACTGGATTTACGTGATATCTATGTGCATTTCTTTATTATATCTCCGCTCTCATTTCATGCCGAAAATAATCCGGACTAGTGGTATCAGAGCAGGTTGTTCTTGATTTTTTTTTTTTTCAGTGCATGTCCCTGACGAGGTATGAGTATAGCAAGTTGGGTCTTGAGCTTTTCTATCTTAAGGACAATCACTCTCACACACCCAAGAAACCCTTAATGGTGAAAGAAAAGAAAAATGACGAAGCAGACAATCCTATCAGTCTGTTGATTGAGCAAGCTCTCACGCGACAGAGGGACGAAAAGACGGAGAATTATTCCCACATCCTTCAATGCCTACCGATAGTAACAGGTGAATCTTCAGCCACTTTGGAGGCAGCTCACCTTTCAAGGTATAGGTTAATTTTGATATTCCTGTATTTAAAGGACAGATAGATGCAGAATCCCTAAACAAATGGTTAAATCTGCTAGAAGGTTATTTCTCTGTTCACAAATTTTTCGACAAAGAAAAGATCACCTTCGCACTCCTTAAATATCTTCCCCATGTCAAACATTGGTGGGAAACTTATTGGGAGAAGAGTTCCAAAAAGGAGTCTGAAATATATGGGGTCGATCCCAGTTGGGATTTTTTTGTGGATGTGGTAAAGGAACAATATTACCCTATTGGAAACTGTGAGGACCAGTACATGAGATGGAGCACACTGTGGCAAGAGAGGGGCCAAGAAGTTCCAGAGTTCACCAATACCTTCCATACCTTGCACACCAAGCTGGGTATCAAAGACTCTGAGGGACATTTGGTTCTGAAATACCGTGGGGATATACACATATACATCGAGATTGAAATGGATTTTCTGGATATCTCATCACTAGGTGCTGCTTATTGATATGTTTCTCAAATCGTGCAGAAATTTAAGCACCAGAACAAACGGGATTTTGGATCTGTAAATCCACAATAACCAAATTATGAAAAAGACAACCCTAACAAATAGTCTCTCGAAAACCAGTCTAATACACAGAAAAATAAGGGTCACAGGAAGAATGGTGTGATTTCCACAAAATCCCCTGGCACAACACCGATGATTGTCTCTCAAAATAATCATTGGTGGCCAAGATCAAAGATAAGGATCTGAACCTTGATTCAGAATCCGATTCTGAAAGTACTGGTAAAGGACAGATCATTGACGCACACCCCACTGCGATTGTCGCAACCGCAACAATTCAACCAGAAGAACCAACAGATCCTGAAGAGGGGGAGTGCCTTTTTCATTCACAGATGTGGGTGGAGGGGACCCCATTGCATTTTATTGTTGATAGCGAAATCTAGAAGAACCTCATTTCAGCAGAGGTCATCAAACAATTGGGATTGTCAATAACACCACACCCACAACCATACAACATCGAGTGACTTCGCCAAGGATGAGATCTCCATGTCAACTAGCAATGTCGATTGTCATATGGCATCCAACCCTTCAAGGATGAGGTATTATGTGATGTTTCCCCACTAGATGTCTATGATGTTCTATTGGGCTAGCCATATATGTGGAAGCACCATGCTATTTATGAGTCTCGACCTCGTAGTGTCATTGTTACTTTGGGTGGTCATCTCTACAGAATACTAGAGGTAGTTCTGACTATTGTTCCATCTAAAAAGTGCCGCAAGGTGGTATCTCATACTACAAAATTTAGCTTTTTCACAATCTGTTCAAAAGGAGAACAAATATACACTGCAACCACTACAACCTTTCCCCAAGCACCTTCTATCCAACAGAAGCAGGTTGACAAGGCTGCAGAAAAGTGCAAATATTCCTTCTTCACACCATCCTCTCATGTATCTCGACTTGTTGAACAACCTCATCCTCAAAAGGTTCTTGACATACTTCCACAAACTGAGCAACACGATGTCTCCAACAATACAAGCAGCTCACCAAGATGCAGATCTAGCAAACGCTTTTCCCTCTCCCCCTGGAAATAAATGCAATGGAGACCATTTCTTCCTAAGGAGGGAGGATTGATCCAGGTGGATATTATTGGCCACCCACCTTTTTTGACTGGCTCAAAACAGTTTTCGGACAATTTTGGCAATTTGCTATTTTTAGCAGGTTTTAACTTCCGAGGCCATTTTTAGGGCCTAAATTAAGGTTTTAAATCAATCCCCTCGATGATACCTTTCCAACGAGCTATCATACGCCTAAAACGGATATCGTATGCAAAAATTACAACCCCGGGAAATTGATGTACTAATTTACCCAAACGGGGCCCACATGGCTTTTGGCACTTCATCTCCTAGGGTTAGGTTTTTGGATGTCTAGGGTTTTTGGAATTCCTGTTTATTGTAAAAATTCCTTGATAGCCTCATTGTACTCATCTTCTTGCGAATGCGAGTAGCCGTCACATCTCTTCTCAGAGATAAGTTGCCACCATTCTAGCGAGTCTTTCACTCTGTATTTTTACAGTCTCTGTACATTTCTTTCATTAATAGAAATCGTGTATTACTGTATCTCTGTGTTGATTGTTGCATCTCTGATTTATTTCTGTTATATTATTGGATATACGCGATATCTCTGTGCATTTATTTATTATATCTCCGCTCTCATTTTGTGCCAAAAATAATCTGGATCAAGTTCCCTCTTCTTTCTCCCATTTCTTGTTGGGTAAACAAGGATTGGACTGCGGGGTGTGGCACAATCACCTTAGCGTGATTCTTGAGGATGTACGACCTAAAATTATTTACTGCTTTATAGACCACGTAGGCCTACTTTTCTATGGTGGGGTAATTGAGCTCATCTCCTTGAAGGTTGGTGCTCATGAATGACACCGGGGCTTTGTTGTTGTCGTCGTCCTTCTAAGTCAAAACCGCAGCTAGCGATTGGTCAGAGGCGAAAGTATAAAGGTTAAAGTCTCTATTGAAATCGTGACTTCGCAATACCGAGGCCCGGGATATGGAAGATTTTATATTGTTGAAAGTGTCTTTTTGTTAATCATCCCACTTAAACTCGAAATCTTTGCAAATCATTTTTTGTAAGGGTTTGATGATTTTGGCGAAGTCGGGGGTGAATTTCCTTACAAAATTAATTTTCCTGAAAAAAGACTGCATATCCTTCTTGTTATGGGGTAGCGGGAGTTGAGCTATGGCTTTAATCCTTTTGGAGTCTATGGAAATTCCCACTTGAGATATAATATGACCTAACAATTTACCTTCTTCAACACCTAAGATAGTTTTCTTAGGATTGAGTGATATATCGTATTTTTGGCATCTTTCAAAAATCTGAGTTACATGTTGGATGTGTTCCTCTCTATTCTTCGAATACACCATTACGTCATCTAAATACACTACCATGCACTTACCTATAAGTCTCCGAAATGCCACATCCATTGCCCTTTGAAAGGTTGCTCCTTCTTTAATCAAGCCAAAAGGCATGTGTTTATAAGAGAAGGTTCCCCATTTGGTCCGGAAGGTAGTTTTTAATCGGTCTTCCTCTGAAACCAACACTTGGTTGTATCCTGGGAAACCATCTAGAAGGGAGAATTTTTTTGAGCTTGAAACGGTCTATAGGAGTTGCTCCATCGGCGGGATGGGATAATTGTCCCTTTCTGAAGCTCTGTTGAGATTCTGAAAGTCTACTCATAATCAGATTTCTACTAACTTTTTTCTTACTGGAACAAGGTTCGCTACCCAGGTGAAATGTCTAACTTGAAAAATTATCTTCTCATATAAAATCTTCCTTAACTCTTGATACATTAGGGGTTCCAAGGATGGGTGGTACTTTCATAGCTTCTGTTGAAAATGTTTGACTTCGGGTTTTAATGGGATGGTGTGTTGAATGATGCGGGTATCATAGGTTTTCAAATCTTTACAGGACCAGGCGAACACATCCTGGTATTGTTTGAATAATTTGAGGTCGGATTTCCTCTCATCTTTTGATATCATTTTTTTGAGATTTACATACTTTGCGTTGTCTGGGGTTCCAAGATTTACAGTTTCGTGGAGGGGGCAGGAGCTACCAGTCTTTTCATTTTTAGGTCCTTTGAATCATTCCTTTAGATCAAACAAATTCTCTAGATTTGCTATCCCTTTTGGAATTGTGTGAGCCTTTCATTTATCTGTGTGTTGACCCTCCCGAGGACTGGTTTCCATTAGTTTCTCTTGGAACTCTTCATTGTCAATAGCGAGGTCTTTGAAGTTGTCTTGATTATTCAAGAATATTATGATCTGTTCATCCCCCTCAAATACTTTCCAATTATAGATATTATTAGGTACCGATGGCTTGTAGAGCAGTTCTACAGTGACTCTAAAGGCTTTGTAATCTTATAAAGGTGAGAGTCTTGAAGAAACGGTGGCTAAGGAGTCAGCAAGGATGTTCTTCACTTTGGGGATCATAGTGATATTGAAAGCTTCAAAGCATTCTATCAACCTCTGCACCTCCTGCTGGTAGTTCTTAAGATGAGGGGAGTTGTAGTGTATAGTGTTTCTCACTTGTCTAATAATGATTTTTGAGTCTTCGAACACCTTTAATTCCTTGACATTAATATCTATGGATTTCTTTAACCCTTGTACCAGGGCTTCATACTTGGCAGTGTTGTTGGTGCACTCGAATTCTAGTCTACAAGAAAAGAAATGGTGTTTACCCTTTTGATCGATGAGGATGCACCCTACTCCCAAACCCTCTTGTGACTTGGATCCATCAAAATAAAGGGTCCAAATTCGCAAGCAATGATTTCCATTCCAATCTGTGTTCTTCTCTTCGATCTTTTCTTCCAGAAGACCTAACACTAGGTCTTGACAAAAGAGAGAATCTTCCCTTGGCATCAGGAATTCTTCTTGAAAGATCATCTCGGAGCTTTGGGTAAGAAAAACATCGGATAGGAGAGGAGAAAAATTGCCAAAGTGAGAATCACAAGAATAATTCCCTAGTATGGGAAAATCGGTAGAGGCTGGTTCGTTCGTGGTTTCCAGGTCAGTGACCATATGTTTCAGATATATTTCCCTATTGATTCTAATCATGTTCTTGTATCCCTTCAGCGGTAGCCAAAGGTGTGCCCAGTCTGTGCTGAAGTATTTATTTAGTTTTTCAGACCAATCTTGGCTCAATAATAGCCCATATGCCTCAGGGATATCCACCACAATGATGTCAATCACCTGCACGAAATTAGGATGAGTGGCTACCCTAATCATCATTTCTTTGAGTTCCCCCATGAATTTGACCTGGGTCATGTCTAGTTGCATGACATGCTTATCAATTTTTAGAGGGACATCACCTAATTCGTTACAAACGACTAAGGGCATGACATTGGAAGATGCCTCGAAGTCTACCAGATAGTTGTGGAGATTCTGGTTGAAGAATTTGAATGTTAAAAGGAAAGGTGGTACAAAAGGCCTCTCTTTCCTGCCTTTTGAGTAGGTGTTTATCATTGGTTTTCTTGCCAAATCCGTAGGGGGGCGATTCTTCTCCTGACCATCGCCAGTGGTCGGGTTTTCTACTGAACTTAGAGCTTGCAATAGAAGGTCTTTTTGCTGAGGGATTCTAGATATGTCCATAACCGATACATTGGATTTCATCTTCTTCAAATCTTCTACTACATTGTAATCTAATTTAGGATAATCATGATTATGGATACTTATAGGCTTTTTATCAGGAGAGAAAGGAATTCTCGGGTGATCGAGAGTTAATTTACTTTGTGAGGCACAGGTGGCATCAATATCTTTTGGGCCGGGTTGACCCTTACTACGTGTCTGTACCACCGATATCTCTGCGGGTGGTGCCTAAGGTTTAAACAGATCATCCGAAGACGCGATCATGTTGGGATCCCATATCAGCATGGTCGTGTCTTGTGGTGGGTCAGCTTCTTCCTGATCGACAATGTTAAAGGCTGAATTGCTAGATGGTTCGGTTAGAGAGACTTCACCTAGAAAATGATTGTCCATTAAATTCATGGCATGGAACCACTGAGTACATTCCCTTTCTGAGTGGTTCTCTTGGTCGTATGTACAGAAAGAATCAGACGCGACATTCCCTAAATCGATGTTTAGGTTGGCTGTGGGAGGTTCAATTGCTTTGAAAGGATGGTTTATTTTAAAGAAAGGATTATAGGGTCTTTGGCCTTGGTTTCCCTCACCCACATTTCTTTTCATATCTATAATATCATTTGATAGTTTATTGACCATGCATTGTATGTCTTCTATATCTCCATTACCCTTATCAGGAGTTGGTTCAGCCGGCTTCCCCGACGGTCTAGTCAAGAGGAGTCCTCTCCTGGGAGGGGGCTTGCTTTCTTTTCTAGCTAGAGATGCCTAGTCTTATTTACACCTTTTCATATGGAACTCTATCATCTTGGCCTCTTCAAAATTCTCTGTGATGGTTTTCTTAGAGGCTCTTTTAACGAACATGGAAATAGAGGCCGAAAGTGTGTTGGCATAGACGTTGATTTGCAACTCTTGAGCTGGTTTTGTCATGGGCTGAAATTTGTTTAGGATAGTCATGAATATTTGATTGAAATCTTTGACCCTTTCCTTTGGGGTCATGGTGGCTGCGAATAGTTCAGCCATAAGGGCTCCTGTGGTAGTTTCTTTGGAAAATTTGTCTAGGAAATCCTTTTGGAACTTAGTCTAGCTCATTATGGATCCTACTGGCAAGTTAAAATACCAAGTGGAAGCCAAGTTCTCAAACATGTAGGGAAAAAGTCTACATACCACATCTTCATGTTGAATGTTCATAAGCTTGATTGCGAGTATGAAATTCTTGATATGATCTTCGGGCAATCCCGAGGTTTTAGGATCATACTTGGGGAGAAACTTTTTTGGGTGTCGAGGGAGATTGTGTACTCGTCCAAGGATGGCCATGGCGTCCCTGACCAACCAAGGTTGGTTTTCTTGAAGTGGAACTTCCCTCTCCTCCTCTCGATCCTTGTTCTCTTCCATATCTTCAGAGTCGAATTCAGTCTCTTCCACTTCTGAAAGATCGCTAGGTTCGGAGATGTCGTCAGCTGGTGTCTTAGGTATGAGGTCAAGAGGTTATTGGATATCGGTGATCGCGAAGTCTATTGAGTCTTTGACAAATTGTACAAAATCTTTGTCAGGAGTGTTGAATACTAGCTTTGTTTTCTTTGAGGGAGGATGGGGGTGAAGGGAAACGCGTCGATTTGTCGGGCTTAGGCTCTGGTAATCCTTCTAAACTGATTCAATTCCTCATGAGGGAGGGTGTAAGTTATTTCAGGGTGAATATATCCTTCCTCAGAGTGGGGTGAGTTATCCGCTTTGGGAGTACTCGGTAAAGGCTGGATGCTTGTTGGATGACTATCCATGCATTTGGGTCGTTACGAATCTATAGGTTGTTCGAAATATCATATAACTTACATATTCAACCATTCTTTCTCAGGCCCTCCTTCTAGTGCCAATTATGTTGATGGGGCTTAAATCCCCTGATTCAACAGTAGGAACCAAACCTACCACAGAGGCCCAATTAGAATATGCATCGTTTGGAGTGGAATGGTTCTCCAGATCTTACAATCTGGCCAAATTATCGATGAGATTTTTGTTTTTTGGTGAATGCTCTTCCTTAAGTTAAGAATTTTTTTTTCTGTATTTTCTCTTAGGTGGGGCAGGTAAAATAGATGCAAGCCAGTATAAACCAACTTGACGAAGATAGAAAAAGAGTTTTAACCATTGGGAAGGGGTCGAGCTTGAGATAACCCGCTACTCGAACATGTAGATAGTGATCCTATGCCAAAGGGCTTGGTAATAATACTTTAACCGAAAGAGAATCCAACTATTGTCTGAGAAAACTACTTAATAGAAAGAAAATGCATATATGATCAAGATCATGGTAAGCAAAATAATTCATCTACCGAGACATTCATCACATAGCTGAGGTAAACTACTTAGCATAGAGAGAGAAAGACAACTGTAATCAATGTTGTGGTAAGAAAAATAATTCATCTACCAATACATTCATCACATAGAAGCACAATGATTTACTTTCATCATTTAAAGCAAGGAACATCAAAACATTGCACCAAATAACTTGACAACAGAATTAATTTCTCTTACTCGTTTACTACAACATTCATGGAACAGGAAAGGAAGTAATTCTTCTCCAACTCCAATCACATACATCTGATGAAAATAGCTCATCTCTAGTTCAGAATGAATTCTTAATTCGTAGCAGTCTCAAAATAATTATCAAAAACCAAAAGAAAAGATTTCTTACAACAACCATCGACCCTTTGACCATCGTTCGATGTTCCTATTTATAATATAAAGTCTTAACACTAATTAACGGTAAAATACAATTTGAGCTAATCAAGAATCGCCATGTGGCATCATCATCTAACAGTCTTTCAATAGTCCACCTGAGTTGTTTCTTGAAAAGGGTGGAGTCTTTCATAATCAGACCATCTGATAAAGAGTTCTTCATAGGTGTTGGCCCATGGAAACCTGTGTTATTCTATTGGAGCTGCATAGATTCCCCTGATGTAGGCGCCCGATATTTTGTGAGGTTGAAGTTCAACTTTCTTAAGTATGGATCTAGCTTTGATTGGATGTCCTGTGAACTGTTGTACTTGCTTGGGCTTTGCATTGATGACCTTTGCACATTCTTTGGCCCATGAAGCATCTTGTTCGGGACACAGCTTGATCATTCCTCTTAGGTCAATTAATATCGGGATGCCAAAATTGGGAGCTTGACATACTTCGTCGCTTCAGTGATTCTTTCAGTTCTTCGGCCAGATCACAGGACACACTCTAGTTGGTGATCGGGAAGGTTCTTCCTACAATTAAATAGAAGTATTTTAGCGATCAAGCAACCCATGATCTGACATAAATAAACAAAAGATCAACACGTACCTGTGCAACTTTCTAGTCTTAGTCATTTTTAATACTTACATGATCCCAAACGCTTCCTTCAAGTGACTTGTGAAGCCACCACTCCTCTTTGGTATAAATTAACACCTCAACATGTTGTAGTGTGGATAATCAAGTACGATATAAATGAATGTATAATTATCACAATAATTACTTGATCTTTGGGGAAAAGGGCATCAAGGATGAATTATGTGCATGTGTGCTCCCAAGAGGTCAGATATCATACAGAGAAGGTTGTTAAATTCCTTTAGAAATCATACCACAAAGCGTGCCAAGTGTCATTTATAAATAACAAAGGTTCGGAAGTTCAAAATGATCGAAAGGATCACACTGCATGATTTCCTGCAACCCCGATCGACAGTGATTTCATTTTCTGGATCACATTCGTCGATTTGCTGCAGCGTGCTGAATTTTTTCAAATATCATCTCACGAGGCGTGGGCATTATGTTGGTGAGCCTAGTGTCTCTCTTTGATTTCCCTATAAATTGAGGAGCTTTGTGAGAAATCCTTCTTATATGTGAGTTATTAATTAGGTCCCTCTCGCCGATACCGAACTTGTTTTGGTAGTTCGATGGTTGTCAGTGTTGCTTTTATCTATGTGCGGCACTTACAATCACACTTTTCTACCGAAGCCAAAAGAATCAACCTTTGGAGAAATATTTTCGAAGGCTATATTCATAAAAGAGATACTCTTATCGGACAACGCCGAAGAATGTCGGCACTTGGCTGCTTTGATTTCCCATACAATTTTCACTACCTTAATATTTCACCGATGTCGAACTTCTCAAGTAAGTCAGGAGAAATATGGGTCACTGGTTCCTTGATCAGTCGTGGCATTTCTCAATATGGTTCTTAATATGCTCAAGAGAAACTCAGATATGAAACATATCATATAAGAAGGTTATCAGGCTCAAACCACGGTGAAAATAATCGAAGGCAGAAGACAAGGTGGTACCCAAAAGGAAGTGGTCACAGAACTTTTAGGGTGTGTTGAGCACTCAACACACAGATCCAGATCTCTCCTGTCTTCTTGTATTGTACCACCATAGGGCTAATCCATTCTGATTATTTGACAGGTTCTATAATCCTTGCTTCCAGCATTCTGTTGAGCTCAATATTCACTTTCTCTTTATATTTAGGGTTCAATCTGTAGGGCCTCTGTTTGACTAGTCTTGCATCTGGTTTCAAAGGGATTCTCATTTATCCCATAGGCCCTTTAATGCCCTTCATATCGGTGAACTTGGTCAGAAACATGTCCTGATATTCATGAATTAACTCAGTGATCTTTTCAATAGTGGCATCATCCCAATAATCTCCAACATTTGCAATCTTCGATGTTTTCTCTGTTCCAATATTGATTTTCTTGATCTTGATTGGTTGTCCAGTAAATGGAAGCTCAAATCCTAGTCCTTCCACATATCTCTGGCCTTTTGTTTCTCTGATGTTCACCTTCCTAGGATCATCGTCTTCATCAGCATTGATGTTGTAACAACCTTGCAGTCTTTGGAGAGGAGTAGTCCATTCATCCTCTTCTTGCTCCAAAGGGAGGATAGGTGCCTCCTTGAATACTTTCTATATTACAATCTATAATGCTTGATCTACTATAGGATATTGGATTTCGAATAAAAAGGTAGTGACAAAGTTATAAGTCATACCTACTGTTATCACTCCAAGAAACCCTTTGTGGTTGCAGACCAAAGGTGCTTGGTAACTTAAGAAATTAATGTTTTTGTATTTTGTAAAGGTGGATCAATGGGATAACTCAATTCAACTTATGGCATTCAGACATCAAATGATAAA
>ML802742.1:98368-122452 GCA_009831015.1 Picea engelmannii | reverse complement strand
TGGGAAAGGAGAGAAGCTCCGTGCGACCGTATTTGACTATCACCGCTGGCGCAGATTTGAAAATGATTTTTGCAGTGAATAACGCGCAGGAATTCTGGAGCTTTCGGTTGAAACCCACGAACGAACATCAACTCCCACGACGCACGCTTTCGGCGGTTTGAACTTCTCATCATTGCAGCGAAATTTGACATCTGGCTCGTGCGAAAGCACGAGCCTTCTTTTTGCGCGTTCAAACCTTTTCGGTGGTTGCTTGCTTTTGAAATCGACCACTTATCCGACGAAACTGAACRCTTTCRGTGGTTAATGAGCACGCTRGGGGCTCGCCCAAACCACCRAAAGYTGTTKYTTTTCCAATCTCTTGACAGAATCAAAACCAAAAATTTTCTTGAACTATAAAAACACAAAAAGTAGCTTAAGCATGCGACCAATAGCCAGGATATCCTCTACAAAGTTCAACCGAAAGAACGGTTTTACTTTGGGAGTTAACACCTACCCAATCTGCAGTGATGAGGCACATCTCTTCTTGAAGGTACCAGTTCATAGGGATAGTGTCCAGCGTGTTTATGAATTTGTGCACCCACTGCTCTTGAGGAATATTTCTCCAGGCTTCCTTCCAACTTCTCACATGGTCCTTCGGGAAGCTTTGACCTGTGTACCAAATTTCATAGCCTTATACTTTTGCTGAGAACCGCGCGGTAATGAGGGTACAAAATTGTACCCATTTTGTAATGTTGTTTTTATGCGTCCCCCACCATCTTTCTAGTGTGTCTTTCAAGGCCTCATCTATTGCCAACAAGAATTGTTGCATTGGTACACTTTCTTCAAATTCCGATAAGAAGGTTTCTAAAGGATTTAGACCATCAAAGGTGGGTAAGTTACTTACTGTTGTGTCGAGCCAACGTACTTCTCTGGTTAATCTAGCACACCTCCTTGTATATACTTCATACATTTTTTTCTTCCAGTTCTCCAGTGCTTCTTTTGAGTCTGATGAACATGCATTGTCACTTCGCCAACTCAAATTTCCATCTGTCGTAGGATTAATGTAATCCTGTTGTCTGGCTGTTAATTTGTATATGTTTTCTAGTTCATATGCACAGTCTTCATCTTTGATAGGCTCAGTGTATTGCAGACCTTCATTGGGATCCAACGATGCGATGAACCTAAGGGAATCTCCTTCAAACGTCATTCACCTTTTCTTTAAATCAACCACAGTGGAATTACTGAAGGCCCAATCAATTCCTAACATCACAGGGTAAGGACAACTATCATCAAATATCTCAATCACCTCGAAGTCTGCAAATGTCCTCACTTCATCGATATCCACAGGGACATGTTCCAATCTTCCAAAGGGGATTACTACCTACTGATTAGCCATATTAATCCTGATAGAGGAATAGATTAACATAGGTTTTCCCATCAGTGCCTAGGTTTTCTTCTTCATGACATTGACCTCTGAGCCTAAGTCGAGGACCGCATAGTCTATATCATATTCTCCAATCTAAGCATTCAGGTGTAGTTCCTTATTCATCATTCTCTTCTTAGATAGTTGATGTACTGCTTTATTCAGTAAAGGATATATCCTTCCTATCTCATACCGTCTGACCAAATTTTGTATTTCTTGTATAGCTTTCTCGTCTTTAATCAGATCTATAAACGTATACAAGAAACTGACAAGTTTACTCACCTCTTTTCCATATCCGGGTGAAGCAGACTGATCGAATGTCAGAGGCATTCCACATTCTCTTACTTCTGGTCGTGTCTTCGATGAAGAGCCTTGGTCTCCCATGAATTCTCTTCTTGTCTCCTCGAACATTTGTTTTTCATTCTTTGCATCAAAAGTTTGTGTCTTCTCTGCAGCTTTCCTGACTCCTAATTCTTCTATAGTTTTTCCTTTCATCATTCTATCTTCTCCTGTAACAACACCTCCTTTAGTGATAACAATGAATCTAGGGTATTCTCCGCAATATTTGGCTTTGATCAATTGTATCTACGGGTTCTGCTGAGGTCCCCGTTTCTCTTGAAGTTTAGCCAACAATGCTGGACATTCCTCGATGACATGCTCGAAAGAGTTCCAATAGATGCAAATGGTACAAGGGTTCTGACAGTCCCTCGCCAAGTGTCCAAGATGTGTGCAATTATGACAAATTATTTTTCCTTGACCCTGACCCATACCTCCTCCTCTTCCTCTTCCTCAAAATCCACCACAAGGGTTGAATTTTCTTCTCCCAGGGGAGTTATACTGTGTAGTGTTTCCTTAGTGTTGTACTTCACCTTGAATATTGTATATGTCCCTTGAACTTTCATGCATGGGATCGTAAGCCCTACAATCCATATCATCATGTCCCATGGACTTATAGAACATGCAATACAAATTTTTGGGTGTCTGGACATATTTTTGCATATAGTAGCACTCACCAGGGCAATGTCTGTTTCTACATACCTCGCACCAGGGTAGGGTGACTTGATTCAAAGGGATCGGGGCTCTAGAGTCCAATTATTCATGGAATAGGGGACATCTCTCCTTGTCATGGCCCTCTGATCTACATATGACACACCATATCTCTTCTCTTTTATCTTTTCCCTTGTCTTGCTTCATATCTTCGACCTACAGAGACAAACTAGTTAGCTGACTCAAGATTTGACTCATGCCTGAGCTGGATTCTCCCATATGGGATGATTCTAACTTCATGGTGATCTCTAATGCCTTAGCCCGTGAAGAAATATTCTGTTGCATCAGAGGAACTCTGATGTGTGGTAAGAGGGAAGCAATGAACCATTCCTTGTTCTTCTCATCTGGGATTTGAAAACTCAGATGGCCTATCAAGGTCTTGAATCTTTGATCGAACTCCCATACTAGTTCATCTATTCTCTTCTTGATTTCTTTCAGTTCTGTAATGCACTGCAATTCTAAATTAGGTTTCTTGAATTCAGTAATTAGCAAAGTCTTAATAGAGTTCATTAATTTAGGTGTAGCTCCTTGGACAAATTTCATATACCAGCTCAGTGTGAGATCTCTTAGGATAGTACTGAACTAGTTTCATTTGACAGCTTCATCAATGATATTCTTAACACTCCACACATCTTTGCAGAGAAACTAGTGTTTTTCAAGGTCTTCAGATCTGTCTCCTCTAAAGGTGGGTAACCTCATTTCGTCTGCCATAGATCTTCCTAGGTTTCCAGACTAAGTATGTGATGGACTACTAGTCACAGTGCTCTGAGCACTCTGGTGACTCTGATTACTCTGATTACTTAATGTTGCTAAAATAATAATAGGATTAATAGTACTTACTTCGATAGTCGGCGCAGTTCTTGAAGCTTCTGGTTCTTGGCTAGGTTATGAAAACTTGATGAGTTGTCCAAGATCCATCTTTAGTGATGATCTGTCATCCTCGATATCTTTGTCCAATGTCTTGCTTTCTCTTACTTCGCTGCATCTTTTCTTCTCTTTTTCTTACTTTGGCCGAGTAACAATCACTGTGTCTTCCGCATAGTTTACATTTTCCCTTTTCTTCCTTTATCTTCTCTTTCTTCCATAACCAAGGGCCAAAACAGAGGTTCATGATGGTAGAGGGTTCAACAATGGTGGAAAATGAATTATTTCATGCCTTCTCAATGCATGAGGGAATGGGGAAAAGAATGACAGGAATGGTCAGTGAACCCCCACAATGATGGAATTTCTCACTTAAATATGCATACGTCATGAATGGCACTTAGCTCTTTAATCATGAACTTGATTTTATTCCAATAGAAAATCGTGTTTATAAATTAAAATAATTTTAGAGGTTCATTCCATCAACATAATGTCTATGTCCTCCTACCCTCTTGGGCCGAGTATGATATATATACAATAGTGGGTTGAATCCCATGAAACAAAACTAGATAACAAGAAGAAACAACTAGCTACACATAGTAAAAACTGAAGGTATGTGCCCAACTAAATCCAAGGAATGAAAGGGCTCTATCCATTCTCATGTGGGTATCGTGGGTAAAGAGAAACCTAATGAAAACAAAAACCCAAACAACAAACGGGAAGAAATAATCTAATACAAATTTTATCTAAATGAGATCTATGATCCATGGAAGTGGTTACCTATAGAAGCAACAACTCCAACAGCTCCCAAAAATGGAAAAATAGAATAATAACACCCATGAACCATAAATTTCGCCACATGGTTGAATTTCCTATTCAAAAATCCTTTACAACCAATTTTATAAGTTCTTGGAGGTTTTATTACTAATCTAAGGAAGGCACCTGGAATTCATTACATAGGTTAGGCATATACTTTGGAAATGAAAGCAAATTAATCAAAGATTCTAATCTAATCCATAGAAAAGGAACTAAAACATAGTCTGTCAATCCTAAGAGTGAATTCATTGTGTTATATATTTATTTTCCACTTTATCACCTGATAAGCCTCATCTAGGGGTTAACAGTCTAAACCATTGAATTATACCACTTTTCCCCTGATTCTACAGTACCTTTTTGCATGGCTACTTATTTTCCCTTTAAAGATTGTGAATAGAAAGTGTTAATCTCTCCTTACCCTCTTGCAAAGGGAAAACAATCGCTCCCTACAAGAATTCAGGGAGTGACAAGGTCTGTTACTCCCTATTTAGGATTGGTTTCGGGATATGAGATTAAACCCCAGATTTTTCATGGTTCAAGATTGAGAATCTTTTCATATTGGGAAAAAAGATATTATCCAAGCTACCCTTTGATCTTATCTCTACTATCCTATAAATAATGGGTTTATCTCATGGGAAAAGGAAGGATAAATCATAAATAAAACTTATTCTGGTAGTTTGATTATGGAGCTTGGGAAAGTGCTATAGCGGGAAAACCCCTCTATGGACTACACTAGGGTTCAACATGTAGGCAAATCTAACTATCTAAAAGTATCCTACCTTTCTAACTACCCCAAAAACACCCCACATTTATATATGAAAGACAAAGTGAAAAGATCAGGTAACTTTACCTTTTACTTCACGTCCGGTGTCAATCCTCTTGCGTTCGATAGCTCTGCTGACTACAAGACTCCTCCCAAGGCTGGACTGCATTCAAAAACAGATAAACAAAAAACTACAAACATGCATTTCATATATAAATCACGGGTTAGATGTTAGAATAAAGCATAAATCAAATACAACTATTTGACACATCATATTTCAGGACAGGAAAAGTATTTCTTTTATTGATATCACAATGCTTACTTACAACAAAGGTCAACGACTACTCCATGAACCCAGTCCAGGATCCTCTTCACCAAGCTCCAACTGCGCTTCCACAAATATTTCTCCTCTCAAACATCTTCTAGGGAACTGGAATACGATTATGATGGAAGAAAAAGGAAAGAATGGGAAATTCTAATGCAAATCTCACAAGGTGGCTCCAATTATTTGGGGCAAGGAGGGGATGTGAAATGGGAAGAGTTTCATTGTTCTTATTCTTATGTTAGGAATGAGACCCCAAAACCTTATTTTATATGATAAAATTATGGTTATTCAGTTGGCTGACGGGCTATAGGCGGTGGATCAGTTGGGAAACTACCCAATAGCTCATAATCTCAACGAATTCCTTGCAACTTTTTAATTTTTGCAAATTTTGTAAGTATACTCGAGCTGTAATGGTGTAGCTAGTGTACATACATGGGAAGTAGTGGTGCAGGGAGCGTACATCTTCAAAAACAATGTTTTTAAGAAGAGTTTCTTAGTGATGGTTTGGAAAAAATAGTAAGTAAGAGGGCCAAATGCTAGGTATGCTTGTATGGAGCAATTTAGGGTTATAAAATATGCCCCCTAATGTGTGATGTCAAAAGAGCATATGATGGCTAAAATACATTAAAAATCTTTACCAACATACGAAGTGAGTGCTTCCAATCAAATACACTACATATCCATGTCATATAACTATATAAAGTGTAGTCGCGAGAAATACACAATGGATCTACATCTCAAAATCAAATATATACATGTATAGTATCTGTCTTCAAGAAGCCAATGACGCCTGATGGCTGTAGATGAGTCCTTCGAGGCTCAAGAAACAACTTTAAGATCTTCAAAACTCGGGTAGAAGTGTAATGTGAGTTTACAATTTCACTACCCAAAGGTCTTCGACAGCTCGTCAAGAACAGACAAGAGGATCTCAGTGATCAGGCAGAGAACTTCATTGATTTCGAACAAGGACTTGATTGGACTTTCAGGATGGTCGGGCATGAGTTCAAGAGACAAAATGCAGAAAGGATGACTCAGGTTGGGTAAAAAATCCCTTGGACAAGAGCACAAAATATGATCAGACTCATGCAACATGACATTGACATAGGCTCACGATGCAGGAGGCAACACAAACTCTCCATGTGTTTGGAAGGATAACCAAACAGAGGAGGACACAGATATATGTAGCAAGAACAACTTACTAAGGTCATATTAAATCCCAAATATTAACGAACAAATGAAAGGATGTGCTTTGTTCAAGGGTGACTCATTGTGCTTCCAGAAAAGAAAATACATTTCCCATCCTCTTTTTGGGGTATTTTTTATTTTTTTGTCTTTTTCAATATTTTTAAAGAGCTTGAAAAATAATAAAAGAATGCTACGTTACAAAGGAGGAACGAGTGTCGCAAGCATACTAGTTCCAATTGCAAGGAACATACTAATTCTCATAGCAAGGAGACATGTTTAGGAAAATGACACTTGGGGAAAATTCCTCCATGGGTCAAGGTGTCAGGTCATAGAGGCAAAGTGCTACAAGGCTTGTGTATAAGGCATGATTTAAAGGTTTAGTTGACAACAACATGGAGCCGGCATTAGGCCAAAGATGTAGAAATGCAAACACGATTAGTAGGACACGATGAAACCCCCTTCAATTCATTTTTCACGAGCCTAGAGAAGGTAAGCTCGGTGGTTTTTTCATGTTTAGAGAGTCTAGAAAAAACATAAAAGAAAACTCCATTGGGGTACCTTTTTAGAAGGTAGTCTAGTCAGTTTGAAAAAGGGATAAAATAGCACCAAAAAGACGTCTATCCAGAACCATTTTAATGAGTGTGACACATAAAATATCACTCAACAATCTTCTCAATTTTAAGGAGTCTGAAATTTTTTTAACTATGGAATATGTATAGTATGTTCTTCTGGACCAGTTTAACGAGTGTGAAGAAATAGGGTCACTAAAAAATATTTTCAATTTTAAGGAGTCTGAAAAGAGCTTAACTATGGAATCTGTATGGGATGTTCTTTTGGATCAATTTAACAAGTGTGAACGAACAAGGTCACTCGACGATATTTTTGAGTTTAGGGAGTCTAAAAAGAGCTTAACTATGGACTCCATGGGGGTTCCTTTTTCATAAATTTAGTCCCTCAGGCCCGAAAAAGGGTTTAAATTATACCCGAGAATACTCTTCTAGCGAACTGAAGTTCCTAGAGTATACCTTTGTTCGTAAAATTGACCATCTAGACTGAAAAATGTGTAAACTACCACCGGACAGACGTGCCTTCCAATTTTAGTTTGGTGGGCATGAAGGACAACAATATTTCTTAGAAATATTTTCATGTTTAGAGAGTCTGAAAATGGCTTAAAAGAAGACTCATTTCTAGGAGTCTCAAGGGTTAGGCCAAGAGTGATGACATATCAGACGTATGAGCCTCAATCTCATAATCAGGACAGGACTAAAAGGACTCCTGAGCCTAAAAATCATTGACGATGACATGGACACCAAAATGCAACTAGGGTCTACCTAGGGAATCCATGTAGAGGTAGGCTCTACCACCTTACCATGACACTTCCAAAGAAACAATGATGGTTTCGTACCATATCTCAGTGGGATCGATCTTGTGGAAAAGAGGAAAAGACAACGAGAAGCAGAAAGTGGAGGTGGAATCCTAACTTAAATGCAAAATGTTGGAAAAAATGACTTTCACCAAAGGACCTTTAAAATTGACCCATCTCCCAAAAAAGTTTCCAAACCAAAAGTGAAGTGTATTGTAACATCCAATGAGAAACTCAAGACCCACACTAGATGATTTTCAAGCCAGAAAAAAAGACAAAGGGGTTCGAAAAAGTGGGTAAAAAGGCGAAAAAGTATATAAATAGAATCTGACAACTCATTTTGACCATTGCAAATTGAGAATTAACCAAAAAGATAAAAGGACCCCTTTTCTAAAAGAGTTGATTCTAGGAATTTCAGAGGATGAAATGAACTTCTGCTTGGACCAAGTAAGTACAAACTAACCTCTTTTGCATTTCCATAGTTAATTTATGTGTTTCTTTTTGTTTTTTTGGGGGCGCGTCCTCCTAAAAAAGGACGGCCCTACATGTATGCGAGTTGTCTAAGGATAGCCCGCATATTCCCCTGGGCAGAAATATATATTCCTGCATGCATACATGACTGTGTCCAAGACAACTCGCATACACCATCATTAACATAAAAAAATGAAGATACAAGAGCTAACTCCCTCCATGAAATTTTCATTTGACAGGATGTATGTCCGCTGGAGAGAGAGGGAGCACAAAGAAATTGATATATTGGTCAAATTGAGGACCCTGCTGCTATTGCCACATTGAAACAATGTGGGTTATAGAAGTTCTTTTGGTGTCCACTCATGAGGGAACAACCCAGGCTACTTGTTATCACTGAAATTTCGTCCGCAAATGGTTACAAGAATCCAGCATCGTCAAATAGTTATGAGGTCACCCATGGACAACAATTACCACAAAAGCATTTCCAAAAGGTCCAAAACTATACAACCAGTGATAAAATTAAAGTGCACTATGACTACACAGGGCGTGCGTGGACATGTGCAAAACACAAATGCAGGAAAAGCGCACATGCACCCGATGCGCGACTGTGGTCGCTAAAAGCCACGCACATCTGAGAACGATGCATTTATGAGATTGGTCGGCCTCCCACCCACTTATGGTTCATCTTCCAAGTTGATTTGACACTCAAATCTCGACTAGATCTGACTGGGTGGCTGGTCAAAGACCTAAAAATGCCCTAATTAGCCTCTTTTTACACTACAAGCTGGTTGCACAATACCTCAAAGAGGTGCTATAAAACAAGGCCATGGGTGCACTTCATTTTTAAGGAATTCAATAGAAAAGTTATGCTGCTACTATTCTCTTGAGTAATCCTCTATTCTCATCAAGAGTATACTAGCACCATTACATTGGTCAATCCATCTCACCCCTTCAGTGGATCAGCTTGGAATTATTTCACCATTTTCATTCAAAGTTGTAAGAAGAGATTATTTGTGGGGGTCCAAGAGCCCTCCCTTGGAGGAAGAAGGGACTCATAGTCCTCTTTCATCTTGGTGTTTTCTTTCACTGATATAAACCATACCATTGGTGACATGAATATTTTTTTTTTTGTTGTTCTTATGTCCCTATGCTCACTACTTTAGTTGTTATTTTATTTCTTAGTTTAATTATTATTTGTTCTTTTATATTTATTTCTCTAACCCTTTCCCTTATAGCTTTCCTGCTTAGCTAACCCAACTAAGCTTGTAAGCACCTCTGTTTTGCTCATCTAGGTGGAAAAAGAGGCACAACAAATTGGCGACTCCACCGGGGAAAGGTATCAATTTCCTACCCCATTTGGGTTTTTATAGCTCTTCTTTTGGTTTATTTAACCTATAGGTGCATTAACCGGCCCAAGCCGACCTGCAAAACATCCAATTCGAAGTTGAATTGAGAGAATTCCATTCGAAATTTTCTTCACGGCCATGTGTCTATTGTGCACGGGTTTATTGGCCCAAAGACGTGCATCGTGCACACATGCACCTAAGTCACGGCATTGTTCTGTGCACCTGTGCCCAAAAGCTCATTTTGGTCTACGCACAGGCACTCAGTGTGCCTCTGTCTACACTGAGACCCGCACACCTGTGTAGAAAAATACACATTGTAAGGTATTTTGTGATTTGGGGAAGGCCACTAGCCTTCTTAAAAGTGATTTCATGCATGTTGTAAGCTACAACACACTTAGTTCCCTCTTCATATAAAGGGATTAGTCAAAACACATAGGCACTTAGGGGGTTTTAAATCATTATTTCCTCTTTTGCTTTCATTTTGCCACATGGATGGCTTGCTTTGACTAAAATTATAAGTTGGAATCATTTGTAATCACATAAAACTTGCATTGGGACTAGAAGTTGGATAACAATCACTTAGTATGCTCTTTTCTCGTGCTTCCAAGCGACCTTGAGAATCAGAAAAAGATTGTAGGACAATTTCATCTCCCTTAAAAATACTAAAACCTTTAGGAGAGGACAACAGTCCCTCTTGGGACTCCTCTTAGTTTATTTTTCAAACACATCTTAAGATTGTAATGGGCCTATACATGCCCACATGCTACAAAGATAGGATAGTGTTGAAATTTACTTTCTTAGATTAAATCACTAGGGAAGTTTAAAGGTTTTGTAATAGGCCCATACATGCCCACATGATCACAATCTAGGATAGTTTCAAATCTTTTCTTAGATTAAATCACAATAGAGAGTTAAAGGAATAGTAAAGGACCCACATGTCCACATGCTAGTTTCCTAGGGAATTTTGAATTACGCAAGGTTGTACCAAAGGCATTTAGTTAATTAGGTAATCAACACTTGTAAGGACCAAGTGAAGTCCATATGCAGCAAGGTGACACTTAATTCATTAAAAAATTGGCACACTTTCACTCATTCACACACAAAAGTCACTTATCACTCACATAGTTTCTTCTCGAAACGTGGAGGTCAAAGTAAGTTTCCTCCAAAGGGATTCCGAAACACCCCATCCTTTTCTTGACAAAACTATCCACTCCCATTTAATTTCAACGAGGTTGGTTCACACCCCCAATCTCTCAAACAAACACATCTAAATTTTTTCTAAAACTCACTAAGTTCTCCTCCACAGGAGGTGCCAAAAGAAATTTTTTAGTCTAGGTAGGATTTCTGGGATAGGCATCCAAATAACTCCCTGTTATCTAGTTCTCACATTGTCAAAACAATAGAAGTTGTCAAATAGGGAACTCAAAATCCTCCAAGTCAAGTGTTCCTAACACCATAAGGCAGGGAGATACCCATGAAGGGTTGAAGGCCGAGGTTTGGTTGTTCTGTGCGTCTGCCCTTGAGGCACCCACCTCTTGGACGGGATCCAGCCCGTGACCCATTTCTTAGGCCAAAAATATAAATTCTGCACTTTGACCGATGTACCTAGTGACCAAATTTTAGGACAATCTACCCAAGTGGAAATTGTGGGCTATAATTGCACCTTGATTGGATTTTGTGTGGCTATTGGGAAATATCACCAGCTCTTTCGGGATATGCCCCCTTTACCCCTCATTATAACTGATTATTTCATCCTTCACTAGTTTCTCTTCCAGTGACTTCAGACCCCACTATTGAGTACTATTGGAAGGTCCAGTGCTATTTGAGAGGAAGGGTGTTACATATTTTAGGACATGAGAATTTGTTTTCTTTCATTCCCCATGTGGGAAAAACCCACTTATCCACATATATGCTTCTTTTTCAAAACACTTTATGTATGATGCACTTTTGATTACATTTTGATTTAGATATATATATTGTGTAAAGTTCAAAATTTGTAACAAAGGCTCTTGTTTATTTTTCTCTCATCATAATTTGCAGACATCCACTCAGCTAGTCAGACATCATAGGGGACCCACAGAACCCTCGTCATTCCAGACTCTTGCTAAACCTACCTCCTATTTTAGGGGGAGTTCATAGTCTTACCAACTCATCGACACCACCTTCGCACACTCTTGTGAGTGCCACTGTCCTAGGATCAACTTTGCTTGGTTCCACATTACTTGGGTCCACTTCCCAAGTCCCACCGTCCACTCGCTCTCCTTTACACAGAAGCAATGGGCCAACCTCCTCTCAAAGAGGAAGTAAAAACCCACCTAGCCCCCCTCAAGGGTCAGGTTCATAGAACACTCACACCATGGCTGGAACTAATCCTCCACTCCCACTATAGATGCCATATTTGGCCTCTCTTAACATACCGGATCTAAGAAAACTCACAAATGATCCTATATTGCATGACCCCACATGGCCTGCAATGCCTACCAAACTACATTCAGACATCCCCAAGTTTGAAGGAAAGGCATGAGATGACCCTGCCAACCATGTCATGAATTTCCACCTATGGTGCTCTTCCAACAACATTATGGATGATTCCATCAGACTACGATTATTTCAATGTAGACTCACTGGCCCATTAGCCAAATGGTATGTAGACGAAAAATCGGAGTCCCATGTGACTTTCGAGTCCTTGGACAAAGCATTTTTGACCTTCTTCCAATTACCAATCCGCCATGACAATGGTCTTGAACTACTCTCTAATTTCAAACAAACCTCAACCACACATATCGCTGGTCACGTTCACAAGTGGCGTGGACAACGTAGTTTATGCAAAGCTGAAACCACCAAACAACAGTGTCTTGATTGGTTTCTCATATCACTTATCTCTCTCCTCGGTAAAAATGTAGCTTCCACCTTCCCTCAATCAGAAAAAGAAGCCATCAGTAAGGCCTAACAATATGACCTCATCTATTCATAATCAGGGTACTTATACACAACACTTCCTGATCTCCCAAAACTTGTGCCATTCGGTCAAGACAAACCCAGGATGTCTCACTCAGCAGACAGATTGATTGGTAATACCACACACCACAGTGCTCAAACCCAACCACCACCAATGTATGGCACACCTCAATATCAGTTGGAATATGGGGGAACCTCTTATTATCCCCCACCCCCTTATCAACAGCCATACCCTATTGCTATTCCTCCACCCATCAGTGGGCCACTCTCGGCACCCCTAATACACCCACTTATCCAAACAAATTCTGGTACCCCCTCTACCTCAACTTATACTCTAAGTACTAGCGAAAGTGCCATGCCTTCCTATGTACCTTATGGATCACAACTCCCACAGAATACATACTTTCC
This sequence comes from Picea engelmannii, assembly GCA_009831015.1. Taxonomy (NCBI): domain Eukaryota; kingdom Viridiplantae; phylum Streptophyta; class Pinopsida; order Pinales; family Pinaceae; genus Picea; species Picea engelmannii. The sequence goes on along the minus strand of ML802742.1, from coordinate 109,507 downwards.
CTTCCCTGGTCCTCCACAGCCCATGGCACCCCCACACCCTCACGCTGGGGTGAATTTTGTTTAACCCTCTCCCATTCAGCAATATCAAAATTTTGAACAACTGAATATGGTAAATCCGACCCACCAGTCGAATAATGCCAAAAATAAAGGAAGAAATAGGAACAATAACAACCCAGGTCAAGGCGGGAATCAACCCCAATAGAACCAACCTACTGGGGGCAACCAAAACCAAGGGAATTAGAACCCCCAGGGGGGCAATAACAATAGGCTTCAAGGGAGAAATAACAATATTATTAAAACCACCTTCCCTTGTGCCCTTTGCGGTGAGTTCAGTCATTATACTCATCATTGTCCCCAAATCACTAATTTTAAATGACTGAAAGACTCAGGCAGTCTACCACATCCTCTAGCACAACCTGCCCCTCAGCAGGCCCCACAACAATACATGAAACAACAACCCCCATCCATGCTACATAATCCATTTCCACACCAGGGTGTGATAAACACCCAACAAGATACATAACCTACCCCACCAGAGTTGGGACAGTATCTCGATCCAAACAATCTCGCAGATTGTACTATCCTCCTCACTAGTGAGGAAGTAATCCTTCTGCAAACATGTAGTCGTCAATACCGTACGCCTGCTGAGTCTCCTCCCATTCCCCCAGAAACAACCCTAGCACCAATGGGACCCCCGTTGGTAATTCCTCTCCCTAATGCCAAAACACCTCTTCTCATCCCTCGCATCCCATTGCGCAGGAATGTCCACAACCCCTAGGCTAGGGAAACTCATAATTACAGTTTGGTCAATGACTTAGCACAATCCCTGGCTACCATGTTAGTCTTAGAGGTCCTTCAATCTTGTCCCACCAGCGGAAATCATTACTTTCCTCCTTAGGGGCAATCGACCCCGCGGATACCCAACTCATCACATTTTATCTCGACAGTGGAGAACCTCGCCTTCCCACTTTGATCGCTTTTCAAATCCTAGTAAAAATTCAAAACATTACAGTTCATCGGTGCATCATCGATGAAGGTGCATCCACATGCATTATGTCCAAATCTGTATGGAAAAAACTTGGTTCCCCTGAACTCATCCCATCTGCCATTACCTTAAGAGCTTATGACGGATGACCATCGTCTCCTGAAGGGCTCTTCCAAAATGTCCCCATAGAACTCGGGGGAAAGACCATTCTCATCGACATTGAAGTTATCAATGCTCCACTCGATTATAATATCTTGTTCAGTCGTAGCTCCATGTATGCTATGAAGGTAGTTTCCTCTTCTATCTTTTGAACCATGATGTTCCCCCATAACAGGAAGATCATTACCATTGACCAAGTCTCACATTACGAGCCTAACCCTTCTGCCAACATCGATAACATTCTCCCTATCATACACACGAGTCATGACGCATACCCACTCATCGAAATGGGTCCCAGAATTTTCAAAGACCCGTCATTGTTAGGAACTTAACATGGTGCAACACCTCTCCTTCATCCTTCCAATCAAGTATGTGTTGTATCATCCAACCTAACTGACATAGAGGATACCCTTCCTCCTAGGGAGGCATCTATCATATCTAACGTCCAACTAGTCGCAGAGCTCCCCCCTCATGAGCCTCCTGCGAACTCGTCGACTCCACCAGTCCATGATTTCACCTCTCCCCAAGGCCATATCCCAGTTTGGGAGACAGTTCCCCAAGCCATTACTCAAATCCCCTTCTTTTACCCTGCACTAGGTGTACAAGCTTTCCAAGTATCTGCAACACTTACCCTCCCTAATATGGTGTTAGCAATTCTAGTTTGGTATTTACATCCACCATAGATGGTCCCTCAACCATCCCTTCCCCCCCAAATGGAATTAATCCCAATGACGATTCCCATACTCACTCCCACCATACCCTCTACACCCCCACTCACTACCCTCCCTGCCATAGTTATGGGTAGGATAAATAAGAAGGAGCCCACAACTCCACTTCCCCCACGCATCCAACCTCCTTGTGTGCTATGTGAGAAACATGGACACCAAACCAACAACTGCCCATCTCTACCCGAGTTACAAAACCTGATTCCACTTAATCAAACACTATCAATGCTTGCCACTGTAGCAAGTACTGTCGCTACCTCCCCTCACTCAAGTAGAAAAGGGATGAAAACCAAATTCGCTTGCGCTATATGTTCAGAATATGGCCGCTATACACACCATTTCCCAGCACTACCGCACTTCCGACAGACATTAGCTGCAGTGCGCCAAAGCTTCTAGAATGAACCCAACCCAGCTACATCATCCCTCCCAAAAATCACTAACATCCATTATGTCACAACTTCAATCAATGAACATATGAGATTCCCTTGCTCTCTATGTGAATCCTTAGATCATTTCACATACCTATGTCCTATGATCATTGAATACAGGCAACGCTAATTGACCCTGATTCAAACCCCTACGCCCCCCTACAGAATCGATGGTTCACCTTACCTCGTCACTAGAGATTCTTCATATCATTTCTCCTGAACCTGAGGCACTCTCGACGCCTCCATGGTTCTTGGATAACTTATCTGAGGATTCACCCCCAATTCTCCCATTTATTTCCCTATGGAAATTTTACATCCAACCACCACTGGTAGCCCCCAGTACTTCGATATTTGGTTTATGTCGAGCGAACCATCGCAATATCATTGCGTTTTTCCCCTTGCTTCTTCATCACCAGGGGAAAGCCACATGGCAACAACCATTGATATCACTCTTTTAGATCCTTTGTATTCCCACCAATTCCATTGTGACAAGGACATACTTGAAGAGTTAAACACCCCTAACTACCCATGGGATGCACTACACCACAGAGCACTCTTATTTCCACAAGAAGCCTCCACACCTCCTAACCAACGCCCCATATACGTGGTCGAAACCAAATATTTTATCCCATCAGGGCATATCGACTGGTTCAACAACCCCATTCCTGCCCCTAATTCTTTTGAAGAAGGCAACATGGTCAACATTTCCCCGACCATCAAAATCGATATTTCCATAAAAAAATGGAGTCATTGAGGAAATCACCATTGGCACCACTTTCACTCCTCAATAAATCACCGCCTATAAATCCCTCTTCCAAGAATATCGAGATATTTTTGCCTAGTCTTACACAGAAATGCCTGTTGTGAGGGAAATCTCCTTACAGACTAGCAAATAGGGTTATGCTTTGCATGCAAATATGACCAAGAGAAAATCTACTTTCTACCTTCATCCCTAGACTTAAATCCTATTTCTTTTCAGAAAAACATGGTTAGATCAACCTACCTTGCTCCAGGTGTTTGATTTCGATCCCTTGTCGCACTTGATCACTTGTTCGCAGTTCTCCTTTCCAACGCTGACCTGCATACAAGACAAGCAACAACTACACATGCATCTTACCTATAGACTAACAGGTTAGAAATTCAAACATGTACTTAACAAATTATGAATAACTCATGAATTGGGATGGAAAAAGCATTTTCTTTATTACTTTGAATGAGTCAACTTACAAAAAGTCAAGACCGGCCACCATTCTGTGAACCTGGTCCTGGGCTCCTCTTCAACTGTCCTCCAACTTCTTTGCTTAATATCTCTTCTGGCACAAGGAAGGCTAAAGGGTTGGGACAATGGGAATATGCAAATGGGCAGCGTTTCTTTGCTATATTTTTCCTCTTCCAAATGGGACCCCTAGCCCTTCTTTTATAGGCTAGAAGAAGCTAGGTATTTGGACAAACCCTAGGCTATGCATGGATGGGAGTTTTAGTTAACTCACCCAGAGCTATGTGTCCCATTAGAAACTTTCCTTTTTTGTGCTTTTGTTGGTCCACATGGGCTGTTTTAGGTCAGCTAGTGTGTATGTGCGTCAAGTAATGGAGTAGGGCATGTGGGCCCTTATAAAAGAGGATTTTTAAAGAGTTGTTCATCAGTTCTTTGTCAAAGAAGGGATCTGAGATGGCCTGATGCTAGGTAAGCAGGTATGGTGCAATTTAGGGTTATAACAGATGCCCCCTAATGTGTGAGGTTAGAAAAGCATCTGATGGCTGAAATACATTACCAATCTTTACTGATGTGCCGAACGATTGAGCCCAAGGATCAGGAACTGAGAGGCGTCGTCTGCAAAATAAAAAATGTCTCATCGAGGTGGGCATACCCATGCTCGGGATAAAATAGAATCATGGCTACCAATCAAATACACTTTATATCCATGTCATATAACTATATAAAGAGTAGCCGTGAACAATACATAGTGGAGCTACATCTCGAAGTCAAAAAGATATACATATAGAGTATCCATATTCTAGAAGCTAATATGGCCTGATGGTTGGAGATGAGGTCTTCAGAGCTCGAGAAACTACTTCAAAATATTCAAAAATTGGGTAGGAGTGTAATATGAGTGTACAACTACACTACCCAGAGGTCTTCGTCGGCTCGTCGGTCATGGACTTGATGATCAGACTGAAGGCTTCATTGATTTTGAACAAGGACTTGATTGGACATTCAGGATGGCCGGGTATGAGGGAAAGAGACAAATTGCAGAGGGGCCGACTCAGGCTTGGTTACAAACTTCCCTTGGACAATAGCACGATAAGTGATGAGACTCAGGCAGCATGGCATTAATCATAAGTCTACAAAGCAAGAGGCAACGTAAACTCTCCATATGTTTGGAAGGATAACCAAACGGTGGAGGACACAACTCTATATAGCGAGAACAACTTCCTAAGGTTGTACTACATCCCATAGTTTGATGAACAAACAGACAAATGTGATTTATCCAAGGGCGACTCATTATGCTGCCAATAAAGAAAACACTTTTCCCTTCCTCTTTTTGGGGTATATTTGATTTTTTTTGTCTTTTTCAATAATTTTGGTAAAAAGAATAAAGGAATATTACGTTACAATGGAGGAACGAGTGTTGAAAACATACAAGTTCAAGGCACAAAGACAAAACTGATGTTCTAGTAGAATGATACTCAGGAAAAATCCTCCGGGGGCCAAAGGTGTTAAGATGCAGAAGCAAACTGTTACAAGGCTGGCGTATAAGGTAGGCAAACGCGATTAATAAAACACACAATGGTAATGTCCTTTGATGTAAGTTTAACGTGCCTAGAGAAGGTAAGCTCGGTGGTTTTTCATATTTAGAGAGTCTGAAAAAATATAAAAGGAGACTCCATTGGGGTACCTTTTTTGAGGATAGTCTAGTCGGTTCGAAAAAGGGGTAAACTAGCACCGACAAGACATCTGTTCAAAACCATTTTAACGAGTATGATAAGGACAAGATCACTCGACCATTTTTTCATTTTTAAGGAGTCTGAAAAATCTTAACTATGGACTCCGTCAGGAATGTTCTTCTGCACCAATTTAATGAGTGTGAAAGAATAAGGTCACTCGGCGATCTTTTCAATTTTAGGGTATCTGAAAAGAGCTTAACTATGGACTCCGTGGGGGTTCCTTCTTCATATGTTTAGTCCCTCAAGACCGAAAAAGGGATAAAATTATACCTGAGAGTACTCTTCTATAGATTTGAAGTTCCATAGAGTATACCTTTGTTTGTACAGTTGACCGTCCGGATTGAAATAGGGGTAAACTACCGTCGGACAGACGTGACTTCAAATTTCAGTTTAACGAGCGTGAAAGGACACAAGATCGATCGACAATCTTTTCATATTTAGAGGTTCTGAAAAGGGCTTAAAAGAAGACCCGTTATTTTTTGGGAGTCCTGAGGGTGAGGTCAAGAGCAAAGAAGAATCATGCAAATGAGGCAAAACTACAAGGACTCCCGAGCCTATAGTGTTTTAGAAACATCATGAATACCATAATGCAACCAGGATCTTAGGCAAAACTACAAGGACTCCCGAGCCTATAGTGTTTTAGAAACATCATGAATACCATAATGCAACCAGGATCTACCTAGGGCATCCATGTTCTGGTAAGCTCTACCACCAAGTTGCAACACTTCTAAAGTAGGGATGATGGTTCCGTGTTACAACTTGATGGGATCAATCCTATGGCAAAGGAAAAATACAATGAGATACAAAAATCAGGGTTGAAACCTAACCTATATGTTCTAGTTGATCGTCGAATTTTTTTTCCACAGACCGTCAAAAAATACTCAAAACACAAAAAAATTGTCCCAATACCCGATCAAATCCCTTCTATGCAACTCCTGAATCACTCTAAATGTTTTCTGGTATAAAGAAAATGATAAGGGAGGCCAAAAAAGTGACAAAAAGAGGCCAAAAAGTCTATAAATAGAGGCTGGCATCTTGTTAACGCTCTATAAATTCCCAGAGGTTGTTAGGAAAGAAGAAATCTACGAGAGGTAAATTTATCCAACCACTTCGAAACTAGAATCTAGCCCTACCAGCTTCAGAGAGGGATCTCTCTGTATGATTTAGATATGTTTTGAATTTAAGATATTAGGCTAGTTAAATAAATACGATTGAAAAGGTTTGTTGTTTTTGTTGAGTTGGCTGGAAAGGGCCTTATGCATCCATTTGGCTATGGGGTCTGTGTTATAAAGATAAAAATCTAACCAGAAAACAAATATTCCTTTCACAGGGAAGGATAATGCATTCATTGGATTCATTTAGCAGTAAAATGATGAAAAGCAGAAAAGATGAGAATATCAATTAAAGTAAAGAAGCAGTTAAGAATTCCTTTACTGTAATATCAGAAGATAAACATTAAGATCTTTCAAAGTCTGATAGAGGGTATACGAAGATAAATCCTGCAACATGCGTTACTTTTAAAGATTTAGATAAGAAAACAATATGACAACTGAGCAAGAAAACATTCAACATAGAAAAGAAAATATCACCAATGAATAACACGCGAGAATCCTGTGAAAACGTTTCTTTGTATTAATGGAAGATCTCTTGAAAAAGATTACAATCTTGTAGCTTGCAGGGCGTAAAGATCAACCCCCAATACTTCACAGTGTGAAGTATTTATAACCAAAAATTACAAACGATCCTGTCATTAAAGATCAAGACGTGGCAAATCTAAATTCATCTAACTAACTTAACAAGATATAGAAATCTAGGAAACTTTTTGATGATGTGTCGAAACTTCATGTTGTTTTCTGGGTGAACCATTGGTGAGGCCTCTGCATGACCTCTTCTAATTGGATAGCTGACTGGGATAGACAACTCATCGACTACTTGATCAGATTGAAAATCTCTTCCCATCGAAGGTGACTGGGAATTCTGACTTTAAGAAATCTATGGTATACTTCATCCATCTCCGTGTACTTGGCAAAAGTTGGCTTGGTGATGAAGATGTACCGGATCTCATGTTGTATGTTGATGTGGAACTGTAAAGCATCCAATAATGTCTTACCAGTGATACTACCTTGTATACCTGAGAATTTTGAGCTATCCTTAGCCACAGTGGCTAGTTTCTTTTTATAATCGAGGAGTGTCATCAATTTGTCATTTATAACTCTCATACTAGGAAGGCCTTTCTTCTGCAGAGCTTTGATCTTGATGAAAAATCTTTGTACCCCTGCATCCATGGTCTGGACCTTCTCCTCCAACTGTAGCATCATTCCTCTCTTGGTCAGGACCCTCTTGACCTCGAGGATGGTCTTTTTCCTATCTTCAATCCTCAACTTCTCTAGCTCCTCTCTGGTTTTGGAATTCAAAAATTTGATGATCTCAGTCGCTTCTGTGGGCATCTCCCCTAGTTTTTCTCTTATCTTCATGATGGCCTGCTGACTTCTTTCCACCAGCTCATTTTTCTCGAACATGATTTGTATCATCGGCCATATTTCATTCATGGACTTGGTGATTTCCATCTATACACTTTATTTGACCTCAGCCAGTGTTTTGCCCACCACTGTTTTCTTTTGAAGCTGTTGCAATTCCTGTTTAAGCTTGTCTGATGTTTGTTTCTCCTTGGTGTAGTTGGTTTGGAAGGATGATTTGAGTTCCTGAACGTTCTCAATCTCTTTAAGCCTGATAATCTCTATTTCTTGCAAATTCATGTGCTCCATGGATTTAGCCAGCTCGACTGTCTTCTCCATAGCCATCAATGGAGTTGTCGAGGGGATTTCTGCTACAGAAGTTGTGCTCACTACTGTGAGAGGAACTGCACTCAGTGGAATGACCTCCATGGGTTTTAAGTGATCCTTCTCTTTTACTAGCTTTTCCAATTCAGCTTCCATTTCTTTCAACTGTGCATTCTGCTGCATGATGAGCTTGAGCATCTCATCTGTCTCCCCTTCTGTCTCCATTATTTCCTTTGCCCGTGAATCTTCTGTTGGAGGCAATTTCAATTGTTTCCTCATGGATTCTATATCGGCATTTTTCTTTTTGAGAATCTCCTTGACTGCTTTCACGTTCGAGGGATCATATCCAATCTTGAGGACTAGTTCCTCCAACATCTTAATCTTGTTATCCTTGGAAAAGGATGATATTTTTTCTAACTTCAAGTGCATCTGGACATTATTCAGAGATACTTGTAACTTGGAGGCAGTAGTGGAAGCATGTGCTAATGTGGAAAAAACCATTTCTCTAGTTTTCCTGTGCAGATCCATCTGATCAGCTGGATGCACATATTTAGTCTGAAATTCAAATGTTTCCCTTTTGTAATCAGTGATTAACTTCGGGTCTAGCACCTATGCTTGCAGAAATGCCATGTGCATTCTACCCTTCTTAGTGTCGAATGTAGACAGTAGTCGATGTTGTGCAGTGGATGTTTGCTTCCAGAACTGAGCGTACATGTTGTTGGTCAACGTCTGATTTTTCTTCTTGATCAAATCATACTTCTCAAAAATACTCAATTTCGATCCTATTTTTCTTAGTTGACTAGCTGGTGGAGTATCTGTAGGATTTTTAGGCAACACTGTAGTCATGATTTGTTTTCTACTTGTACTAAGGAGTAACCGATCAACCTCCAATGTGGTAGTGGATTGCATTCCCTTTTCACCAATCGTGTTGGGTGCCAGATTGATTTTTGGCCTCTTGGTATGTAGTTGAAATTCTTCAGATGATACTTCAGTGAAAGAAGGTGACACATCCTACCTAGGCCTTTTCTCCTTGGGGGCCTATGGTGTGATCATCTGTGAGACACTGACCCAGAGATCCTATTGTTCTGTCTCAACCAGAGTATTTGGCTCCCACTCTGTCTGGTTGACAAAGTTTTCTATCTCAGGCCTGGATGTGTGGACGTATGAGATATTTTTATTTTTGACCCTCATCTCAGAAATTATCCCACACAGATCATAGTGCCATGAAAAACTAACAAAAAACTTCATCTCTTTAAGTAGTTTGTCTACTTCCTCCCCAGCGCCTCGGCTATTGCAGAGGAAAGATCCAATCTTCCCTTTGATTCTGAGTTGTTGCTTCTTCCTCAGAGACACAAAATGTATGTCGTCTGAATTTATCATTTTCCTGATGTATTCCAGGGAAAAAATCCTCACGGGTAAATACCTGGGCAATTTATATGGGGTCAAATTGCACCCATACACTATGATCTCAGTGTGGTTTTGGTACATGTACCAATCACCAGTCTTTGTAAGGTCTGAGAGATGTAAAATCCTCTGAATTTCCTCGTTAATTCTAGGTTCGGGTGTGCTGCTGAGCATACTCACCATTGGGTGGTAGAGCTGCTCGATGAACTCCTTGAAGCTAAATTTTGTAGAGTTATGTCTGAGCAGCGAAGTCCACATTGTCACTGCCTATGGTCTCCCATCTTTATCAATCTTCTGCATTGAAAAGGAAAATTATTCCTCTTGAAAGAACACGAACAGGTAAGCCAATATTGAAGAATATCGGAACATGCCTTCTGTGGTGAATTTGATGAATTGTTCGTGAATGATGTCTGCCAGGAACGTATTGTAGTCAAACTGAATAGTGGGTCTCTCATCAGTGGAAAAAATGGACAGAAATCCCAAGATGGGTTCGTCCACCCATTGATCCGAAAAATATCCAAGCAAGGCACATAGTGATGTGATAACCTGGTTTCCCTTTACTGAGAATAGGGAGGAAGGATAAGGGGGGTTTGTAGTGGGGAGATGAGTGGATTGTGGGAGGAAAAGCTCAAAAATCTGAGCTCTTTGTGGGAAAGACAAATTCCAGTAGAGCTCTGTGATGATTTCGAGGTTGAAAGGTTAGGGGGACTTGGCTCTAGGTTTATGCAACATCTGGTCGATGGTTTCTGATGTGATGAGGAAAAGAATTTCTCCGAATGAAGACATAATGGCTCTTTGTTCAAGGATATAATGGGCCTGGAATTTGAGGGTGAATTTGGGAAAGTGGTGAATCTGGGGGAGCAGATACAGGGGAAGATCTGACTCCCAGAGACCAATATCATCACTCTGGTCAAGGAAAACCTCTTTGAGCCATGACTGAAAGTCTGCGAAGTCGAACTCGCATCTGGTGTCTGCAATTAAATAGTCTTTGTCGGCCAGGGGGATCCTGTCAAGGTCGACAGGGGGCAGGAGGAAAGGATTTTCCTCCATTTCTCTCCTCTTTGATTTTGGCGCCATCGCTGTAAAAATACCTGCAAATCAAACATTTGTTAGTGGGGATGATGGTGGCTTGGGATGTTTGACTGAAACTGAGAGAAAATGGGGAAAAATGCTCCTGTGCGACGGAAAAAGGTATTTTCTCGTGAGACGACACAGTAAGTAATGGAAGAAAGAAGGGAGACGGTGGTTTTGAGTGAACGGATACCCGTTGGGAGCGAGGGATAGGTTAGTGGGCTAACGAATAAGTTAGCCAGTAATAAATTGCCAACGGGTTATTTGGAGCATAAGATGGCAGGTAATAATAAATGACGAATATGACCAGGTAATGTGGCAGGAGTTGATTGGAGAGTGACCCTGGTGAGAGGACTTGTAAAGGGCGGACAAGGGGAGAGGGACTAACAGAGTAATGGGACATGACCTCTTAGGAAAAATGTGGATGATGACGTCATGGGGTGGTGGGGCATGTCAGAAATGATAGGCAGTGGAAGTCTGAACCAATGAATTGATGCCACGTAGAGAAAAAGGGGCCCACTAGAGAATATTCCATTCCAGACCCCGCCCCCTGCATTAAAGATAGATCGGTCGGGGGGGTCCGAAAAACACAATGAGTCATTGATCTGCACACTTTATTTTCAACCTTAGATCTATGCACG
>ML802742.1:32510-98309 GCA_009831015.1 Picea engelmannii | reverse complement strand
CCCCCCCCCCCCCCACCGTTAAAGGTAGAATGGTCGGGGGGGTTCATAAAAACCTGTCGATCGTAGATCTGGGTGCCCTCTCTCGGGCCGTTCATCTATGCATTGTTCTTAACAGTGAGCGCAAAGGCATATGTGCTCCAAAAAACTTAGGATAAGTGCACGTTGTGGGTCTTTCCCGAGCTTTTCCATGTTTCTATCACCAAGGGGTTAGACATCAAACCCTTTAAGCCTCAAGGACATGGTTCAACATTGATCATCAAGCTGGTTTTATTGAGACAAAGCCAACTATCCTATGTTCTAACCTAATTACCTATGACAATTAGTCCAGATTAAACTGTTGGACTAAGGAATTACTCTATCCTGGGGTTATCTGACCAAGATTAGGAAGTTTGATCAGATTTATTCACTAACTAACCTAAATCACTTGACTAAGATTAAACAGTTTAGCCAAGTTTATTCACTACTCCTATCAACATCAATTTAAAGAATTTGGCCATGCTTGAAAGGTATGGACCAAATCATGTTATTGCATGGGGCTCTATTGAATTTATCTTATGCCCTCTTTTATTCTTTTTCTTCTTTTCCTTTCTTTTTCTTTTTCTTTTCTTTTTCTTTTTCTTTTCTTTCAAATTATTTGTTGAATGAAAAACCATTTGACAAACAAAAACACTTAAAGAGATAACATTTCAGTCACCAGTTGATCTTATAAATTATAGGGTTATAACAGTGGCTCCACCTGGGTTTGGTACTCTCCTTGTGAAGTGCCAAGAATCCTGATTCCTGATGTTCTGAAACTTTCTCCATAGTTTCCTTTGTTGCTTGATTGGTTTTATTTTTGAAAAACTGGAAGACAATGTTCAGAGGCTTAGGGCCTTCTCTGCGGGCTTCAACCATCTCATCAGATTTATTTCACTCAAAAACTTGTAGACAAAATGAAAATGGAAAATGGTTTGTACAATGGAAAAGCGTGACTGCAGGTCCCTACTAAGGAGGTGAATAGTGCTTCAACATTCTGCCATTTACAGGTCCTCCTGGCAGATTTGTCCCATCATTTTTGTTGAGCAAGAAGGCATTATTTCCTCTGAATGCTTGAATCACATAAGGTCCCTTCCATAGACTGTCGAATTTGCCATGCTTCCCCTTATCTTCATTTTGGGCATCCCATCTCAAAACCAATTCACCTAGATCAAAGTCATCCTCTTTAGTTCTTTTGTCAAAGATCTTTTTAATACATTCTTGGACAACCTGAGTTTTGTTGTATACTTCTTCTCTGGACTGCTGTAATTGGATCATTTGGTTTATCCTTCTTTGGGAATCATTCGTCTTGGCTTGCATCTCTTGCAGCAATTTCATGACAGGAACTCCTAAGGAAGTGGGGAAAACTGCTTCAGTGCCATAGACCAACTGATATGATGAAATACCAATTGACCTCTTGGTGGTCAGTCTGTTAGCCCATAGTCCGAAAACCAGCTTGTTATGCCATGATTTTTTGTTTTATTGCAAAGTATTCTTAATAATGTTCACCAGGGTCTTATTTGATGACTCTGCCAGCCCATTTCCTTGAGGGTAATAAGTTGTGGAATGACCCAAATCGATATGGTACTGGTTGCAAAATTCTATGAGCTTCTTAGATCATAAAGCCGCTGCATTGTCAGTTATAATCTTTCTAGGACATCCAAAACGAGACAAGATATTATTTTCAAGAAATTTAATAATGACAGAATCATTAGCCTACCTGCTTGGTACAACTTCGATCCATTTTGTGAAATAGTCGGTAGCAGTGAGAATCCACTTGTGTTGGCCCGAAGAGGGAGGATGTATTTCTCCAATAAAGTATAGCCCCCATTGCTGGAAAGGAGCTTCTACCGAGATTGGTTTCAAGGGCAAAGGAAGGAGCTTCTTTTTTCCCTCGAAAATCTGACACTTATGACATGAAGTCACTTTCTGATGCACATTAGTGAACAACGTAAGCCAATAAAACCTAGCTTTGAGAATTTGATTAGCTGTGATCTTCCAGCTTAGATGACCCCCACAATCTCCTCCATGAAAATCCTGCAATACTCTGTCAGCTTCATCTTTTAACAGACATTTCAATAAAATACCTCCAGGATCCTTCCAATATAGATTGCCTTCTAGAATGGAAAATTTTAATGCTTTCAATTTCAAAAACCTAGCTTTAGTTTTGGTCAGACTAGGGGGAGCTTGTAAGTTATGCAAAACAAATATCAGGTCTGCGTACCATGGAGAGTTCAGAAATACCTCTTTCACGCTTGGAGTTGCCTTCTCTCCCTATTCATCTACTGCAGCTAAAAAATTAATATCAAGAGCATGGAAATTGGATTCAGCCATTAACTTTGCTAGACCTTGACCTTTAATCAATTTAGTAGGATTAATCTCTATGTCATACTCCAGAATGATAGCAATTCATTTTCCTCTTCTGCCATCTGGATTGTCCTGAGTTAAAATGTCTTTTACTACCATGTTCGAAACATATGCGATGGTATGGGAATGGAGAATATATACTCTAAAATCCTTGATGGATTTTACCAGGGAAAAAGCTTGTTTATCCATTATTTTATAATTCAAAGAAACATCTCTTAATGCCTCACTGAAAAAGGCTATGGGTTGTTCATACCCTTCATTGTTTTTCTGTAGTAATACTTCCACAATGGTATGTTTAGAAGTGAAATAAAAAAGGTAAAAATCCTTGGTGAAATCAGGACTGATCAAAACCAGAGCCTGTGTGAGTGCATGTTTGACTTGTTCAAAAGACTACTTAGATTCAGTTTCCCATTTTATTTTTGTGTCCTTTTTTAACATGTTTGTGATGTTCCTGAGAAGTTCGGCCAGGTTGGGTATGAATCTTCTCAAAAAGTTTATTTTTCCAATGAAAGACTGTAACTCTTTGATATTTCTTGGGTGTTCTAATTTATGAATGGCCTTGATTCTGCTGGGGTCTATCTTAATTCCGTCCTTAGAGATTATGTGACCTAGCAGTTTACCTTCCTCTAATATGAAAAGACTCTTCTTAGGATTCAAAGAAATCCCAAATTTCCTGCATTTCTCAAACACTCGTCTGAGATGTCGTAAGTGTTCATCATCAGATTGGGAAAACACAGTTACGTCGTCCAAATGAATGACAATAAATTTGTCGATTTCTTCCACAAAAGCAATGTCCATCGCTCTCTGGAAAGTGGCCCTGACGTTCATCAACCCAAAAGTCATTTTCACATACATGAAAGTACCCCATGGTGTTGTGAAAGATGTTTTCTCTTGATCATCTGGGTGAACGAGGACCTGGTTATAGCCTGAGAACCCATCCAGTAAGGAAATTCGACTGGATCCAACTACCCTTTGTAATATGTGGTCCATTTTCGGCAATGGGTAGTTGTCCTTTAGAGAAACTTTGTTCAGGTTTCGAAAATCAATGCAAAGCCTGATTTCCCCAGACTTCTTTCTGGTTGGGACCAGATTTGAAACCCATATGGAAAATCTTAACGGAACTATGATTTTAGCATCATACATCTTCTTGATTTCTTTTTCTATCAGGGGAAGTAACTTGGGATTGATTCTCCTAAGTTTCTGCCTGAAGGGTTTTTGATCTTCTTTTATAGGGATTCGATGTTGTATGATGCTCGTGTCATAAGATTTCAAGTCCTCTTAACCCCAAGAAAATACGTCTGACTATTCCTTGAAAAGTTCAATGTATTTGAGTTTTTTCTCAGGGGGTAATGATTTGGAAAGTTTTACCACCCTGGGTTTCTCTTCTGTCCCTATATTAACGTCTTCAACTTCTTTACCACTAGCTTCAATTTTTGTTTTTTTAGCTACATCATTAAAATCAAAAAGGTATTCTAAAGGGACTTGACCACTAGGTAAAACATTACTCTTTAAATGTAAAACATCAGATTCTATCTCATCTTCACCTAACTCTCCTGAATCTATCTTATTTACACTATCATTTCCGAAATCAGATCTATTTACATTTCCATCCTCATTTTCTAAGTCTATGTTTGTACATTAGAAATCATTTTTACATTGCAGAAAATATTTGATTTGATCATCGTTCCCAAATACCTGCCAGTAGCTGATGTTGTCGAGAACAGTTGGTCTGCACTTCACCTCTACCGTGTATGGATGAGTGGAAAGAAAAGGTATATTTCACGGAGTTGCCAACGTAGCTAACCCATCTACTAAAATATTTTGTCCCCTGGGCATAACCTGTAAATCAACTTCAGTGAAACATTTAAGAGCATCTAAAACAACACTCCTATAAGCTTTGAGACAGGGATGTTTTGCTGCATACTCACCTTTGATTTTCTTGATAATTAACTCGGAATCGCCAATTACCATAATTTGTTTGGCACCAAATTTCTTTAGAAGTTTCAGACTAAACTCCTGCTCCAGCTCCTTCTTTGCTTACAGATCCATTGAAGTCCATGCTCCAGAATTTTGCTGGCAATTCTTCACTTATCACATTTTTCTTTATGTCTGCCTCGGTGATCTCTTGGCCTTCGTTCAGACCAGACGTATCTTCTTCCAACTGAGTGATTTTTTCTCCTGTATCACCATCGTTATATAGGATAAAGGAATCTAGGTCAGAATGTGTAGAGTATAGGGGATAGTTATGTGGATTTTCTTGGCTGCTGACCATATATTTCATCAGTGTCTCTCTATACAGTCTTCTCTGTTGCCCGAATACTGGGATGGTGGCATACGACATATCCAACTGCAAAGTTCCTTTCAACTTGGCTCCCCAAGACCTAGACAATAACATACCATATTTTGAGGGAATGTCTACGACCACAACGTCCATAACCATGCCTTTTGCTGGAATCTAAACTAGGGTGATACATAAGTCTTTGATCAAACTGATACATCTGACTTTGCTGGATTCAAAAGAGTGTAAGTCCTTGTAAGTTCTAGTGACCTCGAGTCCCAACTTTTCCATCACTGCTTTAGTCATCAGGTTATGGGAAGCACCTGAATCTAACATAGCATTATGCAGAATTAGGTCGTGTATATTAAGGCTGATGTAAAAAGGAGCAACAACACCATTTTCGGTTTGATCATCAACTTCAGGGCCAAACAGGAGTTTGGGTTGATCATCCGTAAGATTTACAGTATCTGAATGATTCGCTGATCCAACGGTTAAATCCTTCATGCCTATATTAGGTTCAATGCTCAGCACTTTAATCACTTGTGAACGGTAAGCATCTTTACTCATGAACTCGGAAAGGGGAATGGGAATTTTCACTTTGGCTAATTCCCCTTCGAGGCTAAAAGGTGTAGGTGCTTTGCTTTGGCTCAACAATTCTGATTTGTCCACCACAGTCTTCTAGCCAGAAGTATTTGGTGGGTTAGTTGATGAAACCTCAGTCTGCAATGATCTTTTCAGAATAGTAAGGTTTCTTTTTGCTGGAACTTCAACATTACCTTTCTCAGGGCTCTTCTCGATAGAAGGCTCAGGAGCTCTCTTGGTTTCAACTATCTTCTTCATTTCGGTCACCTTTTTTGGGGAAATTTCGTCTGTCTTTTTACTTTGCAGATTGTACTACCGGTGTACCTCCAAAATAGCATTTTCAAATGCTTGTTGTTTGGTATCTTCAGCTTCTTCACTTACCTTTGTTTCAAAGAGAACAAAAAGTTCTCTCTCTTCCTAGGTAAGGAAAGTAGATTTGTTATCGTGAATGCCCATGAGGTTTATGTGAGTATCCTCCAGTTCTTCAATTACTTCTTCTCCTTCATTGGCATAATTTTATTATAGGGGTGGTCTGATCTATTGATCAGGACCTCTCTGTTCTCTTTGATCTCTGGGATCTCTCTGCCTGATTTGAGGAGGATTCCTTCTAAAGTTAGGATTCCAAATTTGAGGAGCTGGTTGGTTTTCTCTAGGAGGGTTTCTTTCAGATACGGTGAGTCTTTCCATCATCCTTTCCATTGCTCTAGCTAAGGAATCCAATTTGGAATATGAAGAATATGTGGAAGGTTCTTCTTTAATCATGACTCTCCTCTTCGTTCTCTGTCGTGCCCTTTTAGCCAACAGGTTAGCCTCCATGCTTATTGCGCTTTTCTGCATGTCTTCTAGGGTGGTGGAGTTTCTTTCCCTAAATTTATATGACATATCAGTGTCAAAACCGTCAGGGAATTTTATCAATGCTAAATCTTATGGAGGCTTAATATCGGCTGGGATGGCACTGTATAGATTATTGAAGCGAATACAATAATCTTGAACGGTCTCACCTTGATTCCTTTTGATGTTTTTGTATCCTGACAAGATTTGGAGAGGATTTTTCTTTACCTCCCATCTGTCTAGAAAACTTCTTTGAAACGTCGTAAGGTCAAGCACTGAGGTAGCACGTAAACTCTTGTACCATTTCTTAATGTCACCGGTCAAACTCTGCACAAACAATCTCATGTGAATGTCAGCCTCATCTACTTCCTACAGATCAAAATAATCATTCATTTTATCAACGTGTTGTTGTGCGCTCAAGGGCCCTATTCCATCGAACTGTGGAAGTCTCATTTGATAATTCTGGGGCATAGCATGAAGAGGTGCAGCCAACACCAAGGGAGCATATATGGCTGCCATGATAGGTGGAGGGGGCGGGACGACAACCTGGATGATAGGTGTGGTAGTGACAGAAGACGAGGAGGAGGAGGGGCTTGCTGGCATGGAGTGAGTGGTTTGAGGGATCGTGGTGGGAGATAGTATTTCAGGGGTCCAGGGTTGTAAGGTTTTTGGATCTAAAACGATTTCAGTCACAAAGCCATTAGATTTTGTTCTAAACAGGCTTTGTTCAAAAATGGTGTCAAAGTTAAGATCTTGAATGGTAACAAGTTCCTCTAGAAGAGAAGGGGACCTCTGAAGGGGACTGTGACTTCCTGAACCTTCTACAATGGTATTTTTCTTGAGTAACTGTTCTGGATTATCAGTTGCTATTGCAGGTTATGGGTCTAGGTGAGATCGAGTATAAGCTCTTTTGGGAGCCATATTTCTTTTTTGATTTATATATATATATATATATATTTTAGTTTTATGAGTCTGAAAATTAATATTCGCAAGCTTTAACAACCTCTAAACATTATTAATTTTTCAAATTTATGATTTGCTTAGAAACAGAGATTTCTTTTAAGGGAAAGAAAATGTGGGGTTGAAAAATTCTTCCCCAGTGGAGTCGCCACTATGTTAACACTCTGTAAATTCCCAGAGGTTGTTAGGAAAGAAGAAATCTACGAGAGGTAACTTTATACAACCACTTCGAAACTGGAATCTAGCCCTACGAGCTTCAGAGAGGGAACTCTCTATATGATTTAGATATGTTTTGAATTTAAGATATTAGGCTAGTTAAATAAATACGATTGAAAAGATTTGTTGTTTTTGTTGAGTTGGATGAAAAGGGCCTTACGCATCCATTTGGCTATGGGGTCTGTGTTATAAAGATAAAAATCTAACCAGAAAATAAAGATTCCTTTCAAAGGGCAGGATAATGCATTCATTGGATTCCTTTAGCAGTAAAATGATGAAAAGCAGAAAACATGAGAATATCAATTAAAGTAAAGAAGCAATTAAGAATTCCTTTACTGTAATATCAGAAGACAAACATTAGGATCTTTCAAATCTGAAACAGGGTATACGAAGATAAATCCTGCAACATGTGTTACTTTTAAAGATTTAGATTAGAAAACAATATGACAACTGAGCACAAAAACATTCAACATAGAAAAGAAAACATCACCAATGAATAACACGTGAGAATCCTGTGAAAATGTCTCTTTGTATTAATGGAAGATCTCTTGAAAAAGATTACAATCTTGTAGCTTGCAGGGCATAAAGATCAACCCCCAATACTTCACAGTGTGAAGTATTTATAACCAAAAATTACAAACAATCCTATCATTAAATATCAGGACGTGGCAAATCAAAATTCAACTAACTAACTTAACAAGATACAAAAATCTAGGAAACTGTTTGATGATGTGTCGAAACTTCATGTTGTTTTCTGGGTGAACTGTTGGTGAGGCCTCTACACGACCTCTTCTGACTAGATAGATGATTGGGCTGGACAGCTCATCGACTACTCGATCAGATTGCAAAGCTCTTCCCATCGAAGGTGAATGGGAATGATAACTTTAAGAAATCTACGGTATACTTCATCCATCTCTGTGTACTTGGCAAAAGTTGGCTTGGTGATGAAGATGTACCGGATCTCATGCTGTATGCTAATGTGGAACTGTAAAGAATCCAAGAATTCCTTACCAGTAATACTACCTTGTATACCTGAGAATTTCTAGCTATCCTTAGCCACAGTGGCTAGTCTCTTTTTATAATCGGGGAGTGTCATCAATTTGTCATTTATAACTCTCATACTAGGAAGGTCTTTCTTCTATAGAGCTTCGATCTTACTGAAAAATATTTTTACCCCTGCGTCCATGGTCTGGACCTTCTCCTCCAGCGGTAGCATCAGTCCTCTCTTGGTCAAGACCCTCTTGACCTTGAGTATAGTCTCTGTCCTATCTTCAATCCTCGACTCCTCTAGCTCCTCTCGGGTTTTGGAATTTAAAAATTTGATGATCTCAGTCGCTTCTGTGGGCATCTCCCCCAGTTCTGCTCTTATCTTCTCAATGGCCTACTGACTTCTTTTCACTAGCTCATTTTGCTCGAACATGATTTGTATCATCGGCCATATTTAATTCATGGACTTGGTGATGTCCATCCATACACTTTCTTTGACCTCAGCCAGTGTTTTTCCGGCCACTGTTTTCTTTTGAAGCTGTTGCAATTCCTGTTTAAGCTTGTCTAAAGTTTGTTTCTCCTTGGTGTAGCTGGTTTGGAAGGAAGATTTGAGTTCCTGAAGGTTCTCAATCTCTTCTTTAAGCCTGCTAATTTCTATTTCTTGCAAATTCATGTACTCTGTAGATTTAGCCAGCTCGACTGTCTTCTCCATAGCCGTCAGTGGAGTTGCCGAGGGGATTTCTTCTACAGACGCTATGCTCACTCTTGCAAGAGGAACTTCACTCAGTGGAATGATCTCCATGGGTTTTGACTGCCCCTTCTCTTTTACTATCTTTTCCAATTCAGCTTCCATTTCTTTCAATTGTGCATTCTGCTCCATGATGATCTTGAGCATCTCATCCTTCTCCCCTTCTGTCTCCACTATTTCCTTTGCCTGTGAATCTTCTGTTGGAGGCAATTTCAATTGTTTCCTCAGGGAAGCTATATCGGAATTTTTCTTTTTGAGCATCTCCTCGACTGCTTTCTTGTTTGAGGGATCATATCCAATCTTGAGGACCAGTTCCTCCAATGTCTTAATCCTTTTATCCTTGGAAAAGGATGATATTTTTTCTAACTTCAACTACATCTGGAAATTATTCAGAGATACTTGTAAATTTGAGGCAGTAGTGGAAGCATGTGCCAATGTGGAGAAAACCATTTCTCTAGTTTGCCTTTGCAGATCCTTTTGATCAGCTGGATGCACATCTTTAGTCTGAAATTCAAACGTTTCCCTTTTGTAATCGGTGATTACCTTTGGGTCTGGCACCTGTGCTTGCAGAAACGCCATGTGCATTCTACCCTTCTTAGTGTCGAATGCAAACAAAAGTCGATGTTGTGCAGTGGATGTTTTCTTCCAGAACTGAGCGTACGTGTTGTTGGTCAGTGTCTAATTTTTCTTCTTGATCAGATCATACTTGTCAAAAATACTCAATTTCAGTCCTATTTTGCTCGGATGGCTAGCTAGTGGAGTATCTGTAGGCTTTCTGGCAAACACTGTAGTCGTGATTTGTTTGCTTCTTGTACTAAGGAGCGACTAATCAACCTCCAATGTGGTAGTGGATTGCATTCCCTTTTCACCAGCCATTTTGGGTGTCGGACTGATTTTTGGCCTCTTGGTATGTAGTTGAAATTCTTCAGAAGATACTTCAGTGACAGAAGGTGACACATCCTACCTAGGCATTTTCTCCTTGGGGGAATATGGTGTGGTCATCTATGAGACAGTGACCGAGAGGTCATGTTGTTCTATTGACAAATTTTTCTATCTCAGGCCTGGATGTGTGGACGTACGGGATATTTTTATTTTTGACCCTCATATCAGAAATTATCTCGCATGGATCATAGTGCCATGCAAAACTAACAAAAAACTTCATCTCTTTAAGCAGTTTGTCTTCTTCCTCCCCGGTGCCTCAGCTATTGCAGACGAAAGATCCAATCTGCCCTTTAATTCTGAGTTGTTGCTTCTTCTTCAGAGACACAAAATGTATGTCGTCTAAATTTATCATTTGCCTTATGTATTCTAGGGAAAAAATTCTCACGGGTAAATACCTGGGCAATTTATATGGGGCCAAATCGCACCCATACACTCTAATATCAGTGTGGTTTTGGTACATGTACCAATCACCAGTCTTTTTAAGGTCCGAGAGATGTAAAATCCTCTGAATTTCCTCATTAATTCTAAGTTCAGGTCTGTTGCTGAGCATACTCACCACTGGGTGGTAGAACTGCTCGATGAACTCCTTGAAGCTGAATTTTGTAGAGTTATGTCTAAGCAGTGAAGTCCACGCTGTCACTGCCTATGGTCTCCCATCTTTATCCATGTTTTGCATTGAAATGGCAAATTTTTCTGCTTGAAAGAACACGAACAGGTAAGCCAGTATTGAAGAATACCGGAACATGCCTTCTATGGAAAAGTTGATGATTTGTTCGTGAATGTTGTCCACCAGGAACGTACTGTAGTCGAACTAAATAGTGGGTCTCTCATCAGTGGAAAAAATGGATAGAAATCCCAAGATGGGTTCGTCCACCCATTGATCCGAAAAATATCCAAGCAAGGCACATAGTGATGTGATAACCTAGTTTCCCTTTACTGAGAATAGGGAGGAAGGATAAGGGGGGTTTGTAGTGGGGAGATGAGTGGATTGTGGGAGGAAAAGATAAAAAATATTAGCTCTTTGTGGGAAAGACAACTTCTGGTAGAGCTTTGTGATGATTTCGAGGTTGAAAGGTGAGGGGGACTCGGCTCTGGGTATCTGCAACATCTGGTCGATGGTTTATGATGTGATGAGGAAAAGAATTTATCCGGATGAAGACATAATGGCTCTTTGTTCAGGGATATAATGGGCTTGGCATTTGAAGGCGAATTCGAGAAAGTGGTGAATCTGGGGGAGTAGATACAGGGGAAGATTCGACTCCCAGAGACCAATATCATTGCTCTGGTCAAATAAAACCTCTTTGGGCCATGATTGCAATTCCACGAAGTTGAGCTCGCATCTAGTGTCTGCAATTAAATAGTATTTGTCGGCCAGGGGGATCCTGTCGAGGTTGATAGGGGGAAGGAGGAAATAAATTTCCTTTGCTGCTATCCTCTTTGATTTTGCCGCCATCGCAGTAAAAATACTTGCAAATCAAACAGTTGTTAGTGGGGATGATGGTGGCTTGGGATGTTTGACTGAAACGGAGAGAAAATGGGGAAAAATGTTATGGTGAGATGGGAAAAGGTATTTTCTGGTGAGACGACATGGTAAGTAATGGAAGGAAGAAGGGAGATGGTGGTTTTGAGTGAATGGATACCCGTTGGGCGTGAGGGACAGGTCAGCGGGCTAACGGATAAGTTAGTCAGTAATAAATTTCCAACGGGTTGTTTGGAGCGTGAGATGGCAGGTAATAATGAATGACGAATACGACCAAGTAACATGGCAGGAGCTAATTAGAGAGTGACCCTAGTGAGAGGACTTGTAAAGGGAGAACAAAGGGAGAGGGACTGACAGAGCAATGGGATGTGACCTCTTAGGAAAAACGTGGATGATGATGTCATGGGGTGATGGGGCATGTTAGAAATGATAGGTTGTGGAAGTATGAACCAATGAATTGATGCCATGTAGAGAAAAAGGGGCCCACCAGAGAATATTCAATTCCAGACCCCACCCCCCTCCATTAAAGATAGATCGGTCGGGGGGGTCCGAAAAACACCAGGAGCCGTTGATCTGCGCACTTTCTTTTCAACCTTAGATCTGTGCGCGATAGTTAACTAACATTCCGGACCCCCCCCCCACTGTTAAATATAGATTGATCGAGGGGGTCAGGAATCCAATCTGAGCCATAGATCTGAGCGCGCACATCTGAGCCATGTGTATATGCGCCTTCATTATTTCTGATTCCGTACCCCCCCCCCCCACCATTAAAGGTAGAATGGTTGGGGGGGTCCGGAAAAATCCGTCGACTGTAGATATGGGTGCCCGCTCTCGGGCCGTTCATCTATGCACTGTACTTAACTGTGAGTGCGAAGGCATATGTGCTCCGATAAACTTAGGATAAGTGCACATTGTGGGATTTTCCCGAGCTTTTCCATGTGTTATCCGCAATTTTGGTTATTATCATGGTGTCATGATAATGTCATGATGATGAAATATCAAGCTCTTCCATAGGAACATTTTCCTGAGAAAGGTTACACTTATCAGTTTCCAGAAATCATATTTTAAAGATAGTTCGCAGGCTACATATATACTCTCCTGCGAGAATTATTCATTCCCGCAGTCTGCTCTCATCCGGACTGCGAACTTCTCGCACTGTACTCAAGGCTAGGGTGCGAACGTGGTCTTAAAGAAGGAAAATGGATGAGTTCTCGATCCTTCTAGAAGGGAATCTTCTAGAAGGATGAGTTGGCTTTCGAATGGTTGGCAAAATACTGGCTTTCCAGATATATTGGGATTATTCCCTATCCAAGTAACTAATGTATCTTCTTCTATATATTGAGGAGATGGCTCATGGAAAAGGTTAAGCATAAGCAAGCTAGCAAGAGATTGATGGGAGAATTGTTAGGAGCCTGTATGGAGAATTGATGCTACAGCAGCAAGAGACTACAACAAAGTCATCACAAGTGGTTGATTTTCTTCATGCATGAGCAAGGGTGTGTGTCAGAGCTAGGAGCCATCGAAAGGAGACCTACGACATCAAGGCTCAGGTTGTAAGTTTCTCTTTCAATTAATCAATACAGTAATATGTCCCTTTCCCATAAAGATGATGTCACTGTATTACATGATTCCTTGATCACATGTATAGACTAGCTATTGAATATATTAATCTGTCTTTACTTTGATTGGTTTGTTCTGTCGTGATCTGAACGGAGCAAGAGCATCGGAGCAAAGCTTGGAACAACAGAGACTTAGGAAAGCGTTCATAAGGTATGTCCATATTCCTTTATCTCTTAGTTCACTCAATAGACTAGATCTAAGGAAAGAGTAGTATTATGTCCTGCTTTGTTCTAGATCCAGGTGGATCTAGGGAGATCGGTTTGTGTCTGTACTTATGGATTAATCCATAAACACCATGTTTCTATCACCAAGGGGTTAGACATCAAACCCTTTAAGCCTCAAGGACATGGTTCAACATTGATCATCGGGCTGGTTTTATTGAGACAAAGCCATATATCCTATGTTCTAACCTAATTACCTATGACAATTAGTTCAGATTAAACTGTTGGACTAAGGAATTACTCTATCCTGGGGTTATCTAAGCAAGATTAGGCAGTTTGGTCAGATTTATTCACTAACTAACCTAAATCACTTGGCTAAGATTAAACAGTTTAGCCAATCTTATTCACTACTCCTATCAACATCAATTTAAAGAATTTGGCCATGCTTGAAAGGTATGGACCAAAGCATGTTATTACATGGGACTCTATTGAATTTCTTTTATGCCCTCTTATTCTTTTTCTTCTTTTCTTTTCTTTTTCTTTTTCTTTTCTTTTTCTTTTTATTTTCTTTTTCTTTTCTTTTTCTTTTTCTTTTCTTTTTCTTTTTATTTTCTTTTTCTTTTTCTTTTCTTTTTCTTTTTATTTTCTTTTTCTTTTCTTTTTCTTTTTCTTTTCTTTCAAATTATTTGCAGAATGAAAAACCATTTGACAAAGAAAAACACTTAAAGAGACAACATTTTAGTCACCAGTTGATCCTATAAATTATAGGGTTATAACACAACTCATTATCACCATTGTTGATTTGGAAATTGACTCTGGAGCCAAAAGACCCCCTTTGATTAAAGTGGTGATTCCAGGAGCTACAGTGGATGAAATGAACTTCTGTCTGGACCAAGTAAGTAAAAAACTCCCTTACCTTGCATTTTATGTCTTTATTTGTGCATTGGGTTTCATTTTTTAGGTGGGAATCAACCTTTAAAAGGCTAGCCCTAAGTCCACATGGGTTGTCTCAAGATAGGCCGCATGTACATTCGGGTAGAGTAAACTCTGCCTGCGTGTACACACGATTGTCACCAATACAACACGCATGGCCCCCCTTATTTAATGAAAAAGACTTCAAAAGCAAGGGTTAACCCTCCTGAACCTTTTTGTTTTGCAGGATGTATGTCCATTGGAGAGAAAGAGAGTGTGAAGAGGTGAATGAGTTGGTTGGGGAAGACCCCAATGTTGTGGCTACATTGATGCAGTGTCGGTTACTCAAGTTTTTTCTATGTCCTTTCATGGGGGAAAAACCTAGGCTACTGAATGCTTTAGTTGACTACTGGCATCTGGATGCAGAGGCATTCATGTTAGAGGGGTATTCATTGGTTCCCATGGTCGAGGACATTTACTTTTTGACTGGCCTCTCTAGGAGAGGGGAACCAGTCAATTTCCAGACTTTTCCTGCAGGGCCGCATAACATAGCAGAATTGATAGGTCTATATTGTGCAGCTGATACAGACCATGTGAGCACACAGGTGCCTATAAATAAGATCACTAACCTATCGCTACAGGCGATAGTATTTCTTATTGGGCGAATTACTGGTTTTGCGGCTCTACATCAGGCATCCCACGCACAGATGAACTGTGCAGTCCAGTGCTTAAATGCACAAGTTTTTTATTGGAGTACCACTTTGCTTGAGTGTATGAAGAGGCAATTGATATATTGTCTTTTGCGGACACATTGGAACTTTGGGTTCGGGACCATTCTGTGTTCGTTCTTTTTTGACAGAGTTTCGAGTTTTAGTCCTCGAGTAGTGGTACGAGGACACCATGCCTCTCTTCCTGCTGTGTGTAGATGGGAAGTACTACTACCGCGACAGGGTGGTGGAAGGACCAATGAGTCCTTCGATGATGACATTTTTGCATGGATGTCACGACAGATCCCGGTTACAGAGGACTACCCCTATGCCGAGATTGATTTTTTGAGAGACCCAAAGATACCAGTACCTCCCGGTGAGGAGCGAGGGGAGATGGGTAAGTCTCCACCTTTGCAGTTTTTTTTTGTTGTATATGTAATTTTTATGTTATTTTTTTATATATATCATTTTTTTTGTTATGCCAAAGTATTTGACGGATATGTGTTTCAATGTGTGCAGACATGGGACCAGTGCGAACCACTGACTATGCAAGGAATAGGTGTCGTCCTTGTCCAGGGGCCGCACCTGCCGCTGCAGGGGGACCAATAGTAGTAGGAGATCTTCCAGTCGAGGAGGTTGAGAGGGTATTGAAACAGGTTGAGCGTAAATTTACTATTCTCACTCGCACGGTCTCAATGGTAGAGATTGAGGATCTGCCACCATCTATGCAGCCTCATGTAGTGGGGGCACCACGGACATGGGTCTGGTTGTTTCGACGTTTAGCCAATGTTGTGGACCAGTATAACAGGGCCCACAGGCCTTGAATTTAGCTATACATTTTGACGTTCCATGAGCACCACTTGTATATATTTCTTGAGGGCATAAGCCCCGTGACTCGTTATTGGTCCTAATTTTGAGGTGCTTGTGTCCATCTATGTACTCTGGCTACTTTATGATATTATATATGTTTTTTTGGTCTTTTGTGTCTTATGGATCATGTGTGCAAAAATGTATTTACATGCTTATGTTAATGTTCTTTCATATGTGTGCAAGATGCCATTCTAAAATTTGATTAGCTAGAGTATCTGTAACTTGGTTTAATCTCCTAGGAACATGAAAATATGTAATATAATAAAAGTTTCATTCTAAGAGACGTACCCTAAGGAATTGTTAGTGTAAAGTTGAATCATGAACTCGGTACACTCTATCTAACTGAGACAAAACTAGTTGAGCGTCGAGATAGACCCAGAGAGGAGAGATACCAAATGACAAAGCATCATGAAGCAACTCAATAACTGCACTATACTCGGCGAAATTATTTGTGGTGTCACCTACGCATATACCTCCGGAAGATAATAACTGGCCTTGTGGTGTAAAGATTACCCAAGCTACGGAAGCAAGCCTCCGAGTGTGTCGACTAGCACCATCTGCATACCCAACGAACACCTTGGAATCACTTGACATCTTCCACAGTGATGAAAGATAATATCAACGACACATCCATAACACTAAAAGAAACTAAAAAGTAATAGTAAAAAGACTATACATATGTTACAAAAAGTTACCCACAGTGACCTGCCTATGAGTAATACTTCTTGAGGTAGAGCCCATTTCTAGGCTCTACCAAAGCATTCCCTTCAAAATTAACCAGACAATAAGTACCCTTTTTTAATACCTCTTTTATGATAAAAGGTTTGAACCACATGGGTTTGAATTTGCCTGCCCCTAGGGGGTCCTTATCTTGGTCATAGACCAGGACAAGGTCACCTTTATAGAAAATCCAAGGATGAACGGACCTATCATATTGACACTTGACCTTATGTTTGTGAGCCTCATTGGCCAGGGCCGCATCACGACGCTGCTCATTGAACTACTCTAGGTATACTAACCATTCTTCGAGTGGAGAAGTGTCTGGAAATAATTTTACTGCTAACTTTAGAGACGGGATCTGACATTCGATGGGAAAGACTACCTCCAGCCTGTAAATGAGTTGAAAAGGTGAGAAACTGGTTGCAGTCTTAACAGATGTTCGGTAAGCCCATAATGTTGAGTATAACATCAAATTCCAATTTGACTTGGCTGAGTTGATAGTTCGTTGTAGAATAGTCTTAAGAGTTTTGTTTATAGCTTCCACCTACCCATTGGCTTGGGGGTAGTAGGGTGATGAATGTTCTTGCCATAACCCAAGCTTGGATGTTAATTTGGTCATCATCTGATTCTGAAAGTGACTTCCATGGTCATTGACAATCTCCCTCGGGACGTCGAACCTTGCTATGATCTGGTTGAATAAAAAGAGAGTTGCAGTCTCTCCATCATCTTTAAACATTGGCATAGCTTCGACCCACTTTGTGAAGTAGTCTACAACTACGAAGATATAGAAATACCCCCTTGCTAACTGAGGGTTGCAAGTAGTGTAATAAATCCCCCACTTGGTGAAGGGACCAACTGTGATGATAGGAAACATGGGAGTGGGATGTGCCATCATCTTCCGAGAGAAGATTTGGCACGGATGGCACTTCTTGATTGATTCGATACAATCTTTGATAAGTGTCGGCCAGAAGTAACCTGCTCATAGAATCTTTTGGGTTGTTGCCAACCCAAACAAATAACCGCCACAAGCTCCGGTATGGAAATCGTTAAACACGATAACTACTTCCTCATGAGTGAGACATCAGTGTAGGATGCAGTCTACACCTATCCGATACAAAGTATCATCGATTATGAGATAATTATTAGCCTGATGGCATATGCGTCGACGCTCATCATGAGAAGCAGTGGTAGGGAACTTCAAAGTCTAGAGATAGATAACTATATCTCCATACCAAGGATCCAAAGATGTGATAAAAAACATATCCCCCCGGATAGGCGATTCTTTAGGCACAACGTCACCTGACTCAACTGAAAGTTTCGAAATAAGTTCTGCGAAGACTAGTGATTTTTTGGACATTGCTGAAATGAAGTCTAAGTCAAAATCCTAGATGATGACTATCCATCTACTGATTTTTCTGCCTATTACCCATCATGTCAACATGTACTGGAATAGATTCATGACAGCAATGACGGTGGTCTTGCGAAACAGAACATAATAACGGAACCATTGAACATCATGAACCGTTGCCAATGCAAGTTTTTCGATGTGAGAATAATTGAGTTCCGGTCCTACGAGGCCTCGACTCAGGTAGTAGATCACGTATTCTGAGAACAAGTCATCTTCCTGAACTAAAACCATGCCAATGGTTGATTCTGCTGCAGCTAGATATAATAAGAAATCTTTGTTATAGTTAGGTGGCCAGAGTAGAGGGGTAGTTGTGAGGGCATGTTTAAATGCATCGAAAGAGCATTGAGCTGCATCGTCCCAGTAAAAGGGAACATATTTCTTCAGTAAGAACATAAAGCCCTTGGTGATCTCGGCATAGTTGGAAATGAAGCATCGTAAAAAGTGTGCCTTGCCTTCTAGACTCCAAAGCTGAAGGATTGTGCGTGGGGGGGGGGGCAACTGAATTATTGCCTCAACCTTGATAGGATCGACCATGATCCCTATTGTTGACACTATGAAACCTAACAATCTTCCTGACGTTACGCAAAAGATGCACTTGTTTGGATTTAAGCGAATCTGAAAGTAGAAAAAATGTTCAATGATAAGTCAGAGGTGTGTGGGATGATTTGTTCTCTTGTGAGATTGAGATGCTAGATCATCTAGGTAAGCCTCGACTATATGCTTGAGGTCATGAAAAGAAAAAGACATGGCCCGCTGGAAGGTGGCCCCAACATTTTTGAGACCAAAAGTCATCTTACAATATGAGAATGTACCCCATGGACAAATGAATTATGTTTTGTGTTGGTCTTCGGGTTTGATTTGGATTTGATTATATCCAAAAAAACCTTCCATGAAAGAAAAGGCTTTGCAACCCGCACATTCATCAATGATCTGGTCGATGAAAGGTGTGGGAAAATTATCTTTGGGATATGCCTTGTTCAAATCATGGAAGTCGGTACATACACGAATCGTTCCTTGTTTTTTGTTTACCGGTACGGGGTTTGACACCCATTGGGTCAAATGGATAGGATAGATAAACCCGACTTTTAGCAATTTCTCAACCTCAACCTTAATGGTTGCTGCTTTCTTAGGAATAACTGGATGAATCTTCTGCAAAACTGGCTTGGCATCAGGATACGTTGTGATTTCATATTCAACTATTTTTGGATCGATGCCTGGAATTTCCTCATAAGACCAGGCAAATACCTCGTGGAATTCTTTGAAAATATCTGTGTATATTTGAATCTCTTTGGGGGAACATTCAGCTCCGACGAAGACATTCTCCACGATGCCAGGGTTTCGGGAGATGTTGATTGGTAAGGTTTCAGCAATAGTTTCCATATTACCCTCAGCATAAACCTCATGTGTAGCTAAGGGATTAATAGGACAAGACCGATATCCCATCATAGTCACGGTGAATTCTCCCGCTTCAATTCAGCTTAACTCTGGGAGGAAGTATGATCTGTGATGAAGATCTTCCCAGGGTTTATCCAGACTAGTCATTGTTTCAATTATTGCTTCATCAGAGGGCAAGACTAAGTCTAATGAATCAGTGTGAGCGAGAGAACCTTGAGCCCAAATAGGCTCTATAAGTGGATCTAACTCTTGTGCAGGAGCTGGATCAGTGTGGGTTGAAGTTTGCTATACTAAGGAGTATGCTAATTCAGCTGCGGACAAAGGCATGGACATGTCTGGATGCCCTATCCCATCCATCGTGGCCGATGGGGAAGGAAGTTTCCACGGATTCTCTAAGTAAGTCATTCGGAACGACGAAACTTGAAAAATCCTAAGCTTATGGTGATTGGATATAAACTTGATATCGCCTTCAGGGGGTAGGTAATCGAAGGTACCCATCAAATATGGGCACAAACCAATCCCTACGTTGACGACACTGGGTTGAGGATTATCAATCATCGGGACCGTGGATGCCCCCAAAGCAGGGTCAGGTCTAGAGAAGGACAATTGATCGATGGTCACTATCTAGCCTTCGTGTGGAAACAACAAGACCCAGAAAACTGTAGAAACCACAGATTGCATGGAATAAGTCCAACTCCTTCCTAACAAGAGGTTATAGTCAAGGGGAGCATCAACTACCTCTACTTTGACACACATGGTCTTCCCTCCTAACTGCATGGGGAAAGAAGGAATGATACCATGTGGTCGAAACGAATGAACATCAAAAGCGGTGAGGAGAGTAGGTGACGGAGAAAAAATGGGCTGACCAATGGCCTTCCAACATGCCAACGACATAAGACATGTTGAGGCACCCTCATCAACCACTGTGCGGAAGATATTCCAAGTAAAAGTTTTCGTGGGATAAGCCACTACTATCTGGAATGCTACGTGGTAAGGTAGACGAGGTTTTAAGTCAGTTGTATTCAGCATGATTGTACATGGATTACAAGTCTCAATAGATCCTAAAGTGGCTAAAAAGGCTTTCCTCTGAGAAGGGCATATTTGGAGGACCTCCAAAGTGGACATCGCACAAGGGGTTTGTGATAAATCTTCCACCACAGAGTAGTTCTGGGCAGCCCTTGCATTTGGGTTATGAGAAGCTTTTTTGAATGCGCCTTTTGGAATGTGTGTCATTGTTTCACCCAACATCTTCTCAATCTGTAGAGGAAGAGATGGGAGTTCAACTTCTTTTCCCTTCTCAGAAGTGCTCGATTTACTATAGTCATGTGCTCTAGTCGANTCTCAATCTGTAGAGGAAGAGATGGGAGTTCAACTTCTTTCCCTTCTCAGAAGTGCTCGATTTACTATAGTCATGTGCTCTAGTCGATATAAAAGCATCACCCCTCACCATATAACGTTCACGGATGCGGGTTTGTTCATAGGCGGACAGAATTCTTGGCTGCCCCCTTCTATGCTTGCAGAGGCTTGGGTTAGATTTTGTCCATGTTGAAATGGATTGGTTAACACAGCAGGTTGTTGTTGCATCACAAACTTTTGGGATTTTGTAAGCCGAGGAAATAGATGGGTCAGGTGGTCTTTCGCGCACAAGTTGCATGGTTACCTCACCTTTCATTTCTCAGCATTGTCCCTGCCAGCATTATCGGTGGGTTTTTTATCCCCCTTACATTTCTTTCATTGTTTTTTCTTTCCTTCAAGCTACTGGGTGGCCTTTGGGTTAGTCGATTGCACTGTGTGTACCTCCGACGTTTTGGTAGTGGGAGCAGCCAAAGTAGTGGTTTGGCTAGCCACTGTGTGTTGTATAGATAACTGTTGCAACTGCTTCGTCAATTTCTCAGTGGGATTTGTTTGTGCTGAACCAACAATACCATAATCATGTGGTCCATCTCTCTGTCTAGTTTTATCAAGGATTGAGCATGGTGCATCTGGCAAGATGTTATATAATAAACCAGACTGAGAATATATGAGCTCAAATTGTTGAGCCCTCATGATGGCGTCTTCTTCTGAGAATACTCCCGACGTCGCGACGTCTTTGGATAACTGGGGGACCAAAGACTTAAGGAACCACTCAAGCAGGAATGTTGGTGGGACTGGCACCTTTATTAGACTTTTCTGGTGTCTCCATTCTCGGATGTGATCAGAGATATGGTCCACTGTTGTTTGTTCGAAATTGGCCAGCGGCTCTGTGCCAACATCGTATCTCACAGGTAACTGGAAATGGTTTAGGAAATTCATTGCCATCTCACCGAAGGAATAGTATCTTTATCGATCGAGCTCGATGTACCATCTCATGGCACTCCCAATGAGATCACATTGAAACAATCACAACTGTACGGAGTCATCCTTCAATGAGTTAGATGAGCACCAAAGATGGAAGGTAGTCACATGATCTCCTAGATATTCATTAGGCTTGGATTTGAACTTTGGAATGTTTGAAGGCAACTTCGTTGGCATAGGAGACCAACAAAGATCATGACAAATAGGGTCATTCAACAACCTTGTAAAATTTGGCAAGTGCAAAGTCGCCAGGAATGGTAGTTTGGGTTGTTGGTGATAACCTGGGAAAAAGGGGCCTGGAGTTTGACTGGCACCAGGTTGCCAGGAAAAGTTTGGTTTCTAGCCCGGACTCTGGTAGAAACCATGGCCTTGGCCAGCATATGGATTTTTCATATGTGGATACATCATCGATTGATTTCCCAAATAGGACATAGATGGTTGGGTAGGCGTTATATTCGAAGGAATCTGGGAAGGCTTGCCCCATGTCGGTCACATGGCGATAGGCATAGTAGTTTGTCCGGGGTTCCATTTATGGTGGAAAGAATCACCCCAGGTCAGTATTCCGGATGAGGGAACAGATCCCTGCCAAGAATTCCAAGGCCCTGATGCGGAAGAAGTTCCTAGGTTTTCCCCCTGTGCAGGAATAGTACCTTGCATAGGAATATATTGTCCAAAACTGGGATTGCCCCCAGTCAAGAAGGCAACTGACGAGAAGGCGTTGTTACCAAATGTTTCGGCCAAAGAAAATGGTGTTGAACCTACTGACATACTATGCGAAGGTGGTCCTTGACTCCCCACTCCAAATAAACTATGGTATGTAGGTTTCCCGACGGATTGTTGATGCGAGCCACAGAGTGAATGGGATGAAGGAGGGATATGACCTCCTCCGTAAGGGAAAGTGTTAAAAGGAGCAGGAGTGCCCCCCATGTGACCTTGCAGAGGAGCGCTAGAGCTCCCTACCCCCAGACCTAAATTCTATAAAGTGGAGTAGGAAAGTACAGGACTTGTACCTGAAATAGTTATCCCGTATGAGAACAGAGGGCCTATCGCACTTAGTGTGAAAGGGGTTGTGGTCACTGCCAAAGACGAGATTGGACCACTGTGCGATGTAGAGGCGGTCGAGACCATGGTGGCTTAGACCGATGACGGTGGGTTAGGAGGTGAAAACTCTTCTGTGGTGACAACCATAGAGGGAATTGAAGAATTCCTAGAAGGAGTAACAACATTTGTTCCCATTGTTGTGTGCAACATTGTCTGGCACTCATAAAATTGAATTGGTACGATGAAAGGTGCCAAGAAATCAGTGGTTGTGGTTTCAACCGGGCCAAGAGCATTTGCTTCAAGGTCCAAAATAGTCGATTCCTCTGGATGTTGGTCGGGCACAATTGCTTGTAACCTGGTCGCTTCAAAAGACCCATTGTTGGTCTAGCTTTCGCCTTAAAGGTGGCAGGGATGTCTCCAGTGTAACCAACGGCAGGCCAAGAAGCCTTCGTGACTGAAGGAGCTCATGATCCTCCACTGTGTGAGAACATAAAAGACACTCTAGGGTAGTCTAAATGTTCAAAAGTAACACACACTAAAAAAGTCCCTAGAAGGTAAGACAGGCAAACACTAAATTAATTGGAAGAACAGTTACAACAGCCAACACTAGAGCAACTTACCGGTGCAAGTGCAACTCGAACACGGAAGCACCCTCCAGGTATACTCTACAAAGCATGGCCCGATTTATGTCCTAGGTATCATGGTATACCCCCGCAGTCTCCTGTGTATGTCCCTAACAAAGATAGGCAACTAGGTTGCCAGCGCGCGAACAATCACCAGGCGGGTACAGTCGAAAGTCAGGTAGACCACAATGAGCAGGGTATCGAGCCAGAAACCTGTCAAGGGTATCGAAATCAAGTGGTCCAGAAGACAAATGAGGACCTTGAATGGATTCGAGACCCATGAAGCCCCGTGGAAAATGAAATCGACGAAATCCCAAAACAATCCCTTTATATGTGTTCTCCACTACGATTGGTCCAGCTTTGGAGGGGTTATCTCCGCTACCTTTCTGCACACGACCTCATGTTTATCCCCTGTGTTAGAGGGGGGTCCTGGATAAATTTCACGATACTGGAATTAGACACTCCCTAACTCAGACTCCAATGTTTGATTTTAAATGGCCTTGAAGAGTTTCCTCTCCAACCTAATTCAAGGCCCTAATCCTGAACTAGTTGGTGAACCCTACAAACATAGAAGTCTAATAAATTTTAGATTTAGCGTTAATTTTATGGATTTTTCTTATGTCAAGGGGTATGAAAGTGAAACTGATGATGTGTAAAAGATGAAAGAAAAAAATGAATAAAAAGATGGAAACAAAAAACTTTTACTTAATGTAAAATTTCAACAACTTTTCAAAATATATATCTTCTTTTAATTTTCTAAGATTTTTGGATAGCAAACTCAAAAGAAATTTCACTTGACTACAAGCTACTTATGATCCAAGTAAACTGCAAAAACTTATGAAATAAATGACTTTTCCCTGGCTAATAATGTAGAAACACACTCTTCAACCAAACAAGAAAATGAAAAGAGATTTTTTTTATTTATTTAAATGCTAATAAAGAAAAATGGAAAAATACCAACAAGTAAAAACCAAAAAAAACAATTCTAGCCTAATTGCAGATCGCAAAGAATCACGTCAAAAAATCACACACTAGAAACTTTAAAAAATGACTCTCACACTTGTCTAAAAACCCTAATTTTTTTTTTTTTTTAAACAACTTTTTAAAATGAGAAAAAGAAAGCTAAGGCTAATATTAATCCTAAGCTACTGACTACTAAGACAGAGATTCAAATACCTGAGAGATATAACTCTCATCAAGGGAAAGGATGACTGCCTTACCCCCAACAAAAACTATCATGCCCAAGCATGCTACTAATAACCCAACATCAAGCATGTGAACGCGAGCTGTATAGATCCAGAGGGTATGTGCACGCGGGCTAACCTTGTACAGGCTGCATGTATATCTAAACTCTGAGAAAAAACAAAAACAGACAACCCAGACTAGGAAGAGACCACTGATATGGATAACCAAGATATCTTGAAGGCTTGGACACTCTTTTTAACAGGAAAAAGCAAACCAAGAAAGGAAAAAATCATAAAGAGAAACAATCTGAGACAAGACTGCAAACAACCAAGACTCAGACAGAATTCCAGAAAACCCCTGAGAATGTCTGATTCTGATAGGGAAGAGGATGACTGCCTCAAAAATTCTTAGGGCTCTACATGCTACTGCTACTTCTTTAGCTAGCGTTCACACACAACCTGTAAGAGAGTAGGGTGCAGGTACACGCGTGCAGACCTTATGTAGACTGTGTACCTCTATGGGTCCCGAAAAAACATAGTCAAGCAAATCAAAGAAATCTAGTATGGAAAACCAGACTCTTTTCTAGCTCAGACTTTACAGAAACTAAAAAAAAACCAGCAAGAAAAACCAGTCTTTTTCTAAACACTACCCAAAAAATAAAATTCCAAGAACCCTAGAGACTTCCCCAGTATGGTCACCAATTCTATTGTGAGGTAAATCTCCTTACGAACTAGAAAATAGGGTTATTCTTTGCATGCAGATATGACCAAGAGAAAATCTACTTTCTACCTTCGTCCCCAGATTTAAATCCTATTTCTTTTTAGTAAAACATGGTTAGATCAGCCTACCTTGCTCTAGGCATTTGATGTCGATCCCTTGCCACACTTGATCACTTGTTTGCAGTTCTCCTTTCCAATGCTGACCTGCATACAAGACAAGCAACAACTACACATGTGTCTTACCTATAGACTAACAGGTTAGAAATTCAAACATGTACTTAACAAATTATGAATAACTCATGAATTGGGACGGGAAAAGCATTTTCTTTATTACTTTGAATGATTCAACTTACAAAAAGTCGAGACTGGCCACCACTCCGCGAACCTGATCCTGGGCTCCTCTTCAACTATCCTCCAACTTCTTTGCTTAGTATCTCTTCTGGAACAAGCCTAGCTAAAGGGTTGGGACAATGCGAATATGCAAATGGGCAGAGTTTCTTTGCTATATTTTTCCTCTTCCAAATGGGACCCCTATCCCTTCTTTTATAGGCTAGAAGAAGCTAGGTATTTGGACAAACCCTCAGCCATGCATGGCCAGGAGTTTCAGTTAACTCACCAAGAGTTGTGTGTCCCATCGACAACTTTCCTTTTTTCATTCTTTTGTCGGTCCACGCGGGTTGTTTTAGGTTATCTAGCGTGTACACGCGCACAGTAATGGAGTAGGGTGCGTGGGCCCTTATAAAAGAGGATTTTTAAAGAGTTGTTCAACAATGCTTTGGCAAAGAATGGATTTGAGATGGCCTGATGCTAGGTAAGCAGGTATGGTGCAATTTAGGGTTATAACAATGCCTGGCCTTAATCCCTCTATCGTCGAACATCGCATATATACCTGGCCTGACATTATACCAGTTCGTCAAAAACAGCGACCGCTACACCCATCCAAAGCAGCGGCCATCAAAGCCAAGATTGACAAATTATGCGCGGCTGGGTTCATCTACCCCATCGCCTATACATCTTGGGTTTCCAACCCTGTACCCATTAACAAAAAATAGGGCACTATCCACGTCTGCATGGACTTTCGCGATCTCAATCACGCATGTCCCAAAGACAACTTCCCAATGCCTTTCATCGATCAAATTATCGACGACTGCGTAGGCCACGAGGCTCCATCCTTCATGGACGGTTTCTCTGGTTACAATCAAATGCAAATACACCCAGCTGATCAATACAAAATCGTATTCACTACCCCTTGGGGTACTTTTTCATATCATTCCATGCCTTTTGGCTTAAAGAATGATGGCGCAACTTTCCAACGGGCTATGACATACATTTTTTACAATCTAGCTCATATCATCCTCGCATACTTGGACGGTCTCATAGCTCGATCCAAGAAATGTACCCAACATCTTGATGATTTACGGATCATCTTGATGATTCGCTTGAACCCCCTCAAGTGCGTGTTCTGTGTCACTATGGGGCACCTCCTCAGATTCATCATTTCCCAAAGCGGTATTACCATGGACCCCCTTAAAGTCCAAGCCATCACAGAAATTCCAACAGCCCAGAATTTACGTCAACTCCAGAGCCTACAAGGAAAAGATAACTTTCTACAGCGATTTGTCCCAGACTACGCCACTCGAGCACATGGTTTCCTTCGCTTACTACGCCAGGACATCCCATTTCACTGGGATGAACATGCCCAAAAAGCATTTGATGATCTTAAAATAGAGTTGTCTAATGCCCCTTTAATTAGTTCACCCGACTATAATCGTGACTATTTCCTCTACATATCAGCATCAGCTATCTCAGTAGCAGGAGTTCTCGTTCAAATCGGCAATGATGATCATGAGCATGTCATTTACTATGTTAGTAAAAACCTCTCAAGGCCACCCTTGAAGTATAAAGATGAAGAGAAGATAGGCCTTGAAGTCATCCTCGCAGTCCAGAAACTGCGTCATTACATTCTGCTTCACACAACTAAGGTCGTAGCAGATTCCAACCCTATGCAATACTTTCTCAGCCATCGTCAAATTAATGGCAAATTCTCCTGATGGATTGTTATCCTTCAAGAGTACGATCTTGAATTTTCAACACCGAAGATAAAGAAATCTCTCGTCCTTTCCGAACTTGTCACGGCCTTCCCCTCTGATACTACCAGTGCCCCTGTCAATACCGACTTCCCTGACGAACATCTCTTTTACATCACTTCAGATGATCCATTGTACGGAGACCTCCTCGTCTACCTCCAAAACCAAAAGTTCAGTAACCACCTCTCATGAGATGATCATCATCATATTCGCCACCACACCCCCTGCTATCTCCTCATCGAAGATATCTTATATCGGTGAGAGTTCGACACCATACTTCATCGATTCTTGACTATTGACGAGGCCGATAGAGTCTTGAACAATTTCCATAGCGGCGCATGTGGGGGCCATCTTTCGGGAATGTCCACTGCTAAGAAAATCATCCGAGTCGGTTATTTTTGGCCTACATTGTCTCATGATTGCATTCATGCCATGAAGCGATGCAAGAAATGTTATCTTTACGCAAAAAAAGCATGAGCACCACCTGCTCTTCTTCACCCAGTCATTACTGCCGGCCCCTTTTGTAAATGGGGCATCGACTTCATGACTTGTAATACCCCATCCAGCAATGGACACAAATACATTTTTTTCGCAGTCAATTACTTCAAAAAATGGGCTGAAGCTATGCCCACCTTCAACAACACCACTAACTCTACGGCGCATTTTTTCTTTAATCACGTCATATCCCACTTTGGAGTACCACTCCAACTAGTTTCCGATCACGGGAAACACTTCGAGAATGAGATTTTCATCGAACTCTCATCTCGGTTAGGATTCTCCCATGAGTTTGCCTCACCATATTACCCTCAGTCTAACAGAAAGGTCGAAGCAATTAACAAGGTCCTCAAGACCATGTTACAGTGCACAGTTAATAAACATAAGACCAATTGGCATCATATGTTATTTTCCACGCTATAGGCTTATCGTACGACTGTGAAAACGACCACTGGTTTCACACCATTTTAGCTAGTCCATGGGGTTGAGGCCACTCTTCCCATCGAGTGCGAAATTCCCACCTTATGCACCGCAATTGAGCTATTACCCGACACTACTCCAATGGAGCAGTGCTTGTTGAACTTAGAGTCCTTGTATGAAGATCGCCGATCTTCATTATAGAACAATGAGGCAGCCAAAAAATGGTCAAAGGCCACCTTTGATCGCCATGTCAACCTTCGCTCATTTCACGAAGGCAATCTCGTCCTTGCTTACGATATCGCTCACAATACCTTTGGTCATGGAAAATTCGAGTCACTATGGCATGGCCCCTACATTATCCAAAATTGCCTCACCAAAGGCGCATACATCCTGGCTTCCCCTGAAGGCCTCTCTCTCAAAGAACCCGTCAACGGGTTATACTAAAAGAAATTTTATGCCTAAGCGTAGCCATTCTACTTTAGGTTATTTCTTTTATAGTGTTTTTAATATTTTTTCCATCCCTCACGTCTAAAC
Organism: Picea engelmannii; assembly: GCA_009831015.1. NCBI lineage: Eukaryota > Viridiplantae > Streptophyta > Pinopsida > Pinales > Pinaceae > Picea > Picea engelmannii. The sequence continues at coordinate 69,672 of ML802742.1, read as the reverse complement.
TAACATTTATGCTATTTATATATGCCTCCTCCACCGGCCTACCACATCGGTTATGCCGACGGGGCCAGTCGTTGGACACAAAATCTCGCTTCGGGAGCTTGGGCCCTCTATACCGCCTCACATGAAATGCTCCACTCTAGCGGCATATGTTTGGGTTCAGCCACCAATAACCAAGTTGAATACACTGTCGTCATAAGCCTCCTCATCGATGCCCAACATCATCATATTCGTCACCTTAGTGTATTTCTCGACTCTCAACTAGTCGTCCTCCAACTCAACAATGTGTACCGTGTCCGCGATCCTTGCCTCTTTTCCAAATACCTGAAAGTTAGACTTTTATCTTGACATTTTGATTTCATTACATTTACACATATTCCAAGACAATTTAATCAAATTACAGATAACTTAGCTAACATTGTGTTAGATTGGCATATATCACATCAAGATACCTCTACACACACATAAAACTATCAAAAACCTATCACAGCATATATAGATTAGACATCATCAACACATTAAAAAAAAAATGTAAATATCAAATAGACCCCAAAATGTATACTCATATATATATAAATCGGTCCACAGTGCCATCAAAATGTTTACGAAAAAATATACAAACATCCACGGGCCAATGAAGCACCTCGGTACAAAACTGGTGCCACTACACCAAAATGGGCTCACCAGCCTATATAAAAAATAAAAATATACATAGAGTGACACTCAAGGTGCCTCTAGAGCACCACCTCCTATCCATCCCTTAGGCGGTGGTCCCCCACCCACTACTGGTCCCTGTGGACCGAGAGGTAACCGTCCGGTCATCGCAACACCTGTTACTGCTGCTCGCTGCACCACGACCCCCCATTTCGGCAGGACTCCCACACACTACTCCAGATGCCCTCATCCTATATTCACAACCACATGCCCTCAGGCATGACCTATAGCACTGCCTCCAGGCAACAGCAAATATCCTCAAAATATCCCTCGGCCTTCACCAAAGGAGCATGCGATGGGCTGGCACCTGGGTCATCAAAACGACATCTCCTCACTACTCTCTCGTCATCAGCTGGTCTCGCCTCGACATCCTCACATGGACATATCTCTCCTTCCCGTGACCCTCCCCGCGGTGGTTTCCCTGGCTCTTGTCGAGCCGACGCTCTCATCAGCTCAACCTCGCACTCGCGAGGTCCCACATCTACACATACAAACAACCAAATGATAGTATCAACATCTATACAAAATACACATGTCATGCTATCTCAAAAATCAACATATAAAACTCATAAACATACCTCGGTGATCAAACACCTCCCCTAGAGGTAACACCATGTCCGGATCACCCCGGAAGTCAACACCAGTGTATGGATACTGCAGTATAACCTGTAGCATCTTCCGCCACACCTGTGCCGCCTCAGCCGTGAAAAAATGGCCGCTCTCGCCACGACCATGGTGAACCAAAATCATCAACCACTGCCTCAGTCGTAGCTCTTACACACCAAGAGTGCCCAATAAAAACCTAGGGCGCAACATAGGCACCCTCTCCAAAATCCAGGCCACCAAGATGGACCCAAAAGCAAAGTCCCCTGAGTCTGTAGACTGACATTTTTCCAGCTACCCTACCATCCTGACATGCAGCGTCAACCCCTAGGCAAAGTTCTCCCTGGCTAGTGCCCTCCCCATAACCCTCAACTGACCACCATTGATCCGTTGAGTCGCGAGGGACCCATACACCCTCACAATCATCGCTGCTACACAATGATGAGCTAGAGCATCGATCGCCCCAATACTCACGATGGAGCCCGACATGTTGTTCTCCCTCGAACAAGACCTCCGTCCCAAGGTTTCTAATGACACGTCTACCGATAGGGGCGTTCCCCAAAAAGGGAGCCCAGTCAGAAAGTATATGTCCTCCACCGTAGTGAAGGCAATCTGCTCTCCCCACACCATAAAGCAATGCAGATCTAGACTCCACATCTGGATCAGAAACTGCAGGAAATACTCCTGTGCCCATATCAATAGGCACTCGAAGAACTTCAACATCCCATAGGCTGCCAAAGTGGCACGAACCTTTGGCTCCTCAATAGCCACGACATCCCTTAGCTGGGACCAATCCTGCTCTCACCAGCCGACTGGCATCGTGCAAAATGATCACTTGAAACCACATAATACAGTCCTAGGTCAGCCATATTGACCATAAAAAACATTAAAAAATATAAGTTTTTCACCCGTCAGCCTTGCCCCCAAGGTGCGACTATTTAACCCATAGGCTTGCACATATGCATGCATGTTAACCCCACATGCTCGCACATATGCATGCTTTTTCACCCCATAGGAGCACACACAGGCACGCCTGTCCATCCCACAGGAATGCATGCGTGTGTGCTTGCGCACCCTACAGGGGCACCTCCATGTGCCCCTATCACAAACACAGGCGTGCATCACAACGCACCTGTCCACTACACAGTCACGCACCCATGCGCGGCTATGTAGCAAACAGGTGCACATATCATGTGTGCCTTTGTCCCCCCTATAGGTGCACCCATGCATGGCTATCCATATAATAGGCACACACATGTGGGCGCATATTTCTAGATCACCCATGCACTGGGGGGGCCACACCTATAAAACCCCCTGTACAGCCCTCTGTATAGACCCTACCCATAAATTGAAAACCTACTTCTATGAAGGATGATAAGAATACTAACCTGAAGCTTGTTGGTCCTGGATCAGCTTCCTCATTCTCTCGGAATCTCCAAATCTCCTCTGAATACATCTCATCCAGTCGCTCTGGCAGAAAGTACAAATGAGGTGGCAATGTGGGCCCTACAACTATATATAGGCCTTTCCGCCAAACTTCCAATCACCATTCCGGGAGCTCCGGGTGTTCGTTTTTCAATCTGTCTTCAACCACGGGATCAACATCCCGTCATCTACATCAAGACCATCCCCAGGCCAGTTTTTATCCTTATACCCCAGGGTGCCATTTTTTCCTACCCCGTCTAAGTACGCATGCTCATGTTCAAAATTATCAAATAAATGCTTGTATGTTTGATTCTCTTCAGATATTGTTCACGTTGGGTATTTGGTTTTCATGTGTGTAGGTACTTGGGAATCATACATCAACGCAACCCCTTCAGGTATATAATCAACACTGGCATGTAATCATTCCCTCTGAATCTCAATTGCATCTCCAGTCACACCCTCTGACATTTTCCGCTAGGATCCCCATCTCCGGTTTTGCAGTACTAACACCTCCATTTGCATCTTAGGTACTGTCATCCGGTAGCACTCTCCCCCACATGATTTGTCCCATTCATAGCACCCTTTGGCACTTTGACACTCATGTTTTTTTTTCAACCCTTTAGGGATGGGAGTCCTAATAGTCTTACATCATGTCGCGAATCAGCCACGTACTCCTTCTCCTCATTTTGCTAGCTTTCCCAATGTACTCCCAGATTATCTCTTCAAGGTTCTATTTTGACTGCACCTCCGTGGTATCATGAACCCTCCATTTCATCCATAATCATTTTGCCCATCTACAAATTTCCCTCCATTTCATCTACCTCATACAGAAACCCACCCATGGGGCCCCCACCTTCCACCAATTCTCCAAGCAAATTGCGCCCTAACCGGCCCAACCATATTGCATTGGGACACCTGTTTCTGTATTTGTACACTCATCCCAAATTATTCTTTATTTATTTGGTACATTGTAAAAAGCCTTTGTTTCCATCATTTACATATATTTGTGTTGTCACCTTTGACGACCTTCTGCCCTTTTTGGCAAACGCAACCCATGTCACCCTTGGTTGGGACACTCCTTATCATCTACCCTTGTCGACATCACCCATATACTCCGAGTATCCCACAAGCCACTTACCTCTGCCCTCTGAGTTTGTTCACTTTGTCCCGCCTCTGGCACAACTTATCCCATGTCTTGTTGTCCCCCTGACACTCGACCTAGTTGAACAGTTGTGGCCACTTATACTTCACACATACCCCCAACCAAGGGCAGTATTGAGTCTCCATACTTCCTGATTTCGTCCATGTACCTCCTCAGTTCCTAACCTCACCTAGTAGATTTCACGAAGCCCTTTTCTTCTCGAAGTTGCGTCCCCCTTTTTGTTGACATCAGCATAGTTTCTAGAAGGGCAACATTATCTTGACTCTCATTACCTTTCCAATGAGAGGTCTCGGATGGCACAGGGAGAACCACAATTGCTCCCTGCTGTCATTGACCCCCGTAACCTTCGACTTCAACACTTTCTCATATTACGGTGGGTCTTACTTTGCGACTATTGCAGTTATTTCTTATATTTGTTGAAGACCTCCGAACTTGGATAGGCTATCAAAGCCTACAAAATCCATGATATTTCTTACAAATTTCATTGCCTACTGTTCAGAGTATGTTCCTCCTTAGAATTATCTTCTGCCTTTATCTCAACCACCCCCGAGGGTGCTACAATTGTCTACATCAACACACCATTCCTTTTTAAGTTACATGACACGAGCATGGGGCATGCCCGCCTCATTTGTACACAGTTTATTTTTACACACCTTATGGAAGGTTGGGTTCTATAGGTTCCCTTCTCCCTCTAACGGGTAACTCTTGACAATCCCACTATCTCTCTCTCTTACAACAACAGTCTCAGTAGAAGAAACATTGATGAATTTTGGCTATACGTATGCTCTTAACCTCATCCATCAGGGGGCATCTGTTATCACTGAAATTTCGTCTGCAAATGGTTACAAGAATCCAACATCATAAAACATTTATGAGGTCACCCATGGACCACAATTACCACAAAAGAATTTCCAAAAGGTCCAAAACTATACAACCAGTGATAAAATTAAAGTGCGCTATGACTACACAGGGCACGCACGCACATGCGCAAAACATAAACGCAGGAAAAGCGCACATGCGCCCGATGCATGACTGTGGTCGCTAAAAGCTATGCACATCTGAGAACGGTGCATTTATGAGATTGGTCGGCCTCCCACCCACTTTTGGTTCAGCTTCCAAGTTGATTTGACACTCAAATCTCGACTGAATCTAACTGGGTGGTTGGTTAAAGACCTAAAAATGCCCTAATTAGCCTCTTTTCACACTACAAGCTAGTTGCACAATACCTCAAAGAGGTGCTATAAAACAAGGCCATGGGTGCACTTCATTTTTAAGGAATTTAATAGAAAAGTTATGCTGCTACTATTCTCTTTAGGAATCCTCTATTCTCATCAAGAGTATACTAGCACCATTACATTGGGCAATCCATCTCACCCCTTGAGTGGATTAGCTTGGAATTATTTCACCATTTTCATTCAAAGTTGTTACAAGAGCTTATTTGTGGAGGTCCAAGAGCCCTCCCTTGGAGGAAGAAGGGACTCATAGTCCTCTTTCTTCTTGGTGTTTTCTTTCACTGATATAAACCTTACCATTGGTGACATGAGTCTTATTGTTTTTTTTGTTCTTATGTCCCTATGCTCACTAGTTTAGTTGTTATTTTATTTCTTAGTTTAATTCTTAGTTGTTCTTTTATATTTATTTCTATAACCCTTTCCCTTACAGGTGTCCTTCTTAGCTAACCCAACTAAGCTTGTAAGCACCTCTGTTTTTCTCATCTAGGTGGCAAAAAAGGCACAACACTACTGAATGCCTTGGTGGATTATTGGCACCCCGATGCTGAGGTGTTTATGATTAAGGGGCAGTTGTTGAATCCAATGATTGAGGACATATATTTATGACTAGCCTATTGAGGAGAGGGGAACCAGTCAACTTGCAATCATTTCCCCCCGGGCCTCACAATATCGCCAAGCTGATTAGACTACAATGTGAGCTCGTCACTGAGAAAGTAGGTTCTGAGGTGCCAATCCACAATATCACCAACCTATCACTGAAAGTGATAGTTTTACTCATTGGGAAAATCACTGGATCCACAGCCTTACATCAGGCCTCTCAGGCACACATGTATTGTGCAGTACAGTACTTAAATGCATGAATGTTCGACTAGAGAATGACCATGCTTTACTGCATGAAGAGACAACTTACAGAGTGTCGTGGGCCAAGTAATAAAAACTTTGGGTTTGGTACCATATTATGATCTTTCTTACTCGAGAGGGTACCCAACATGAGTCCACGAAAGACAGTATAGGGCCATGTGGCCTCCTTCCCAATAGTGTGTAGGTGGGTGACGTTGTTGCTGCGAAAAGGGGGGGGAAGGACCATAGAGGCCTTCGATGATACATTTTTTTACTGGTGGTGTTGGCCCTCGACCAAGTTTTGAGAAATACTTAGTCATAGTTGACCGTTTGGTACTTTGACTGCCTGTCGAAGACGGAGTGCATAGTGAAGCAGAGATCACAGGATCTCGCCACCTTTTGTGGAACCTTTTTGGGTTTTTTTATGAATATTGTAACGGGAAAGGGATGTCGGCCCTTGTTTAGTCCTTTTTCTATGTATAAATAGAGGTCTAGGCCATGTAAGAAAGGGGGGCCCTGTCTAGTCGATGGCTTAGTGCATAAGTTGGATCTATGTGATCAGAAGTCTGTGTAACTGTAAGAGCTCTGTGCATGATGTAATAAGTGCTGAGTGCCAGAGTGTGAGAAGGCTTAGTGCTCAGATATACTAGGGGAAAGAGGATCTAGTGAGTTGCACAGATCTCTTGTCCTATGCGGGGTAGGATCTTGGAGGCTTAGTGTTGTAACTGCTTGACGAAGATAATACAAAGAAGACTTTGTGGGCGTAGCTCCAGGGTGGGGGTGAACCACTGTAACTCTGTGTACTATGCTAATGTGTTTGGCTCTCTCTTGCTAAGTGCTCTGATATGTTTAGATAGATCTATTGATTCTTTGTGCTTACGAGATATGAATGCATTCTAGATATGATACATAAGATGGTAAGTTCTTAATCTATTGAGTATAACTTGATTATCATTGCTAAGTGCTAGATCTAAGTAATTACTGCGGTGCTCTGTGCTTTCTGTGAAGTGTGTTAATTAATGTATGTTAGGAAATAACTGATGCTAAGTGCGTTGTAAGCAAGATAATCACAGATCTTTGTCCCAGCTAAGGTTGCAGATACCTAAGTCCTGCAACCACCCCTGCCTCTACCTCAGGTGAGACTTCATTTGCTTCACAGGTGTTTCCGAAAGGGTCGGTAGTTAGGGATTTGTTGGTGCTCTCTTGATCACTGAACCCTGGGTCTGCCCCTATGCCAATAAATGGTTCCATTGCCGGGACCTAGAAATGTGATTGTTGGTAACTAAAGAAGAATAAGATTTTTTTGAAATAAGCTCTACACATAGATCTGTTTCCTTAGTGCTCAGTGTTTTGTTTGACCTGTGAAGCTTTGTGCTGAGAAAGAAAGGTCATATTTGAAGAAGAGAGGTCAAATATGAAGAAAAAGAGGTCATATCTGCAAGAAAAAGGTAAGATATATAAGCTCTGTGCTTTGATAAAGGTAAGAATAGTTAAAAGTCTTAGATCTGGAAGCTTTGTGCTCTGTAGAAGTAAGATAAGTGAAATTTTTTGTTTCTAAAGCATGGATCTAGGTATGTTTGATAGATTCTATCGTAGTTTCAAAACTAGGGCATTAATAGATAAAAGAAAGTTTGATATGAATAGATCTAATAAGTATAGTGATAGATATGTTATACCTATGCATAGAAAGAATTTTGGGACTAACCAATGTATGCAGGATCCTAGAAAGAAATTTTTGCAAGCTAATCGTTATGATCCTAGCACACAGTACATGAAAAGTTTGGGATCATTGAAGAGAAAGAGAGGATTAACTCTTTGTTACAATTGTAGAAGGTCCAGACATCTTTCTAAGGAATGCCCTGGGTGAAGACCCAGTTGTCTTTTTTGTAAGGCTATGGACCATGAAGTATTGGATTGCCCTAGAATGATTGCTAGGCTTGAAAAGATGAATATAGAGCAAGCAAGAGATTAAGAGACCAAGATTATAGAAGAAACCCAGAAAGAATTAGAAAATATATTGCTATATATGAGATATACCTTGAATGACCACCGACATGTTAGGCTATTAAAGATCTTCAAGAAGAAAGAACAGATCGAAGTGAGAATAGGAGACTTCGACATTGACTGTGTTTTGGATGAGGAAACACCGGTGAACATTATGACAGAAGGAACCTAGAAGGCTATAGGAAGACCTGACATGACCCCTTCATTAGGAGGAATAGGGTTATTCAGAGGAAAGTTGGTAAACCTATGTGGAAAGCTCACTCAGATATCTATGAATTCTCATGGAGCTTCAACAGAAGAAGATTTTGAGATTGTTAAGTTCAAGGAGGACAGCACCCTGTTTACTATGTTACTTGGTAAACCTTGGATTGAGAAAGATCAATCCAGAAAATAGGAAGTAGAAAAGGACCTAGAACAACAGAGACAAGAGTTAAGAGACTTCGTGACTAGAAGGATCGCGTAGTTGATTGAATAACGAGAGAATAGATAAAGGGTTCTTGACCCCAGGAACTTGGATGACAAAGTTGATAGAACGCTAGAAGAACCACAAAGGACCGAAAAAAATGTTGGACAAGTAATACCTGTGGATCTAAAGAAAGAATCTCAGCACTGTGAAGTTACCATGCCAAGAGAAGAAAATAATCAGAATGAAAAAAGGATGATCGAGACGAAGCTCACTGGGAAGAAGGCTAGAAAACTCATGAAGAAGAAAGTGAAGGTTGATAAATTACAGAACGTTCTAGAAGAAACCCCGCAGAAGGAAAACATACAGAATTTGAGCTTTGTCAGGATAGCAAAACAACGACATATGGCACTTCTCCATGTCGAAGTAATATAGCCATTAGAAGACAATATACCCATTTCATTGATGACCTAAACGGATTGAAAGAAAGTTATGACCTGTTACCTGACCGTTAGACTATGCCATAACAGACAGATCAAGAGTTAATGGACCCTCCTATTCATTGCAAGCAGTCCATTACAACTTTACTTACTTATTCCACCACGCCATGCCCAGAAGACACTTTTTCCAATTGAGAACTTGAGCTCACAGAATACCTGCATTGTGGAATAGTGACTACCCCTCCTTTCTCTCTACTCGACTATGGTACCTTCATCCCATCGACAACCTAAGGAAGTGATCCTGAGCTTACATGTCCGAAGAGCTTAGTGCAGCAGAAGACTTGATGAGATAAGTACTTGCTAACCTAAGAAATGAAAGAGTTATGTCAGAAAGAGGAATGTCCACTGGAGTCCAAGCCTCATCGTCAAGAGGAGTAGCAGCTTCTCCATCCACTGCTTGAGCTGGACCATCCCGACAAACCACCGAGAAACGTACTAAACATAGAGATGACATCGTGAACGCCAAACTGATCCCGAGCATCTTTCCCTCTTACATACCTCCTCTGAAAGGTGAAATCAACTGTGACAATGTGCCTTGAGATTACGACTATCCTATGATCACTGTGTACCTACCGAAGGGTGTGCGCACAGTTCACACTGAGCAGACCAAGCTCGCAGCATTGAATTTTTGTGACTTCAACCTTGGTGACTGGAAATCCTACAGTATGCTTTCCCTGCACAAGTATCTGATGATGACAAAGGGGAAGAATTCCAAGATCGTCCCTCAACAATGGACGATGAACCTTGTGCAGTCCACCTTACTTAATGTAATGAAGATTCCACACTTTGGCAAGCACCAGGAGGTGAACGCTTGTGTAAAATTGCTACTGGCGACCTACCATGGAGGATATCTTTGGTTGAACTGGTGTATAACAATTGATCCGGTGATGATCAATCAGATCACCGGGCTGAGAATGCAGGGCCCTGACCCGCAAGACTATTACCCTGGAAAGACCACGGATCGCGCTCTTTTATAGAATATTAGAGAGGCCTATGGAAATGTTGAAAAAGGCATGTGAGGTTACAAGGTAAACTCTATTGATAGTGAAAAAGTGCGCCTCGCCTGTCATATGATCGCAGGAAATTTAGTCCAGAAGAACAAACCGACGCAAGTATCTGGGTTTGTAGTTGATATTGCAGGAAAATGCGTAGAAGTAGTCCAAATGAACTGGTCAAAGTACTTAGCAGATCAACTCGAATTGGATTGCAGAGAAGTGCAAGACCAAGGATATGAGTTCCACTTCAGTTGTATTCTCATCCTGATCATCTTCATAGCATGGGAGATGCCAGAGGATGTCATTTTTCTAGAAACCCTACGGTTTGAACCATTGGCTGCGAAGTTTAGTACATTATGGTACACGATAGATATGAACAGGCAATGGCAGTCGAATACCCTCTTTCACAAATACTACATCCAGTTGAATACTGCGATACAAGCCACACCTCACATTACTATAAACACTCTCCATAGATTCATACCCTTAATGAAGCTCAACGTGGAGTGCCACTTCATATACCTGACTCCACGCACTGATGAGAACCGGGAACAGTTGCAGTCGTATTATAAACTGACAAAAGAAGACCTTGAAGAGATCACCAAGGAATGGTCAGCGGACCTCCTCATTGTAGTAGATCCAGTGGATATTTTAGATATCAGTAGCCCAGAAGCTGCACAGGACACACCTGGGCCTAGTAAGATGCAGAAGACAAAGAAGACAAAGAAGAAAAAGGAGACAAAGGAAACTAAAGAGGTTCAAGATGTGGATAGCCACTTTGTAAGGAAAGCTTCCATCACACCAGATGAAGAAGGTAATGATGAAGACCTAGAAGAAGTTGAACAAAAACTAGAAGATGAATTCGAAGTTCTAAAGAAAAGAAAAGGGTCACCTTTGAAGTCTTCCATTAAGAAGAAAGAAAAAGTGACCGTGACCAAGATGAAGACCATGCTCAACCCTGATTACTTCATCTTTCTCCTTGCAACTTTGAATGAAGCTATAGAATAAATTACAGAAAATAAGGAGGCCAAGCAACAAACGATGTATGATAGAATCGAAGCCAAGCTCTAAGGAGTACAATGAGCCCTCTAGTCCAACTGTGCAGTCTCCACTGCTCCTATGCCAAAAGGAACACCTGAAGCAAGAGACGATTCAGTTCAACTTTGCAGGATTTCCAACCTAGTCGAAGTACACCTTCGGAAAGCAGAAGAATTAATAGTGTAGGCCACCCATGCCCTAAAGCACGCACATGAGGAAATCTTAGAGAAGTGCCAAGATGCACAGCAAGAGAAGGAGGCCATCCAAGAGAATTTTTATAAAGAACGCACAAAGATCCAAAAGGATAAGGAGAAACTTCTCGTGAAGCAGATCGGGATCGAAGAAGTAGTCAATAGAGCATTTCTCTATGTGACTGGATTAGAACATAAGGTAGAAGAACCCATAGAACACCAAGTAATGAATCTTTTTGAAGCCATTCAACAACTGCAACAAAGAGTAGTAGAACTAGAGATCCAAGCTATATCGAGTACTCCACAAGAAGAATGTGACCAACGAGAAGTGAATGCATGAAGTACAGTAGAAAGGATTAAGGCACTCATTGAAAAATGTAATCAATTAAGTAGTAGAAGTGCACAGATACATGAGAACCTATCCAAGAACCCTGAATTGCATAAATTGGAGTCACATCTCCAGGAGGTGAAGTACCAAGCTGAGAAGTTATAGGTACAGCTGAAGGCCCTACCAACCATAGAGAAAATGAAGAGGTCCCATGAACAACACATCGTGCAGTAGCAGATTCATATGATCCAGAGAAAGGTCATGGAAGTGACGCATCAAATTCAACCTTTGCAGGATAGGGCATGTAAACTATTCTTAGAGATTGAGGGCCAAGGGACAGACCTAGAACAGGTCATGAAAAAAATAGATCAACACTTAGAAGGACCAGTTAGTAATGCACTCATTCAGGAGTTTTCTGAGCAAGAAGCAGTAGCAAAGAAATAGGTTGAAGCAGCTCAAGTGAAGCTCGAGGCCTTTGAGGCAGAGTTACCCAGAGAAGAGTAACTCGGGACAAGTCACAGGTGAGTGTTGGGGGCCTATTGGCCCTCAACCAAGTTTTGAGGAATACTTGGTCATAGTTGACCGTTTGGTACTTCGACTGCCTGTCGAAGATAGAGTGCATAGAGAAGCGGAGATCATGGATCTCGCCACCTTTTGTGGAACCTTTTTGGGGTTTTTTGAGAATATTGTAACGAGAAAGGGATGTCTGCCCTTTTTTAGGCCTTTTTCTATGTATAAATAGAGGTCTAGGTCATGTAAGAAAGGGGGGCCCTGTCTAGTCGATGGCTTAGTGCATAAGTTGGATCTATGTGATCAGAAGTCTATGTAACTGTAAGAGCTTTGTGCGTGCTGTAATAAGTGCTGAGTGCCAGAGTGTGAGAAGGTTTAGTGCTTGGATCTACCCAGGGAAAGAGGATATAGCGAGCTGCACAGATCTATTTTCCTATGCAAGGTAGGATCTTGGAGGCTTAGTGCTATAACTACTTGACCAATATAATATAAAGAAGACATTGTGGACATAGCCACAGGGTGGGGGTGAACCACGATAACTCTGTGTACTATGCTGATGTGTTTGTCTCTCTCTTGCTAAGTGCTCTGATATGTTTAGATATATCTATTGATGCTTTGTGTTTATGAGATATGAATGCATGCTAGATATGATACATAAGATGCTAAGTGCTTAATCTATTGAGTATAACCTGATTATCATTGCTAAGTGCTAGATTTGAGTAATTATTGCGGTGCTTTGTGATTTCTGCGAAGTGTGTTAATGAATGTATGTTAGGAAATAACTAATGCTAAGTGCACTGTAAGCAAGATAATCATAGATCTCTATCCCAACTAACGTTGCAGACACTTGAGTCCTGCAACCAGCCCTGCCTCTACCTCAGGTGAGACTTCATCTTCTTCGCAGGTGTTTTTGAAAGGGCCAGTAGTTAGGGCTTTGTTGGTGCACTCTTGAGCATTGAACCCTGGGTGTGCCCTTGTGCCAACAGGTGGGAACAAAAAATTCTAGCAAGAGAGGACTAACCCTATGCTAGAATCAACTTTTCTAGGGATCTAGACGTGCCCGTACCTCTTGGAGAGGAGCGAGGAGAGATAGGTATGTTTGCTTTTAAAGTTATTTAATTTTTTTAATTTGTTTTTATATATATCATTTTTATGTGAATTAGAGTATCTGAAAACTATGTATATGTTATGTATATATGTGGGACCGGTGCGTCCAACAGACTTCTGGAGGACCAGGTGGCATCCTCGACCAGAGGCAATACCAACCATAGCCACCGGAACAACAACAACAACAACAGGGGGACCTCTAGCCAGAGAGGCTGAGAGAGTTTTGAGACAGGCGGAGAGGAACCTCATTGTGCTCACTCATTCAATTCCCATGGCTGAGATTAAGGATCTACTGCCATCGATGTAGCCTCACGTAGTTGGGGTTCCACGGACCTGGGTCCAACTCTTCCAACATTTGGCAAGCACTATTGTTCACTATGGTAGGGCCAACAGGTCCTGTTCTTAGGTTAGGATGGACCACTTACGTGCTAATGGCACTCTTTGTATATTTTTGAGGGCATAAGCCCCGTGATGTATACTGGATTTATATTTTTGAGGCGTTCGCGCCCACCTATGTACTCTGAGAATTTTGATATATATATATGCATATTTAATTCTTTTATGTCTTATGGATAACATTTTTTACAAATGTATGTACATGTGTATGTGTGTGCTTCTTTTTATGTGTGTGCAATATGAAAATCTAATACTTGATTAGCTAGAGTATATATCATTTGATTTAAACTCCTAGGAACATGGATATACATAATGTAATCAAATAAATGTTCTAAGAGACGTACCCTAAGGAATCATTAGTGTAAAGTAGGATCATAAACATGGTAAACCCCATTTAACTGGGACACAACCAGTTGTGAATCTAAGTAGACCCACAGGTGAGAGATACCATGTGAAAAAGAGTCACGAAGCAACTCCATCACTGCGTTGTACTCGACGACATTTTTTGTGGCGTCACCTAGACATATACCTCAAGAATATAGGAATTGTCCCTGAGGCATGAAGATCACCCAAGATGTGGAAGCAAGCCTTTGAGTGTGTTAGCTAGTGTTGTCCATGAACTAAAAGAACACCTATGATTCATTTGAAATTTTCCATAGTGGAAAAAGATGACATAAATATCGACACGTCCATAAAACAAAAGACAAAAAACTAATTGTATAAGAACTATACATATGTACAAGAAGTCACCCAAGGCGACCCACCTACGAGTAATACTTCTTGAGGTAGAGCCCATTTCTAGGCTCTGCTAAATCACTTCCCTCAAAGTCAACCAAATGATAAGCTCCCTTCTTTAGTACCTCCTTCACAATGAAAGGTCCAAATCACATGGGTTTGAAATTGCCTACCCCCAGGGGATCCTTATCTTGGTCGTAGACCATGACAAGGTCGCCTTCAAAGAAAATACGAGGATGAATGGACTGATCATACTCAAACTTGACTCTTTGCTTGTGAGCCTCGTTGGCCAAGGTTTCATCATGGTGTTTCTCATTGATATTCTCAAGATATAATAAGCGTTCCTCAAGTGGTGAAGTGTCTGGAAATAACTGTACTACCAACTTTAGAGATGGGATCTAACACTCTATTGGAAAGATTGCTTCCAGCCCGTAAACGAGCTGAAAAGGTGAGAAACCGGTGGCAGTCTTTACAGATGTTCAGTAGGCCCACAATGATGAGTACAACATCAAATGCCAATTCGACTTGGGAGAATTGATCATTCGTTGCAGAATAGTCTTGAGGGACTTATTCACAACTTCCACCAGACCATTCTCTTATGGGTACTAGGGTGATGAATGATCAACCCAAGATTTGACGTTAACTCAGACATCATTTTGTTCTGAAAGTGACTACCATGGTCAGTCACAATCTCCTTTGGGATGTTGAACCTTTCTATTATCTGATTTAAAATAAAGAGAGTTGTTGTCTCATCATCATTATTAAATGTTGGCATAGCCTCGACCCACTTTGTGAAGTATTATACCACTATGATGATATAACGATGCCCCATAGCTGAAGCTAGGTGGCATGTAGTAAAATCAATCCCCCACTTAGTGAATGGACCAACAATAATGATGGGAAACATGGGAGCAGGGTCTGCCCTCATCTTCTGAGAGAAGATTTGACATGGGTGGCACTTCTTTATTGATTCAACACAATCCTTGATTAACATTGACCAAAAGTAACCGACTCGTAGAATATTTTTGGGTTGTCACCAACCCAGACAAATGACGACCACATGCTCCAGTGTGGCATTCATTAAGAATGAGTTTCGCTTCTTCATGAGTGAGGCATTAGAGAAGGATGCAATCTACACCTCGACGATACAAAGTATCATCGAGTATGAGATAGTTTTTTTCTTAATGGCATATACATCGATGCTCATCGCAAGAAGCAAAGGCGGGGCACTTCAAAGTATGGAGATAGACTAGTATATCTCCATACCAGGGGTCCAAAGATGAAATCAGAAAAATATCTCCTTTAATCAGTGCTTCCTTAGGTGTAACATCACTTGATTCGACCAGAAGTTTCGAGATAAGTTCCACAAACACCAACGAATTTTTGGAATTAACGGAAACAAAATTGAAGTTGAATTCTTGGAGGATAACAATCCATCTATTTATATTTCCATCGATGATGCATTGTGTCAACACATATTGAAACAGATTCACAACGAAAATGATGGTGGTATTACAAAGCAGAATATAATGACGGAACTGCTGGATGGCATGCACTATCACCAATGCAAGATTCTCAACATGGGAGTAGTTGAGTTCTGGTCCAAGAAGGCCTCGACTCAGGTAATAAATCACATGCTCTTTGAGTAGATCGTCCTCTTGAACCAAGACCATACCGATGGTCGATGTTGCAGTGGCCAAGTACAATAAGAAATATTTAATATAATTGGAAGGCCAGAGCAGAGGGGCAGACATGAGGGAACATTTCAATTCTTTGAAAGAGCGCTAAGTGTCTTCATCCCAGTAGAAAGGGACTCCCTTCTTCAGTGAACACATGAAACCTTTAATGATTTAGACATAGTTTGTGATAAAATGCCGAAGAAAGTTTGCTTTACCCTGTAAGATTTGACGCTAAGGGACTATGCACAAGGGAGGCAACTGAACTATCACCTCCACCTTCAGAGGATCAACCATGATCCTTGATGTCAAAACTATGAAACCTAGTAGACGACCTGACATCACGTAGAAACTACACTTGTTTATATTCAAGAAAATCCAATAGTAGCGAGATCGCTCAAATATTAGTAGAAAGTGCATGGGATGATTAACTCTCTTACAATATTGTGATGCTAAATCATCAAGATAAGTGTTGACTATGTGTCTTAGGTAGTGTAAAGCAAAAGACGTGGCCCTCTAAAAATTGGCTCCAACATTCTTCAGGCCAAACGACATCTTCCAATAAGAAAATGTACCCCATGGACATATAAAAGTTGTTTTATGTTGGTCTTCGGGCTTGATCTGCATCTGATTATATCCCAAAAAAACATCCATGAAAGAAAAGACCTCACAACCTGCGCATTCATCGACAATAAGTCAATGAATGGGGTGGGGAAATTATCTTTTGGACAAGCCTTGTTCAAATCACAGAAGTCCATACATAAGTGAATCGTTCCTTGATTTTTGTTAACTGGAACGTGATTTGACACCCATTTAGTCAACTGAACAGGGTAGATGAAACTGACTTTGAGCAGTTTCTCAACTTCAGCCTTAATAGTTGCTACTTTTCAAGGATTTACTGGATGAAGCTTCTGTCAGACTGGCTTGGCATCAGGATAAGTCATTATTTCATGTTCGACGATTCTTGGATCAATGCCTGGCATTTCCTCGTAATACTAGGAAAAAACATCGCGAAATTCCTTAAATAAATATGTGTATATTTGAATCTCCTAAGGGGACCAGTCCACTCTAATGAAGACATTCTCCACGATGCCAGGGGTTCTGGAGATGTCAGTAGGTATCATTTCAATGATATTTTCCATATTACCCTTGGCATAAACTACATGCGTAGCCATAGGATTAATAGGGAAAGACCTATCTCCAGTCATAGTCAACACGAATTCTCTTGCCTCTATTCTTATTAAATCTGGGAGGAAATAAGATCTGTGATGGAGATCATCCCAGGTTATTTTCGGACCAGTCAATGCCTCTAAAATCGCCTTGTCAGAGGGAAATACCAAGTCTAAATAAGCAGTAGTGGCGAGGGAACCTTGAGCCCAAGCAAGCTCAAGAACTGGATCTAACTCATGTGCACCAGTCAGATCGAGGTCGGCCAAATCTTGTTGGACAATAGAGTACACAAATTCTTCCTCAGACAAGGGCATGGACATGCCAGGGTGCCTTGTCCCTTCCATCGAGGCCGATGGGGAAGGAAGAGTCCATGGATCATTAAAGTAAGTTGTATGGAATGAAGACACTTTAAATATTTGAGCCATGGGATGGTTGGGGACAACTGATATTCTCTCAACATCACCAGAAGGAGGTGGGTAATTGAAAGTACCCATCAAAGGTCGGCACAAACCAACCCCCACATTGATGACGTCGGGTTGAGGGTTATCAATCATCAGGACTGTGGATACCCTTGATGAATGGTCAACCCGGGAGAAGGACAATTGATCAATGCTTATGATTCGGCCCTCGTGTGGGAACAACAAGACCTGAAAACATGTGGCAACCACTGCATGCATAGCATAGGTCCAAATCCTTCCTAACATCAATTTGTAGTCAAGAGGTGCATCGACCACTTAAACTTCGACGCACAAGGTCTTCCCTCCTAACTTCATAGGGAAAGAAGGTATGATTCCATGTGGTATGAAAGAATGAACGTCGAAAGAAGTAAGAAGAGTAGGTGATGGAGAAAAAATGGGTTGGCCAATGGTCGCCCAACATGCCAACTAAATCATGCATGTCAAGGTGCCCTCATCAACCACCATGCGGAAAATATTCCGAGTAAAATATTTCGTGGGGTGAGCCACTACTATCTGAAACACAACGTGGTATGGGAGATAAGGCTTCAAGTCAGTCATATCAAGCATGATCGTTCCCACATTACAGGTCTTAGCAGATTCTAAGGTAGCTAAAAGAGCCTTTCTTTCTATAGGGAAGCTTTGGAGGACCTCCAAAGAAGACATTGCGCAAGGGGTTTGTGACAAATCCTCCACCACAGAGTAGTTATGGGTGACCCTCACATTTGGATTATGAAAATATTTATTGAATTCCCCTTTTAGGATGCGTGTCATTGTTTCTCCCATCATCTTCTCGATCTGGAGAGGAACAGATGGGTTTACGGCTTCCTTACCCTTTTCAATAGTTTCCAACATTCCGTAGTAATGTGCCCTAGTTGCTATGAAAGTGTCACCTTTCAACATGTAAATGTTCGTGGACAAGGGATTACTACAAGACGAAGGGGGTCCTTGACTACCCCCATTCGATCTCGTAGAGGATTGAGTCAAATGTTTCCCATGAGGAAATGGGTTTCTTAACACAGAATAATGTTGTTGTGCCAATAACTTCTGGGTCTCCGCAAGCTAAGGGCATAGGTGAGTCAGATAGTCTTCCATCCAAAGGTTACATGGATATTTCAACTTTCTTTCGTTATGTTTCCCCCACCAACATTCTTGGTGGGTTTCTGATCCCCCTTACCCTTGTTGTTTCATTGTTTCTTCTTTCCTTCAGGCTGTTGGTTGGCCTTTGGGTTCGTCAAATGCACACTATGTACATCTGACGTTTGGGTAGGGGGAGCAGCCGAACCATAGGTTTGGTTGGTCATTCTCTGTTGTATCGAAAATTGTTGCAATTGATTTGACAACTGATCAGTGGGATTTTCTTGTGATGAAACAACAATACCATCGGCATGTGGTCGAGACTTGTGTCTGGCCTTATCAAGGATAGACCATGGCGCATCTGGAAAAACCTCATAGAGTAAACTAGACTGAGAGTATATCAGTTCAAGCTATTGAGCTCTCATTATCACATCTTCCTTGGAAAACACTCTCGACGTTGCAACATCCTTGGATAACTGGGGTACCAAAGACATAAGGAACCACTCCAGCAGGAAAGTCAGTGGGACTGGTAATTTTATCAAACTCTTCTGACATCGCCATTCTCGGATGTGATCCGAGATATGATCGAACTTTGTTTTCTCAAAGTTGGCCAGCAATTCAGTGTCGACATCATATCTCACAGGTAGTTGGAAATGGTTCAAAAAAACCATCGAAAAATAACTAAATTAAGAGTATCTTGAGCGGTCAAGATCGATGTACCATTTTGAAACAATCCCAATGAGGGTGTGTTGAAATAGACGCAACTGAACGGAGTCATCTTATAGATATTTTGATGAGCACCATAGGTGAAAGGTGGTCACGTGATCTCCTGGATCTTCATCAGGATTACCTTCGAACTTCAGAATGTCCGAGGGAAACTTCGTTGGCATGGGAGGCCAACACGGATCGGGACAAATTGGGTCGTTTAACAACCTTGACAAGTCTGGAAAATGAAACATTGCCAGAAACAAAATTTTAGGATGTTGACTATGTACAAGAAGAAAAGAGCCTAGAATTTGATTAGCACTAGGATTCCAGGAAAAGTTGGGCTATTGGCTAGGGTTTTGGTAAATACCATGGCCTTAGCCAGCTAACGGATACTACGTTTGTTGGGAACTCATAGGTTGATTCTTGTAAGTGGACATTGAGGGTTGGGCGGGTATTTCTCCCTACATTGTGTTCCAAATATTCTGGAAAGGATTGCCCCCTGTCGATACGACGGGCATAGGTACTGAGCCTTGCTCGTGGTTCCATTGACCATGGAAGGGGTTTACCCCGGTCGACATCCCTGATGAGGGAAATGATCCCTACCATATATTCGAAAGCCCCTGTGAGGAGAAGACTCCTTTGTTTGCCCCCTGTGCAGGAATAGTACCCTACACATGATTCTATTGTCCAAAATCAGGGTTACCCCTGGCCAAGATAGCAACTGACGAGAAAGAAATATTTCCAAATGCATCGAACAAAGAGAATGACATTGAACCCACTAGTGTGGTGTAGGAAGAAGGTCCTAGACTACCTTCTTCGAACAAGTTGTAGTTCATGTTTGACCCGATGGGTTGCTAGGGAGCACCGTCGAGCAAGGGGGATGAAGGAGGTATATGACCCCCGCCGTAAGGGATAACTTTATAGGGGGATAAGGTGCCCCCCATGGACCCTTGCAGAGGATATTTTGAGCTCCCTACCCCCATGCCCATGGTATGTAGGGTGGAGTAGGTGAGGAAAGATTTTGTATCAAATCCATGCATCCCGTATGAAAACGGAGGACCCGACGCACTTTGTGTGAATGGTGTAGTGGTATCCACCATAGACGAAACTAGACCACTTCCCTAAGTAGAGGTGGTCAAGACCATCATGGTCCAGACAAGTGAAGGTGGGTTAGGAAGCAGAATGCCCCTAGTGGTGGAAACCATTAAGGGAGTATGAGGACTCCTAGACGAAGTTGCAACATTTTCTTCCATCATTGCTTGGATGACTATCTGACGCTCGTGATGTGTTACCCTTGGAGGGGAAAGTTGTATCAAAATTGACACCGACAAGTCAGTGATCATAGGGTTAAAAGGATCGAGAGCTTCTGCTGCAAGGTCAGAAATAGTCAGTTCCTCCATATACAAGCGTTCTCCTCTCAGAGATGGCTCGGGCATAGTTTCCTGTGGCCCATTCATCTCAAATGACCCTTGTTCATCAAGTATTTTCCTTAACGGTGGCGGTGGTGGCTCCAATGTAACCAACCGCAGGCCCAGAAGCCTTTGCTACCGACAGAGCTCTTGATCTTACACTTTTTGAGAATATCAACAACATAGTAAGAATTTTACTAACGTTGAAAACCAAACACATACTAGAAAAGTTCCTACAAGATAAAGCAAGCAAAACACTATCTAGTTGGAATAACAGTTATGCCAACCAACACTAGAGAAACTTATCGGTGCAAGTGTAACTCGAAAATGAAATAACCCTCCGGGTACACATTACAAAGTGTGGTCCGATATCTGCCCTAGGTACCGGGGTATACCCCTGCAGTCACATGTGTAAGTCCCTAAAATAAATCCAACTAGGTTTCCATCTCGCGAACAGTCACCAGGAGAGTACAGTCCACAGTCAAGTGGACCGCAATGAGCAGGGTAACAAAGCCCGAAACCTACTGAGGGTATAGAAATCAAGTGGTTTGGAAGACAACTCGGGATCCTGAATGAATTCAATGTCCACAAAGCTCTGTAGGCAAATTAAACCAAAAATATCCCATGACAAGTCCTCAATATGTGTTCCCCACTATGCTTGGTCCATATTTGGAGGGGTTATCTCCGCTACCTTTCCGCATGCAACCTCATGTTTATCCCCTATGTCAGAGGGGGTTCTCGGATAACTTTCACATTTACTAGACTTTTTACACTCCCTAGCACCGACTAATCCAATGTTTGTCTGTAATCCTTGAAGATTTTCCTCTCCAACCTAATTCAAGGCTCTAGCCTAGACTAGTTGATTGACCCTACAAACATAAATTCTAGTTTATTTTAAATTAGTGTTAATTTTAAATGGATTGTTTTAAGTCAAGGAAACGACAATGAAACTAGTGGTGTGTTTTAAGAGATGAAAAAGAGGAAACAAATGAAACTGAAAGAAAGATTACTTCTATTTGACAAATAAAGATTTGCAACTAACTCTTTAACCAACTTTTCATAACTACTTTTTCTAAGATCTTTTGAGGAAAACCTAAAATGAAATTTCACTCGACTACGAGCTACTTAATGTTCTAAGCAAATAGTAAAGAACTTAAGAAAATAACTCTTTCTCCTAACAAGAAAATTAATCAACCCAACTACTTAACCAAACAAAGAAATTAAAACATTTTCTATTCTTTTTTATGCTTCAAACAAGAAACTTGAAATAAATTATTTTTCTTTAAAGCAAGCAAAAGGGGAAAAAGTGAAGAACAAGAGAAGACTGAGAACTGACCTCTGGCCCACTACAGATCACAGGGAGTCACTGAAGACACCTAACAGGATGATAAAAAAGACTCGAAGGCTTGCCTAAAGCCATTTCAAACTAAACACAAGAAATATTTAAAAATATAACCAAAATGACATCAAACCCAGGCTTTGACTGTAAAAACAGAGACATTGTACTTAATCAAGAAACCCTGAGAAGTCAGAATTCAATCATGGAAGAGGTTGATTGCCCCTTCTTAAAGAAATATTTCTTGACACAGGCATGCAACTGACACTTCAGTAGCCTACGTATGTACACGGGCTATCCAAAAGTAGGGCACATATGTACGCGTGCAGACCCACTATAGGCCGCCTACACCTCTGTAACTTCTCAAAAAAAGAAAACAAACAGGTAGACTAAAAAGGTAGGGAGAATTGGTATGGCACCAACATGTGACGAGAATCCCTTAAAGACTCAACAGACTTAGAAATAAACTCAAAAAGCTAAAAACCAATCAAACACCCATAAAATATCCCCTAAAACCCTAGAGGTTTCCCCAGTATGGTCGCCAGTTCTGCTATAGTGGGAAAACCCCCCTATGGACTACACTAGGGTTCAACATGCAGGCATATCTAACCGTCTAAAAGTATCCTACATTTATAACTACCCCAAACGTATCCCACATTGATATATGAAAGATAAAGTGAAAATATCATGTAACTTTACCTTTTACTCCGCGCCCGGTGTCGATCCTCTCGCATTTGATAGCTCCACTGACTACAAGCCTCCTCCCAAGGCTAGCCTACATTCACAAATAGATAAAAAAGAAACTACAAACATGAATCTCATATCTAAATCATGGGTTAGATGTTAGAATAAAGCATAAATGAAATACAAATATTTGACACATCATATTTCGGGATGGGAAAACTATTTCTTTTATTGATATCACAATGCTTACTTACAACAAAGGTCGACGACTTCTCCACGAGCCTAGTCCAAGCTCCTCTTCACCAAGATCCAACTACGCTTCCATGTATTTTTCTCCTCTCCCACTTCTTCTAGGGAAATGGAATAGGGTTATGATGGAGGAAAAAGGAAAGAATGGGAAATTTTGATGCAAATCTCACAAGGTGGCTGCAATTATTTGGGGCAAGTAGGGGATGTGAAACGGGAAGATTTTCACTGTTATTATGATTATGTTAGGAATGATACCCCAACACCTCCTTTTATATGAAAAAAGGATGGTTATTTGGTTGGGTGGCAGGCTATAAGTAGTGGATCAGCTGGGAAACTACCCAATAGCCCATAATCTCAACGAATTCCTTATAATTTTTTAATTTTTGCGAATTTTGTGAGTATACACGGGTTGTAATGGTGCATCTAGCATATGTACGTGAGTTGTAGTGGTGCATAAAGCATGTGTACGTGGGAACTAGTGGTGCAGGGTGCGTACATATTCAAAACTGTTTTTAAGAAGAGCTTCTCAGCGTTGGCTTGGAAAAAATAGCAAGTGAGAGGGCCAAATGCCAGGTATGCCTGTACGGAGAAATTTAGGGTTATAACAACAAGGAACTTGGGAAAGGACTACATCAACTTCTTTGTAAGGTGTAATCCATTTTTTTATCAATAGAATATGTACATGATGTTCCCTCTACCCAGATGTGTATGTAATTGTTATATTTCCTTATTGAGAGTTAATGTTTTCATGTGTTATGATACATTATTATATCTATCATTAATTTATACATGATCAGTTTGATCTTGTGAAAGGTTTTTGTGTCTCCATATGTGCAGATATAAGTTGGTAAGAGAGAAGTGCATATTTGTGGAAGCTAAAAGATAAGGAGCATGCAGGGACAAATGTCGGATCACCATGTAAGTCTTTCACTCCATCAACTCATAGGTCTTTTCATGTATGATTTAGATCTAGGAAAATCTATAGCTTGCATATCTATTATGTCTTAGGTATAAGAATATGCTAAGGGAGGTAACTCTTGCATGGATCATTTACCCTACAACACATCGTGAAACAGTTTAATAAGTGACAAATGAGTGTGCAAGTGGAACGAAAATGAGGTAAAAGAGAGATGAATTTAGGATTAAAATATGCCATATGAAGGACCTCATAGCTACTATACTTTCTACTTTTATCCCTTCATGTCATTAGGGAAGCCTCCCTTGTGGTGGACCTCTTCCATCACTAAAATGAGGGAAGTTATTACTAAGGTGAAAGTGGTAGGAAATTCCATTGTTATGCAAGATTTGGGGACTTTTGGTGGGGATTTTCACAAGTACAAATCCCATGATAACACAACCTTTGGGAAAAAACGTAGAAATTTATTTTTCAACCAATTTCATGGAAGGGAGTGATAGTAAGAAGGACTAGGAAACATATACCTCCTATCTCAATGGTATTCATATCATATCACTCCTAACAACTATATTCCCATGTGTAATATTATTTTGAAAATGTTTCCCCATCTTTTTACATATTTAGAGAAAAATGTATCCAATAGAACTATCTAGTAATCATGAATAAATGAGAAATTCCATACACATGTCAATCATGCATAACCTAGCCCATATTGGTTACACATATTTTGACTCAATCTGGAGTCCATATGATTTGAATTGGATCTTGGAAAATGTTTGTAAATTTTGTAAATAAATATGTTTCATTTCATTTTATTTTGTCTTTTGGCGCAATGGGAAGGTGGAAAAAATAGTTGTGATGGTTGGTCATCCAAAGGAATCCCATTAAAACAATGATGTTTGTAGTGAAGAGGATAATGAAGGGAGATTCAAGAGAACTTGAGTGACTATAGTAGAAAAAATGGAAGCTCTAGGAGTGAAACATGCTTGAAGTTTGGTGGGCTAAGAAGACAAGGGGTTTGTCCACATTGAGTGAAGGTGTTTTTGAGCCATGACTATCTAAAAATTTGTATTTTAAATGAGTAACAATACACATAGATTGTGTAGAACTCACCCTATATTATTTTCTCCTTCTTATATTAAAATCCCCATAAAATGTTAAAATATGCATGTAATGGTTTTGATTTCATGAAAATGGTGTATTAAATTCTCATGTGTATGAATGCTCCATGTAATGGATGTGTCATTTGTGAATGTCTTATTTTGTTTTTATGGGATATGGTAGGTTTTGAAATGTATTTAAAACCTGTATCATTCATATAACACACGTCGCTTTGTTTTTCCTGTCTTAAACTCAACAATTAATCAATTTTAGCATTCACCTCTCGTGGGTCATTATTCCCTTAGAAAATCATTGGCTAACAAAATATTGTGACCCATTCCCATTTCCAAGTGTGGATCATCAATGTGCAGATTAATTTGTAGGTGATAGCATGTTCTCTCATTGTTATTTATATATGGAAACATTTTTTTATGATATGGTCTAGTGTTCCCATAATTCGCTACATTGCATTAGGAACTATGTACAACCAAGAATTTCACTTCAATAAATGAAGTAAAAATTGAGCTTGTTCTTATCTTGACAAAGAAACAAATGAAGTTTGTATTAAGAATATGTATTTGTGAATTGTGTGGACTATTATTCCCTCAATTAAATATCATATAGTATGAGAGAAGGTTCTGAAGGCTTGGAGAAAAACTACATGGTAAACACCTGCAACCAATACAGAAATGGTGGACAAGCATTGTTTCCAGGAATACAATGAAGCATAGGAACATAGATGGTAGGAAATCATCATGAAGAATGTGACAAAGAAGACTTGGAGGTCATATTGGATCACCTGGAGCGAGGCATTCCTACATTGATAGAGTTGGTGAAACAAAGTTTGGTAATGAATGGTAAGGAAGCACACTCAACAAAAACCAAGCATGAACAACAGAAGGTTGTCCCATAATATTCCAAAGGAGAGACACTTGAGAACTCGGGTAAAGATATAAAATTTTATTCATCTTCTAGTGTTCCTTTCAAAGTTAGAGTGAATCTTGAGATACCCATATTTGATGAGAAATCTAATGTTGAATTCTTGGATAGCTAGTTCAAGCAATTGGATGTTTACTTTAGTGTGTATCAAATTAAAGGAATACAATAGATCTCCTTTTCTCACTTGAATATGACCAAACATTCTTTTCTATGGTGGTAGAGTTATATGGATGCCCTCAGGATAGGCAATAAGTCCATGGTGATTAAGTGGGAGGAATTCAAGGCATTTGTGAAGTCACAATTCTATCCCATAGGTTAAAAAGAGGAGAAAATCATGAAGTGGAAATACCTTCAACAAGAACATGAAAATGAGTGCAAAAATACACTTTTTATTTCAAAAGGTAGGTCATGTGGTTGTGTATCTCCTTGGAAGATCTAGGAGTGGTGATGAAGTACCTTGGAGGACTTTTCAGCCATATCTGAAGAAAGTTGTAGCTTCATGGTGTGAAAATCCTAGATGAGGTGAGAAATAAGGCTCTCTACATTTTGGAATCGAGGAATGGACAAAAACATATGGTCCAAGAAGAAACCAACAAGAGAAGAGACAATAAGATTATAGCCACAATTGAAAAAACAGAGGGATGCTAATAAGCATTGCAAACATTTCAATGTAGATGTACACACTAAACAGAAGTGTTGGAAACTTCATCCAGAATTACATCTAAAGTGGATAAAGTCCAAGGGTAAATCCAAGGGATCTAACAAGACAAAAGAAAAATATGTATAAATTACCACTGATATGGAAAAATATATGGTTTTCACCACATTGCAACAACCAAATCTTAATGGAGATAAACATACGTTATTCCAAATCAAGGTTCAAGTGAAGAACCAAAAGGTAAATGACGTATTCGATAGTGCTTCGTAATGTAATCTAGTTTATAAAACATTAGTTGATGAGATTGGTCTAGAAACCTATGATCTAGTGCATCCAAGTTCTCTAGTATGGTTGCAAGGGAAAACTTTTATGAGAATCACTATATGATGTAAAATCAAGTTCTCCATTAGTTCCAACTATGTTGATGAGGTAGAATGTGAAGTTTCACCATTGGATGCCTATGGAGTGATGATGGTTAGATCCTACTTGTATGATAGGGATGCTACCTTCTACAGGAGATAAAACAAGTATCGATTGGTCAATGGTGGGAAGGAATACGTCATCAAATAACATCAAGAGAGAAATATCATAACTCCTCTACCAACGAAACAACGACAGATAAGTAGGAAACAATCCACCTTCATCAACAATGGAATGGTGGATATGTAGAGGAAAATTGAGGCCATTTGTTTCCATCTCCTTAATGGTATAGATTTTGAGGACCAAAATCCTTCAAATGGGGAGGTGTGATCTGAATTGGATCTTGCAAAATATTTCTAAATTTTGTAATTAAATTTCTTTCATTTAATTTAATTTAATTTTTTCTTTTGGAACAATGGGAAGGTCAAATGAATAGTTGTGATGGTTGGACTTCCAAAGGAATCCAATTAAAACAATCAAGCATGTAGTGAAGAGGATAAAAGAGGGATATGAAAGAGAACATGAGGGATTATAATAGCCATAATGGAAGCTCTAGGAGTGAAACCTGCTCTAAGTTTGGTGGACTAAGGAGACAAGGGGTCTATCCACGTTGAGCAAAGGTGTATTTGAGCCATGGTAGTCTATAAATTTTTATTTTCATTGAGTAACAACACACAAAGATTGTGCATATCTCACCCTCTGTGATTTTCTCCTGATTATAATAAAAATACCCATCAACTGTTAAAATATGCATGTAATGGTGTTGATTTCATAACAATGGTGTGGGCTTATTAAATTCTCATGTGTACGAATTCTCCATACAATGGATGTGTCGACTATGAATGACTTATGTTGTTTATATCGGTTATAGTAGTTTGTGAAATGTGTTTACAACCTTTTTATCACCAAAAAAATTTCTCATAGAAATACAAACAATAGATGAAGAAAAAATCAACAAATATACAACATACTTCCAATATTTATAGAACCAATTCTAGCAAGATGACCAAAACTATGTAAAAGACCCACAAATTTGTGTGGACTTCCAACAAAGTCAAAGCGTGAGCATCCACGTGGACCAAAATATATCCAAATGCATGAAATGCATGACCCACATGAATATCCATGAATAAATCCACACAAATGTTGAAATGACACATCTATGAATTTGGTCGGGCCTCAACCACTTCCAGGATGAAGTGATTCAAGACAAGACCTGAATATCGACCCAAAAATCTCTCCTTGGGATGACTAAAAAATATGGGATGTACCTCAAATGGCCTCACATTCACACTTGAAACAAGTTATGAAATACCTTTTCATGGTTGTATAAATAGATGGCCATTCTATGGTAAAATGGAAGAAGTTCATTGCATTTCTATGCTTCTAAAATACTCTTGGAGAAACCATTTGTTCTCTTGAGAATAGCTTGGAAAAATATAGCATAGGGAAATATTTTCAACTCTTGGAAATATTTTCCATAGATTTATTCACCATTTTCAAGTAGAAATAGGAGAGTAATATCTCTAATTTGAGGTATTCAAGATCCCTCCCTAGGAGGAATAAGGGATTCATACCCACATTTCTCCTCTTGGTGTTCTTAATTTCTAAGATCAATCTCTATTGGGTAGCCACACTTTGTGTTCAATTTCATGAATCCTTTGTTCATTTTTACTTATTTTAGTTTCCAGTGTTTGTTATTCCTATCTTGATTTATTTCTTTCTTTATATCTTGTGGGCTTACTGACCTACTAACAATTTTTATGTTCTTCTTTGTTGGATTACCAAGGCAATCAAAGGGGTCTCTTTTTTCTCACCCTTGTGATCAAAATCTATAAATATATTGGTGACCATATTGGGGATTGGAATCCAAATTCCTCCTCAAGTAGGCTATTAGAGTTATTATTATCACTTTCTGGTGTTTACAAGGTCCAAAACCACCCTAGCCTACCCTTCAAATACCACGATTCAACCCCGTGGTGGTTGAATTCATTTCAATTTTCAGCCTGCCATTTCTTTGCATGTACCCGTGTCTGGGTCTAACAACCATGCAAACCATGTAGTTCTATGCACTATCTAAACTCACTAACTACAAAAAGTGTGCATTGTTCATTAGTGTCTCATTGTATAGCTACACACAAGTCTTCGTTTTCAAATTATAAGGCATGTTGAGCCCATTTTCACCAAGTAGCTTAGGTTTACTTTATGTGCTTTGTAAAAGCCACAAAAAACAGGCTTTGGATTCATTCTTTCATAGATACTGTAGCATCCCCAGTCACCAAATGGGCTATGACACTTCAAATTTTGAACTATGATACTAATTTAAATCATATAAATACTCTACAAATGAACAGATTCATATAATATAATAATAGAAATACAAATGCAACATACATAGGAAAAAACCATGAAAACAAATGCATAAATATTAATGCAACACATGAATTAACACACAATTGACACTTATCTTTGATTAAAAGAACACCAATTGTGTGCATACCTTCCAAGTTCCTCCCATCCTTAGTCTGCACTGCTCATAACTCTTAGCAATGGGTCACCCTGAGCTGGGGATAAAATCCACCTAGGTAAATGATTCCTAACTAGGATAAGGTATCTCAGACAACATGAAACTCGGTCACAGGTACCAACTTGAACTAACAACCTACAATCCCTCATTACCCACATGCATGTCCCACTGTAGGAGGTGTGCCCCTTCTCTACTCAACAGTCCCTCAACTGCCCCACTTCCTTTCTGGTGCCTCAACAACCAGCTAGACATGAAGTCTCAGGGCCCTGTAGTTGTATTTTGGCACCTTCAAAAATCAATTCCCAACAATTCTCTCACTTGATGAGAATCTCGCAGGCCTGACAACCCACCTCTTTAGTATCCTATAGGCCTAAGAACTTGCTTCTTCGGTCTAGCTCCAAATCTAACTAGGGTATAGGTACAAGTATAGGTATAGTAACAAAAGGGTATGGATGACAATTGATTGAGTGAAGGAAAGATGATTGCATCATAGGAAAATTAACTAAGTCCAAACTATATGTATGCATGTTCCCAACTTGACACTTGTCGTGTTGAGAACTACCTTGGGCCCACTTGTCCCCATCATTAGAACTTAGAACAAAATAATTATCCATAATTTATACTTTAAGGAATATTAATATAATATTCCCTTGGTCTTAAGACCCCCTAGCTTAGCCCATTATCCTTCACTTTTATCCCCCTTTCCCTATCTAATGGAGTTTACCCTCCCATACTCTTTTACATGGTTGGTTTGGAACATTGATGTGTTTTCATTAATATTTTCATGTGATTACATATTATAATGATGGCTCAATGGAAATTTAACATCTAGATCTCCAACCTAATAACCACACAAGAACGTTGGCCTCAAAATACATATACACAAAGGAATTTTGGCCCCAAAACCACACACTTACTCCATTGTATGAAAAACTAAATATGGTGCACACCCTTCCTTTAGTGTGTAATCTTCACACACTTTCATAGGTGCGAGATACATTATAAAATGTGCGCACTCTTGTGGTATGATATTCTCATGCACTCACTCATTTCACGCAAAACCAAACCAAATACCTTGTACCATCATATTAACAAACTATATGTATAATTGCATTTACATTTACAATTATTACCTACAGATCACTAGCATATATGTTCATTTACATTTATATGTACAATTGGGGTTCAACCTGGGGGTATTACATTCCCCTCCCCCTTATTTATGCACTGTCCTCAGTGCAGTATATACACATATACAATCAAAACTTCAATAGTATTAAAATAGATCCGGGTATTCTTTCCACATAGCATCCATTGGACCTTTTTTACCCCTGCGGCTTGATTTTGAAGTTGCTTGATCTTCTAGTCCAATATGCACACCGGATGCACTTGAAAGTCGCCCTCTTACTCTACCTGAATCACATTCCAATAATGACATGATTAGCATCATGTACATACTTTTTAAGAAATGACACATGGAATACATTATGAATACACATTGATGTTAGTAAGGCAATCATATGTGCTATAGGACCAATCCTCTCCAGGATTTCAAATGACCCATAGTAACGTGTTGCCAGCTTTGAGAAATTTCCCAACTTCAGGGAACTTCTCTTCGATTTTAATTTCAAGAACACATGGTCACCCACTTTAAATTGTAAGTGAGTTCTTCCTTTATCAACATATCTTTTCTTCCTATTATGGGCAACCTTTAAATTTTGTTGTATTTTCATCATCTTCTCTTCCATTTCCATGAGTAGTTTTGGCCCAACCACGGCTTTGTCTACTAAGTTGTCCTAGATCACTAGTGTGTTGCACTTTCTTCCATGAAGTGCCTCAAATGGTATCATCTTTAGAGATGCTTAGTACCCATTGTTATATGAAAACTCCACCAAATGGAAATAATCCTCCCATTTGGATGGTTTATCCATCACATACATCCTTATCATGTATTCTATTACCTGATTCACCCTTTCTGTTTTCCCATCTGACTTTGGATGATAAGTTGTCCTAAAATTCATATTTGTTCTGAATCCCTTGAACAATCATTTCCAAAAATTTGATGTAAATAGACAAAATTGTCTTGGGTATACCATGTATTTGAGCAATTTATCTCATATAAATATCAACATTGTCAGTTTCCTTTTGTGTGAGATTTACTAGAATAAAATGGGCAACTTTAGTAAGCTTATCCACCACTACCATTATAGAATCATGTTGTTTGTTTTTTCTGGGTAGTTTTGTTATGAAATCCATTTATAGAACTTTCCATTTCCATTCAGGAATGGGAAATGGTTGTAGCATGCATATCATTCACCCTTATATTTATTTCATTAGCCACCTTTCTCTCTTTCCCTTTGATATGATTTATATCAAAGTCATATTCACTAAGGAATTCCAACCACCTACATTGCCTAGAATTTAGAGTTGGTCATCCAAATAAATATTTCATATCACTATGGTCTATCTTCAACTCAAATATTTCCCCCATCAGGTAGTGCCTCCACATCTTCAAGGCATGCACTATGGCTGCCAATTCCAAATCATGAGTAGCATAGTGCCTTTCATGCTCCTTTAATTTCCTTGATTCATAGCACACCACATACCCATTCTGACTAAGGATTCCACCAATACCTTCTTTACATGCATCAATGCATACAATTAAGTCTTCATTTGTATCAACAATCCTTAGTATTGGATCAATTGTTAATAAATGATTCAAGTGTTGGAAACTCTTATCACAATCTAATGTCCACTCAAAATTCACACTCTTCTTATGCAAGGAAGTGAATGGGTGTGCAATATTTGAGAATCCCTCAATGAATCTTATATAGTAACCTACAAGTCCCATAGATGATCTCACATTAGAGATATTCTTGGGTGTTGGCCATCCCTCAAAGGAATTTATCGTTTTTGGGTCCACTGCTATTCCTTCTTCTGAAATGATATGGCCCAAATAATGAATTTTCTTTTGATAAAATGAGAACTTGATCAATTTGGCATACAACTGATGCTACCTCAATACCTACAACACCATTTTCAAGTGTTTCTCATGCTCTTCTTCAGATTTGGAATATATAAGAATGTCATCCAAGAAGAAAATGACAAACTTATATAAGTATTATCTGAAAATACCATAATTAGAAACATGAAGATAGTTGGGGCATTTGACAAACCAAATAGAACCATCGTGAACTCATAATGACCATACCTCATTCTCAAGGAAGTTTTTCTATCAATGTATTCTTCTTTAATTCTTACATGATGATAACCTGACCTGAGATCAATCTTGGAAAATATTTTTGCATATTTCAGTTCGTCGAAGAGGTCATCTATTCTTTTCAAAGGATACTTATTCTTCACAGTTACCTTGTTCAAGTTCCTGAATTCTATGCAAATCCTCAATGTTCCATCCTTTTTCTTCACAAATAATACTAGGGCACCCAAAGGTGACACACTCGGGTGTATATACCCCTTCTCCAGGAGCTCTTCAAGTTGCATTTGCAATTCCTTCATTTCTGGTGTACTCATCCTGTAAGGGGTCTTGGATACTGGAGTTTCTCTAGTCATTAGATTGATGGAGAAATCAATATCTCTCTTGGGTGGAAATCCTGGTATTTCTATAAATACATTTTGAAACTATCTTATGACTCCATAATATTCAATATCTGGCACCTTATCTTTAGGTGTCTCTTCCATATGTGTTGAAACTATTTGACACCCTTTCCTGTAACTCTTCTTTAGATGCAAGGATGAAACTTCTTTGATGGTTATTGCCCTGGTAATTGCTTGAACTGTCCTCAAGCTCCCTTCCTCCTCCAAGCATGCAAATTCCTTATTATAAAAATATAGGATAGCATGATGCTGGTCTAACCAATCCATACCAATTAGGAAGTCATAGGAACCTAAAGGTATGGTGTTCAAATATTCCATGGTTCTCATTCCATTCATGTCTATTGGACATACCTTAACCATATCATTAATTTTCCTTTTAGCTCATGTAGCTAACTGCACCAACCAAAGTTTTCCAAGCTTGAGTCTTGGAAATTGAAAAACTTCCACCATCTTAAGATCTAGATAATTATGACTAGATCCTAAATCAATTAAAATAGAAATGGGTTGGTTATTGCTCTTACCTTCCAGTTCAATCATATGTGATTGAAACTCAACTTGCTTGTTATCCAAGGCTGCATAGATATTAGGTACATTTATTCCCATGTCCTCCATTGTATCAACTTGGTATACATTGTGAACAATCCTCACTTTCTCACATTTGTGAGGGAAATCTATGTACATATGATCTCTCCCACAACCCCAACATTGAATAGGTGGTTTCCTTGGTATTTTCCCCAATGTCTAGGTCATTCTAGTTTCTTTAGAAGTTGGTTGTTCCTGAGAATTATTTCTGAAGAATGGTGGCTTAGTCCCCTTCTTTCTTTGTTCCTTATTGTTTTTATTCTTGTCTTCCCAATATTTTTGGAAAGTTGGTCTTCCTTTATGTTGATCATAAAGGAATTTATCCCTTATTATAGTTTCCTCTAGTATCTTGGGATTATCATACTATACCTTATCACTAATAAATGATGGAAACCCACTCAAATACCTATGAATATTAACTTTCTCATCCTTGATGAAGGAAACATATTTCAACAACTCTAAAA
Organism: Picea engelmannii; assembly: GCA_009831015.1. Classification (NCBI taxonomy): domain Eukaryota; kingdom Viridiplantae; phylum Streptophyta; class Pinopsida; order Pinales; family Pinaceae; genus Picea; species Picea engelmannii. Next base: position 35,506 of record ML802742.1, on the reverse strand, counting down.
AACTCCTTTCATACTCATCCATGGTCATATTCCCAATATTGATTTCAAAGAACTCCTTCATTTTCTTATCATAGTATCTCTTAGTCAAGTATTTCTTTTGAAAATACCTCTTGAATTCCCTCCAAGTAACCTTCTTTTCATCAATGTGTTGCACCTGCACAAATTGGTCCCACCACATTGATGCTTTTCCTTTTAGATGATAGATGGAAATTATTCCTTCTTCTTGTGAAGAGTAATTATGCAACTGAAAATACTTCCTCATTCCTAGCAACCATGTCTCTGCATCCTCATCCTTCTTGTGCACACCATCAAATGTAGGATGCTTGATTTTGTTCATTTCTCCCTATATCTCATCCACACCATACCTCTTATTATGTTTCCTAACAGGGGATGGACTTGAACTATTGTGTTCTCTCCTATTTTACTGCCTTGGGGAGTAATGGTGATGCTTTCCAACACTTCTAGTTCTTTTCCTCTCCTCATGAGACCTGTGACTCCCTTATTTTCTTGACTTAGTCTCCTTACCAATCTTCTTCTCTATTCTATCCAAGCTCTGTATTAACTTGATGTTGAAGCATTTTTGTTGCTCCTTGTATTTAATAATTCTCTTATGATGAGATTTATAACTCTGTACATCCTTTTGCATACTTTTTATGGTCTCTACCCAGTTCATGCTTCCTTCCTTGCCTTGTCCATGTCCATTTGAATTTGTAGCTTCATTACCCATACTGACATACATCCCTCTGCTCTCATCTTCATGGTTGTAATCCATCTATGCATCTTCCATGCCTTCCATGATTATGAACTATGTGATGATCCTTTTCTGATCTAAATGTTGGTACTCTACAAAATGTGCAGGAAACAATATTTGTTAGACTAAATAATTTAACAAATTCATGAAAATGATGTACAATTATGTTCCAATAATGCATCAAAATTATTTCTTATGGTTCCTTATGAAATGAAATTCCTGGATCAATTTTTTGGGTGGATATCTATTTTTCTCTATCCAAGAAATTTCAAATGATTGCTCCCTTTCTCAATTCTGAGTCTTGAGAAGAAAATTATGGTCATTTGAATACTACCCATGAATTCCTTTTGTTCACACCTTAACTAGGTAAAAATATGAACTACATTTATGCTTCTTTATACCTTATCTTATGCAGTTTTGATAGGATCCCAACTTGGTTCCTTCATCATCATAATTTGGATAATATATCCAAGTTTCACCTTTTTGTGGGTTCTGGGTTGCTATATACATCCTGCTCAAGTTTCAAGCCAATTAGTATTTTTTTCCCTGAATGCTACATGTACCTTCTATGCCCTCTTAAACATTTTGAACTTGGCCATAATTTTAATTTATCTCCATGAATATGTTCTATGGTTCAAGATCTTTTCATAGACTACTCGTGTGCCTCAATATGATTCTGGAGTAGGAAGTTATGGCCTTCATAAGTTAACTGGGGATTAAAATTTACTCTCCATTGTTTGGGTTGTATATCACTCATCCTAATTCCGTTAGATGAATGGGATACACCATTAGAAATATATCACTGAGCTATTTCATTTGCACAACTTTTGTGTCACGCGGTAATGTCTAGTGTGCATAACTTTTGTGTCACGCGCCAATGTCTAGTGTGCATGGCTTTCGTGTTGTGCACCACTAACTAGTGCACACAAATTTCATGTCACACACCAATATTCTTCATGCATTTTAATATCTACACCACACAATGCCAGATTTCAATGCACTCACAACGCGCACCTCCAATTCTACTTTCGCGTGGTGTGAATATTTAATGCAGAGACACTATGCCCTAACATTAGGGGGGAACCCACAATTCTATTTCCACGCTACACAATTATTCAACACACACACATTTCATTCCAACATTATGCGTGCACAAACAATTTGCACTGCACTCTGCCAATACTCAATGCGCACGTCTTGCACACCAATATTATGCATGGGGCACAAGATTTGCATCGTGTGATGCCAAATTTTAGTGTGCTCACTCTTGCACCAATATTATGCGTGTTCCATCAATGTTTCACTGCATAGTCCCAAAATATAGTGTGCACACCCGCGCACCATTATTTTTTCATGCATCACCATATCTACACCGTGCAATGCCAAATTTTAGTGTACACACCCATGCATAACCAAGTTTGCACCGTGCAGCGCAAAATTTTAGTGTGCACACCCATGCACCACTATTTTTTCGTGCAACGCCAAATTTTAGTGCGCACACTCATGCACCATTATTTTTACGCACATCACCACTACATAGTGCACACCAATATTTCTATGCTTAGCAGATTTTTCCATAATTCCGACTTACAAACTTCGTATTCATCTGTGGCCCATACAAGTTCAGTGTTGAATGAAAATCTTTGTAGTTAAACTTCACATGGCCATTTTTTGATTCGATAAACCCAATTCAATATTTGCATAATAATTTTGAACTTTCCCCATCGAATTCCTCCATAATGTTGTTGCAGAAATTGGGGTTTTTGTCGAATTTTGCCTAATTTTGTCCTGGGTGCCATGGGCACTCTATACACTAAAACATTTGGCCATTTACATGCCTAAATTTTCTGCATTAGAAATTGAAATTTCTTATGATCAATTTACAGGCTTTATTCTCCACATTAACCATGATATTTCTCTCAATTTTACTGCAATATTTTAATCAAACAAGTTGCAGACATACTCCCGAAATTAATTCTTTGCGAATTTCCTCTTCAACAGTCAACTAACTCATCCCATCTAGGCTCAGCGTTGAAAACCTGGCTCTAATACCACATTGTGGCATCCCCATTAACCAACTGGGCTATGCCACTTAAAATTTTGAACTCTCATACTAATTTAAATCATAAAAATACTCTGCAAATGCACAGATTCATACAAGATAATAACATAAATATGCATGCAACATACACATGAAAAAACCATGAAACAAAATCCACAAATACTAATGAAACACATGAATTAA
>ML802742.1:0-32410 GCA_009831015.1 Picea engelmannii | reverse complement strand
AGACCATCACCCTCCCTTAATCCTTGTCTACTTAATAAAACTAACCTCCATCGCCTGGATCTTCCAGTGTCCATCTCCCATATACTCGTCTAGTTCACTTTACCACATCGCCATCCCTCCTCGTAAATCCTCCTTATTCATTTCTGTAAAATATTTACCTTCCCCTATACTGGTTTGCCTTCGCTTAAATCTCTCTTTGATCCTGAAAATACAGATATATTAATGGTAAACTAAATGAGGAATGCATGTTTATTAATAGAGAAATGAATATATATATATATATATATATAGGTATATTTTACTATAAACAAATTATAAGCCAATAAAGTTAAGCTTGTGGAAAGGAAAATAAAAATAAAATATATATACGAATAATATGAAAATGGGGGAAATAAATAAATAATAAAAAGGGGGGTAAAGAAATAAATATATAAAATGAGCGCACATGCCCTTGATTTTTTATTTTTTTTTAAAATAAAAATAAAAATAAAAATCAAATTGAATTATACAAACGAATTAAACTAAAAAAGAAAATGAGGAAAGTCAAAAGGGAAAAAGAGGGGGAAAACCTAAGTGAAAAGAGAATTAGGGTTTAAGGGGATAAAGGGATGGGAGAGAGGACAAGAAAGGGCCTTTTTTTGAGATTGGATTTCTATGGGGAGAGAGGAGACTGACTGATTTTCTGGTAGGAGTTGGGAAGCCTCAGCACATTGTGAGTGGTAGCTCAGCCTTGGAGGCGAGCTGAGGAGCTAGTGACTCTCTGGTTGTGTGTGGCCCCTTTGCGGCTCGGGGGGCTGAGGGGGAAGGAGAGTACCCCTAGTGTTTGGCTGGGAGGTACCGGTGAGCTCATTGAGGTCGGCAATCAGGAGCAGGAGCAGCTTGGAGCAGGAGCGACAGGAGCACCAGAAACATTGCTGAAGGCGTTAAGGACACAGGTATGTACATCTTTGGTTTCTATCTTGCTATGTATATTGCTAAACTGTAGTTAATGGCCTTATGCAACTTGTAGTTAATGGATATAGTGTGTAATGTGTATGTGGACTGTAGCCTAATGGATATTGGCGTGACCCTGAACCCTTACTGCTGCTACCCAACTTGTAATTAAGTACTACCGTTGTTTTTCTTTCCCTGAAAATTTTCTAATCGTTCCTTGGGGTAATGGCGTTATGAATTGACTTGGGTCTGTGCAACCCTTGATTCTTCTTAATTCTGGACTGTGTGGCAAAAATATTTACTGATGTAGCTCTAGGCTAGGTAAATTTTGATTGTTTTTATTCTTCTTCGTTCTGGACTGGGTAGTAAAAAAAATATTTACTGATCTAGTTCTCGGCTGGGTAGAAATTTCGATTATTTCTGATTCCTCTTCGTTCTGGACTGCGTGGTAAAAATTTAATTACTGATATAGTTCCAGGCTGGATAAAATTTTGTTATTCTAGTCCTTCTCACCCCTTCAGAAGCCCAAGCCATGCATACTGGACGTTTATCAAATTCCAATCCTGCGATCTCTGCATTCCTCAATACCCTTTTGAGACCCCGTCCCCAGCCCATCGGTCACTTCTTGTACTGTTGGAGTATTCTCGATTTCCTCCTTGGATGTAAATTCGCACGCCTCTTGCACGCCTCCTTTCTGGCTAAAAACGTGGGTTAAGGTACAATTCATCTAATTCCAGCTTAGTACACTCCTTTCCACTCCCGCAAACAGTCCTCAAATCCGAAACCCTAACCTGAAGATAACGATTCGTCTCCTTGTATGAAGGAACCAGGTTCGGATTTACTGTACTAGAGCTCTACGGTTCTCGAAGCTATACCTGGAAGGAATTAATGACGACAAATTTTTATAATAACCCAGACTAACTAGCTTTAAGGCAAACAACGAGAAGGCCGATGGATATTTACATTTTTATTTAAATAAAAGCGTTAAGCGTTATATTTGAAACGAGGTGAGGATTAACTTTCGATAATTAAATTTGGTGTTCTGTTATTGGTTGGAATAGGTTAATATTTCGATCAATAGAACTTTTTATTATTGTAAAGGATCGGGATGAATGTCTGAGTTCGGGGAAAACACAAACGGGTTGGTAACACCTTGGAAATCTGGCTGTTGCACCATTAAAACTATCACGACAATTAAAAACCAAGTTAACCCTTAACGCCTATATCCACGAAGGCTTTGGTAACCCGATCTCGTTGTGGTTATGGATACCTCCATGCGATATCTCTTTTGGATTATTCAGGGCATTGATAACGTCACAGCCTGGCATGAGAATTTCAACGTAAAAAAAGCACAGCTGCTATTAAAGTTTACACATTAACCTAAGGTAAATCTGGATTCAAAATTACTCTCCCGTCCAGGTAGGGAGGTATGCTTTATGAAAAATTTCACTCGATTTATATGAAGTATTGGTTCATTACAATGCCAGTCAACCGCTAAATTAGAGTAGATGTCGGGACAGTGATCGGTGCACCATGGAAGATACGTTGACCGATAACAATCTCAAGGAACGGTACTGGAACATTACAATACAACAGACACAGTTATCTGGAATTGATCTTAAGGACTCAGCCATTACAAAACTGCAATGTAGGTGACACCAATCAATCTGGAAACAGTCAGTTTAATACACAATCGATGCCATCATTGAAGCGATATGACCAGTCTATCGGTCAGTAGATTTTTAGGGAGGTAGCCCGAACACCTTAGGCGTGTTGGTTTACGGCTGAGAATAAGTATTTCGGCTGTCAGAACTCGTCCCCTGAAAAACGCGCCTGTAGCAGACGGTGGCCCACGTGTTTTCCCCTCCCCTAAGAAGCTCTGACCTGCGTGTTGTTCCAAGACCCTGAGAACCCTAGAGTTTAAGTTTTAATGCTGAGTTTAATGATAACCTCGTTTCTATCATTTAGTATCGAATATCAAATTGATGACGCGTAAGCAACCATGCTACTTGTCTGAATTAATGCCATTGTTACTTTATTGCAATGTAACGATGATGTATAGGTTGCAATGCATTACTGTTGATGAAATTAAGGGGCCAGGTGTTGTTTTAGGTTTTTATTGATAAAAACGTAATATCAGGATGAGGCGTAAGCAGCCAGGTTAACCCGTGATTAAATGCTTGATTGTTTTTAAAAAAATGTTGTTTCAAGTTGGCGCGCAAGCAGCCCTCTCAACCTTGTGAATTAATGCTATTCTTGTTTTAGCGTAGTATAATGACAATGGTGGTTTTATTTAATGATTATTAGGGTTTCATTGCAATATGATGATAATGGGTGATTTATTCAAACGTTAGCAGGGTTTAAACGCAATATAATGACAATGATGGATTTATTTAATGATTATTAGGGTTTAATTGCAACAAATGATAATGGTGGATTATTAATGTTATTAGGGTTAAATGCAACATAATGATAATGGTGGATTATTAAAGTTATTAGGGTTAGATGCAACATAATGATAATGGTGGATTAGACGGGCTATGCCCGTAATTATGTAAAGCAAGATTGGTTCTTCATTGTTATTGAGTCRGGCTTATTTCTTTAGTTGTTTCTCATTTAGGGTGTTGGATGTCCTTATTATTGTATTTGTTAATTTGTTATTTGBAGAAGTACACTTGATGTYGACAATGTTATATTGTTAAATTGGATACAAGATAAAAATCGTTAAATAGTATTATTAATATAGGTAGAAGCCGCAATTTAATATTTGCTTGACGGCAATGGTAAGGCTTGTTCAATGGCATTAGTATTAATTGATTTATTGCCTAGGTTTATTCGTTTAATTGCATTTATAAGGATGTTTAATTTGTGAGGGCAATGGCGATGTTGAAAATTAATATTTGTTCAATTGCCATGATAATTACTTGTTAAATTGAAATGTTAAGATTGTTAATTGCCAGGGAATTGCTGAAGGTTGACTCGTAATCTGAATACTTGTTTAATTGCCATGATAATACTTGTTGATTGCAATAATAAGGGTCGTTATAATTTGCAAGGTCAATGATGACGGGTGAGCTCGCAATGTCAATTTTGTTTAAGATGAACTGTTCGGGATGATGTCTAAGTCTGCTAGGTTTTATCCGTTATATTGAAGCAAGGTCTCCATAGAATAATAATAATTAATGGAGCATTTGATCCGGATTGATGTCTTCGAGTCACAATAGGAGTGGGTCGTTATTAGAGTCTTCCTGACTTGCGTCTCCCTTAGAGGTCGTGTTGTCCTTGATCTGGTAGTACTTGGTGGTTTGTATTGCGTAGTCGGTCCGTGTCGGGCGGGATATAGACTCCTCTTGCAGCTTAGTATGTAGGCCTGTGTGTGATCTGGTGGAAGGAATCCGGTGCCGTATCAAGAGTCTCGGGCTGTTTAAAGGCACAGTTCCACTCTTGCGACACATTCTAAGCCGTATCAGTAGTCTCGGGCTGTTTAAAGGCACAGTTCCACTACTGCGACTCCATTGACGGATTCTTTCATTCTGTGACCGTACTGTGCCTAACCCTTGGTGTCTGTCTCTGCCTATAGCCTTCAGTTGCCCGCCTCCTGTCAGGGGCGTTGCTTCTGGTCGTTGCCATGACATGTCGGGTTGTCTTGATTTTGTTCGTCTTACTTGCGTCCTGTTGGTTCGAGGTTGACATTGAGTCGAGGGGGTTGTTTCTTCTGCACACGCGCACAGACTTTAACAAAAAAAAATTCACCGGTTGACTGAGTGGATGTCCTTAGCTAGGAGGGGTCTTACAGGTGACCATAGAGCTCACAAAATGGGAAAGGGTGATTAGTCCATGTATGGGTGGTGCATCTATGGTTTGTTTAATTGTATTTCTATTGGGAACTATGAGTTCCCACATCTTTACAATCATTTCCCCCATGCCATGGGAATTGATAGTCGGTGTTTATCTTCGTATTCCTTATGTGTGGTGGAGGACCAATATAACTAGGAGAGGGGGCCCAAGTTTTTCCTAACTTGGAAGAAGAGGATGGAGGAGGATAATATGGGTTTCCACCATATGGTGGTTGATATTGAGTGGCCCAAAATGTGGGCACCAATTGAGCATGCAGGTGAGTATGGGTCATGGACCTGATCAACTCATCGATAACATGTGATGTTACGGGTTTGTCTTTCCCAAATGGTAAAGAGAGAGGAGATTCAGGTAATATTGTATAAAGGTAGCCTGATTGAGAGTAAATCAAGTCAAACTATTGGGCCTTAGTGATGGCCTCATATTTAGTTTGAGCGAAGGTGGTGGTGACATCTTTGGTGAGGAGAGGGATAAGTGATTTGAGGAACTAGTCTAGTCATTGTTGTGGGGTGGTATCAACCTTGCAAATACTTCTTCTTCTTCGCCATTCATGAATATGATCGACGATATGGATGGATGAAGTTTTTTTTAATTTGGATAGAATTTCCAAACCAATGTCATGGGGCATTGAGTGTTGGAAGAAGATAAGAAGGATTTTTCCAAAGACTCACAGGTTGAGTGGGACCCGACTTTTTCATCCATATACCATTTGGAAGAGGGACTAGTGAGAGTTCTTTGGAATAGTCGTAGATCAATGGAATCTTTCATAATTCTATTCGAAGAACACCACAAGTGAAAATAAATTATGTGATTAGTTGCATCTTCTCTGGGATTTCTTTCGAATTTGGTGATATCAGAAGGAAACTTGGTGGGCATAATCAACCAAGTGGGGTCATGTAATATGGGATCATTCATCAATTTGGTCAAGTCAGGGATGTTCAGCGCTTCCAATTATGGCATGGATGGGGGTGTACCATCCATGGTATGATATGCTTGAGAAGATATTCCTTGTGATGATGGTTGTGAGTTTTTACCTTGTGAATAAGGTTGGGCCCCACCTCCTTGTGGTGGAGGAATAGTAGGTGATTTTTTATGAGTATTGGTCCCAAGCAAGGAATATCCAAGCAAGTATGACCCTATAATCATGGCACTATATGGTGTGTGTGATGGTTGTGTTGATGTGTCAGCCAAATTGGGGACACCTCCCAAAATTGGGCGGAAGTTTCTCAAACATCGAGACCGATGGGGATGATGTGGTTCCTCTATGGTTCTGGACTATATGTGAATGTGTGAAAGTGGTGGTGAGAAGAAATAAAGGAATGAGTGTTTTAGAAATTATCTCAACAATGAATTTTAAAATTGTATGTAATCAAATGATAGAAATCATACATAAATAAAGTAACAATGTAAGATGGTTGATGGTTTTATCCTCGTGGGGGAATAAGATAAAATGCACATGTCCTAATATACCTATCGTTCTTCCTCTCAAAAATCAACGAGCCTTCCAAAATCACTCATAAGTGGGGTATGAATCCACCAGAAGAGGATCTAGTGAAGGTATGAACAATCAATTATAATGAGGGGTGAAGGGTGCATATCCCAAAAGGATTGGAGATATTTCCCAACATCCATTCAAAACAGGGATGATTTTAGGGGCTAAATTTCGCTCCTGGGCTAATTTTCCATGGTTTTTCCAAAAATGAGATTCGTTATTTTAAAAATGATTCGCCCAAATTCTATAGGATAAAATTATTTTACCTTAAAAATCGCCAAAATTTAATAAAAACTATATAAAATACTTAGAAATTTGAATATTTTTACAAAAATATCGCCAATCATTTATAGTTAGCATATGAAGGATTATTTAGATTCGCCAAGGTTTCTACATTTTAAAATAAAATTCCATCCTTAAAATCATCCCTAATTTAAAATATTCTCAGGGTGTGATTGCAGCCCAAAACCACCACCTGGGCAGATACAACCTAGAATTATCCACTAAGTTACCTCGATCAAGCACAACATTTATATTTTCGGCCTCAGAAATTGGTCATAGGATGGATGCTTTCGAAGGGTTCACTGACCTAAGGAGGCATGCACAGAAGAACTATACCTCATCTTTCAACCCTTCATGGGCGTCTCCCTTCCTTTTGATGTAGGAATGATTTATTGGGAGCGTTTTCGTACCTTATTTTGCAACTTTCTAATTTTCAATGATAAAAGGATAATGGGGAGTTATTTGGATACCTATCCCCAAAATCATAACTTAGACTAAAATTTTCTTTTGTGTTCCTCCTGTGGAGGTTAAATATTTGTTATTTATGTTTTTTTTTAGGATGTGAAAGTAGGATCTGAGGTTGGGTTCATGGGCCAACCTCGTTGTTTAAAAGTAGTGTGACCAAACGATTGGCACTAAACAAATGAATCCCTTCTGATCCTCCCAGATCTCTTATGGGCACAGGGAGAAGAGCATGTTGTAGTCTCCAGTGTCTAGTAAAAATATTTCGAATATGTGGTAATGTTGTGTGTAAGAAGTGAAAGTGTGTAATGGTTTTCAATAAGTTAGTGAGAAAAGTTTTAACAAGTGGACATCACTTGGTCCTTTACAAACCTTGCTTACTTCTAACTTACTAAGTTTCACAAAACATCCTTCCAAAAATTGAAGAAGCCCTAGGTACCTAGCATGGTGGACATGCAAGTCCTTACTCTTCATCTCTAATATCCCTAGAATGTTCTCTAATCTAGGAAAGCTTTATGACTATCAATAGATTGTAGACATGTGGGAATGTATGGGCCCTTCCAAATCTTTTAAATTTCCTAGGTTGTTTTCTCTAAAAATTTGAAACTATCCTAATATTTTGCACATATGGGCATGTGTGGGACCTTACAAACATTTTAGATTATGTTTCAACAAGCAAATTAAGAGGTATTGGCCTCTCCTAAAATGGTTGATTTAGTTGCATAAAATGAGAAAACTAAGAGGTATTGGGCTCTCATAAACATTGATTTTGAGAGGGAGATGGAGATTTATTTGAAAAATATATTTTTTCTGATTTCCAAGGTCACAATAAGGCGCGAGGAAAGAGAATACTCCAGGATTGTTAAAATAGTCCCTAGTCTTGATTTAGTGTGATGAATTGCAAAAGAAACAAAACTTCCAATGCTTTTAAGATTCAAATTCTATATTAGGCCATGCACGTGGAAATAAAGGAAGAAAAATATGCAAAGGTTATTTTTATCCCCCTAAGTGACTATGTGTGGCTAAGTATCTCTAATACCCCTAGGATGAACCCCAATTGTACATATAAATTTAAATGAACATATAGGCCACTGAGTCATGGGTACTGATGTAAATGTAAATGTAATTATACATATATTATAGTGTGATGATGGTACAATATATTTGGTTTGGTTCTATGCGCATTGAGTCAGTGTGCAGGAATATCATACCAAAGGAGTGTGCACACTTTATAATGTATCACGCACCTGTGTAAGTGTGCAAGGATTGCGGACTAAAGGAAGGGTGCACACCATATTGAGTTTTTCATACAATGGAGTAAGTGCATGGTTTTGGGGCCATAGTGCCTTTGCATATATGTATTTTGAGGCCATAGTGCTTGTGTGGCTATTAGGATAAAGAGTCAGATGTTAAATGGCCAATCAACAATCATTATAATATGTAGTCATATGAAAATATTAAAGAAAACAAATCATTACTATAGACCAACCATGTAAAATATTATGGGGGGATAAACTCCACTAGATAGAAAAAGGGGGATAAAAGTTAAGAATAAGGGGCTAAGAGAGGGGGCTTAAGCTAAAAGGAATATTATATTAATATTCATTAAAGTATAAAGTATGGATAATTATTTTGTTCTAAGTCCTAAGGATGGGGACAAGTGGTTCCAAGGTAGTCCTCAACATGACAAGTGTCAATTTGGGAGCATGCATACATATAGTTTGGACTTAGTTCATTTTCCTATGATGTTATAATTTTTCCTTCACTCACTCAGTTTTCATCCATGCCCTATTGTTATTGTACATGTACCTATACCTTTACCCTAGTTAGCTTTGGAGATGGACTGAAGAAGCGGGTTGTCAAGCCTGTAGGATATTGAAGAGGCAGGTTGTCAGGCCCATGAGCATTCTCTCCAGGTGAGAGAATTATTGGGAATTGGTTTTTGAATGTGCCAACTACAACTATAGGGATTTAAGACTTCATTTCCATCCTATTTTTGAAGCCCTGGAGAGGAAGTGGGACAACTGAGGGACTATTGAGCAGAGAAGGGGCACACCTCATGGGGTGTGATAAGCATGTGGGGAATGAGGGACTGTAGGCTATTAATTCTACTTGGCACCTATCAATGAGTTTCCTACTATCCAAGATACCTTATCTTGGTTAGGAATAATTTACCCAGGTGGAGTTTAGCCCCGGCTCAGGGGTGACCCACTGCTGAGAGTTATGAGCAATGTGGTATAAGGATGAGAGGAACATGGAAGGTCTGCACATAGTTGGTGTTATTTTAATCAAACATAAGTGTCAATTGTGTGTTAATTCATGTGTTTCATTAGTATTTGTGGATTTTGTTTCATGGTTTTTTCATGTGTATGTTGCATGCATATTTATGTTATTATCTTGTATGAATCTGTGCATTTGCAGAGTATTTTTATGATTTAAATTAGTATGAGAGTTCAAAATTTTAAGTGGCATAGCCCAGTTGGTTAATGGGGATGCCACAATGTGGTATTAGAGCCAGGTTTTCAACGCTGAGCCTAGATGGGATGAGTTAGTTGACTGTTGAAGAGGAAATTCGCAAAGAATTAATTTCGGGAGTATGTCTGCAACTTGTTTGATTAAAATATTGCAGTAAAATTGAGAGAAATATCATGGTTAATGTGGAGAATAAAGCCTGTAAATTGATCATAAGAAATTTCAATTTCTAATGCAGAAAATTTAGGCATGTAAATGGCCAAATGTTTTAGTGTATAGAGTGCCCATGGCACCCAGGACAAAATTAGGCAAAATTCGACAAAAACCCCAATTTCTGCAACAACATTATGGAGGAATTCGATGGGGAAAGTTCAAAATTATTATGCAAATATTGAATTGGGTTTATCGAATCAAAAAATGGCCATGTGAAGTTTAACTACAAAGATTTTCATTCAACACTGAACTTGTATGGGCCACAGATGAATACGAAGTTTGTAAGTCGGAATTATGGAAAAATCTGCTAAGCATAGAAATATTGGTGTGCACTATGTAGTGGTGATGTGCGTAAAAATAATGGTGCATGAGTGTGCGCACTAAAATTTGGCGTTGCACGAAAAAATAGTGGTGCATGGGTGTGCACACTAAAATTTTGCGCTGCACGGTGCAAACTTGGTTATGCATGGGTGTGTACACTAAAATTTGGCATTGCACGGTGTAGATATGGTGATGCATGAAAAAATAATGGTGCGCGGGTGTGCACACTATATTTTGGGACTATGCAGTGAAACATTGATGGAACACGCATAATATTGGTGCAAGAGTGAGCACACTAAAATTTGGCATCACACGATGCAAATCTTGTGCCCCATGCATAATATTGGTGTGCAAGACGTGCGCATTGAGTATTGGCAGAGTGCAGTGCAAATTGTTTGTGCACGCATAATGTTGGAATGAAATGTGTGTGTGTTGAATAATTGTGTAGCGTGGAAATAGAATTGTGGGTTCCCCCCTAATGTTAGGGCATAGTGTCTCTGCATTAAATATTCACACCACGCGAAAGTAGAATTGGAGGTGCGCGTTGTGAGTGCATTGAAATCTGGCATTGTGTGGTGTAGATATTAAAATGCATGAAGAATATTGGTGTGTGACATGAAATTTGTGTGCACTAGTTAGTGGTGCACAACACGAAAGCCATGCACACTAGACATTGGCGCGTGACACAAAAGTTATGCACACTAGACATTACCGCGTGACACAAAAGTTGTGCAAATGAAATAGCTCAGTGATATATTTCTAATGGTGTATCCCATTCATCTAACGGAATTAGGATGAGTGATATACAACCCAAACAATGGAGAGTAAATTTTAATCCCCAGTTAACTTATGAAGGCCATAACTTCCTACTCCAGAATCATATTGAGGCACACGAGTAGTCTATGAAAAGATCTTGAACCATAGAACATATTCATGGAGATAAATTAAAATTATGGCCAAGTTCAAAATGTTTAAGAGGGCATAGAAGGTACATGTAGCATTCAGGGAAAAAAATACTAATTGGCTTGAAACTTGAGCAGGATGTATATAGCAACCCAGAACCCACAAAAAGGTGAAACTTGGATATATTATCCAAATTATGATGATGAAGGAACCAAGTTGGGATCCTATCAAAACTGCATAAGATAAGGTATAAAGAAGCATAAATGTAGTTCATATTTTTACCTAGTTAAGGTGTGAACAAAAGGAATTCATGGGTAGTATTCAAATGACCATAATTTTCTTCTCAAGACTCAGAATTGAGAAAGGGAGCAATCATTTGAAATTTCTTGGATAGAGAAAAATAGATATCCACCCAAAAAATTGATCCAGGAATTTCATTTCATAAGGAACCATAAGAAATAATTTTGATGCATTATTGGAACATAATTGTACATCATTTTCATGAATTTGTTAAATTATTTAGTCTAACAAATATTGTTTCCTGCACATTTTGTAGAGTACCAACATTTAGATCAGAAAAGGATCATCACATAGTTCATAATCATGGAAGGCATGGAAGATGCATAGATGGATTACAACCATGAAGATGAGAGCAGAGGGATGTATGTCAGTATGGGTAATGAAGCTACAAATTCAAATGGACATGGACAAGGCAAGGAAGGAAGCATGAACTGGGTAGAGACCATAAAAAGTATGCAAAAGGATGTACAGAGTTATAAATCTCATCATAAGAGAATTATTAAATACAAGGAGCAACAAAAATGCTTCAACATCAAGTTAATACAGAGCTTGGATAGAATAGAGAAGAAGATTGGTAAGGAGACTAAGTCAAGAAAATAAGGGAGTCACAGGTCTCATGAGGAGAGGAAAAGAACTAGAAGTGTTGGAAAGCATCACCATTACTCCCCAAGGCAGTAAAATAGGAGAGAACACAATAGTTCAAGTCCATCCCCTGTTAGGAAACATAATAAGAGGTATGGTGTGGATGAGATATAGGGAGAAATGAACAAAATCAAGCATCCTACATTTGATGGTGTGCACAAGAAGGATGAGGATGCAGAGACATGGTTGCTAGGAATGAGGAAGTATTTTCAGTTGCATAATTACTCTTCACAAGAAGAAGGAATAATTTCCATCTATCATCTAAAAGGAAAAGCATCAATGTGGTGGGACCAATTTGTGCAGGTGCAACACATTGATGAAAAGAAGGTTACTTGGAGGGAATTCAAGAGGTATTTTCAAAAGAAATACTTGACTAAGAGATACTATGATAAGAAAATGAAGGAGTTCTTTGAAATCAATATTGGGAATATGACCATGGATGAGTATGAAAGGAGTTTTTTAGAGTTGTTGAAATATGTTTCCTTCATCAAGGATGAGAAAGTTAATATTCATAGGTATTTGAGTGGGTTTCCATCATTTATTAGTGATAAGGTATAGTATGATAATCCCAAGATACTAGAGGAAACTATAATAAGGGATAAATTCCTTTATGATCAACATAAAGGAAGACCAACTTTCCAAAAATATTGGGAAGACAAGAATAAAAACAATAAGGAACAAAGAAAGAAGGGGACTAAGCCACCATTCTTCAGAAATAATTCTCAGGAACAACCAACTTCTAAAGAAACTAGAATGACCTAGACATTGGGGAAAATACCAAGGAAACCACCTATTCAATGTTGGGGTTGTGGGAGAGATCATATGTACATAGATTTCCCTCACAAATGTGAGAAAGTGAGGATTGTTCACAATGTATACCAAGTTGATACAATGGAGGACATGGGAATAAATGTACCTAATATCTATGCAGCCTTGGATAACAAGCAAGTTGAGTTTCAATCACATATGATTGAACTGGAAGGTAAGAGCAATAACCAACCCATTTCTATTTTAATTGATTTAGGATCTAGTCATAATTATCTAGATCTTAAGATGGTGGAAGTTTTTCAATTTCCAAGACTCAAGCTTGGAAAACTTTGGTTGGTGCAGTTAGCTACATGAGCTAAAAGGAAAATTAATGATATGGTTAAGGTATGTCCAATAGACATGAATGGAATGAGAACCATGGAATATTTGAACACCATACCTTTAGGTTCCTATGACTTCCTAATTGGTATGGATTGGTTAGACCAGCATCATGCTATCCTATATTTTTATAATAAGGAATTTGCATGCTTGGAGGAGGAAGGGAGCTTGAGGACAGTTCAAGCAATTACCAGGGCAATAACCATCAAAGAAGTTTCATCCTTGCATCTAAAGAAGAGTTACAGGAAAGGGTGTCAAATAGTTTCAACACATATGGAAGAGACACCTAAAGATAAGGTGCCAGATATTGAATATTATGGAGTCATAAGATAGTTTCAAAATGTATTTATAGAAATACCAGGATTTCCACCCAAGAGAGATATTGATTTCTCCATCAATCTAATGACTAGAGAAACTCCAGTATCCAAGACCCCTTACAGGATGAGTACACCAGAAATGAAGGAATTGCAAATGCAACTTGAAGAGCTCCTGGAGAAGGGGTATATACACCCGAGTGTGTCACCTTTGGGTGCCCTAGTATTATTTGTGAAGAAAAAGGATGGAACATTGAGGATTTGCATAGAATTCAGGAACTTGAACAAGGTAACTGTGAAGAATAAGTATCCTTTGAAAAGAATAGATGACCTCTTCGACGAACTGAAATATGCAAAAATATTTTCCAAGATTGATCTCAGGTCAGGTTATCATCATGTAAGAATTAAAGAAGAATACATTGATAGAAAAACTTCCTTGAGAATGAGGTATGGTCATTATGAGTTCACGATGGTTCTATTTGGTTTGTCAAATGCCCCAACTATCTTCATGTTTCTAATTATGGTATTTTCAGATAATACTTATATAAGTTTGTCATTTTCTTCTTGGATGACATTCTTATATATTCCAAATCTGAAGAAGAGCATGAGAAACACTTGAAAATGGTGTTGTAGGTATTGAGGTAGCATCAGTTGTATGCCAAATTGATCAAGTTCTCATTTTATCAAAAGAAAATTCATTATTTGGGCCATATCATTTCAGAAGAAGGAATAGCAGTGGACCCAAAAACGATAAATTCCTTTGAGGGATGGCCAACACCCAAGAATATCTCTAATGTGAGATCATCTATGGGACTTGTAGGTTACTATATAAGATTCATTGAGGGATTCTCAAATATTGCACACCCATTCACTTCCTTGCATAAGAAGAGTGTGAATTTTGAGTGGACATTAGATTGTGATAAGAGTTTCCAACACTTGAATCATTTATTAACAATTGATCCAATACTAAGGATTGTTGATACAAATGAAGACTTAATTGTATGCATTGATGCATGTAAAGAAGGTATTGGTGGAATCCTTAGTCAGAATGGGTATGTGGTGTGCTATGAATCAAGGAAATTAAAGGAGCATGAAAGGCACTATGCTACTCATGATTTGGAATTGGCAGCCATAGTGCATGCCTTGAAGATGTGGAGGCACTACCTGATGGGGGAAATATTTGAGTTGAAGATAGACCATAGTGATATGAAATATTTATTTGGATGACCAACTCTAAATTCTAGGCAATGTAGGTGGTTGGAATTCCTTAGTGAATATGACTTTGATATAAATCATATCAAAGGGAAAGAGAGAAAGGTGGCTAATGAAATAAATATAAGGGTGAATGATATGCATGCTACAACCATTTCCCATTCCTGAATGGAAATGGAAAGTTCTATAAATGGATTTCATAACAAAACTACCCAGAAAAAACAAACAACATGATTCTATAATGGTAGTGGTGGATAAGCTTACTAAAGTTGCCCATTTTATTCTAGTAAATCTCACACAAAAGGAAACTGACAATGTTGATATTTATATGAGATAAATTGCTCAAATACATGGTATACCCAAGACAATTTTGTCTATTTACATCAAATTTTTGGAAATGATTGTTCAAGGGATTCAGAACAAATATGAATTTTAGGACAACTTATCATCCAAAGTCAGATGGGAAAACAGAAAGGGTGAATCAGGTAATAGAATACATGATAAGGATGTATGTGATGGATAAACCATCCAAATGGGAGGATTATTTCCATTTGGTGGAGTTTTCATATAACAATGGGTACTAAGCATCTCTAAAGATGATACCATTTGAGGCACTTCATGGAAGAAAGTGCAACACACTAGTGATCTAGGACAACTTAGTAGACAAAGCCGTGGTTGGGCCAAAACTACTCATGGAAATGGAAGAGAAGATGATGAAAATACAACAAAATTTAAAGGTTGCCCATAATAGGAAGAAAAGATATGTTGATAAAGGAAGAACTCACTTACAATTTAAAGTGGGTGACCATGTGTTCTTGAAATTAAAATCGAAGAGAAGTTCCCTGAAGTTGGGAAATTTCTCAAAGCTGGCAACACGTTACTATGGGTCATTTGAAATCCTGGAGAGGATTGGTCCTATAGCACATATGATTGCCTTACTAACATCAATGTGTATTCATAATGTATTCCATGTGTCATTTCTTAAAAAGTATGTACATGATGCTAATCATGTCATTATTGGAATGTGATTCAGGTAGAGTAAGAGGGCGACTTTCAAGTGCATCCGGTGTGCATATTGGACTAGAAGATCAAGCAACTTCAAAATCAAGCCGCAGGGGTAAAAAAGGTCCAATGGATGCTATGTGGAAAGAATACCCGGATCTATTTTAATACTATTGAAGTTTTGATTGTATATGTGTATATACTGCACTGAGGACAGTGCATAAATAAGGGGGAGGGGAATGTAATACCCCCAGGTTGAACCCCAATTGTACATATAAATGTAAATGAACATATATGCTAGTGATCTGTAGGTAATAATTGTAAATGTAAATGCAATTATACATATAGTTTGTTAATATGATGGTACAAGGTATTTGGTTTGGTTTTGCGTGAAATGAGTGAGTGCATGAGAATATCATACCACAAGAGTGCGCACATTTTATAATGTATCTCGCACCTATGAAAGTGTGTGAAGATTACACACTAAAGGAAGGGTGTGCACCATATTTAGTTTTTCATACAATGGAGTAAGTGTGTGGTTTTGGGGCCAAAATTCCTTTGTGTATATGTATTTTGAGGCCAACGTTCTTGTGTGGTTATTAGGTTGGAGATCTAGATGTTAAATTTCCATTGAGCCATCATTATAATATGTAATCACATGAAAATATTAATGAAAACACATCAATGTTCCAAACCAACCATGTAAAAGAGTATGGGAGGGTAAACTCCATTAGATAGGGAAAGGGGGATAAAAGTGAAGGATAATGGGCTAAGCTAGGGGGTCTTAAGACCAAGGGAATATTATATTAATATTCCTTAAAGTATAAATTATGGATAATTATTTTGTTCTAAGTTCTAATGATGGGGACAAGTGGGCCCAAGGTAGTTCTCAACACGACAAGTGTCAAGTTGGGAACATGCATACATATAGTTTGGACTTAGTTAATTTTCCTATGATGCAATCATCTTTCCTTCACTCAATCAATTGTCATCCATACCCTTTTGTTACTATACCTATACTTGTACCTATACCCTAGTTAGATTTGGAGCTAGACCGAAGAAGCAAGTTCTTAGGCCTATAGGATACTAAAGAGGTGGGTTGTCAGGCCTGCGAGATTCTCATCAAGTGAGAGAATTGTTGGGAATTGATTTTTGAAGGTGCCAAAATACAACTACAGGGCCCTGAGACTTCATGTCTAGCTGGTTGTTGAGGCACCAGAAAGGAAGTGGGGCAGTTGAGGGACTGTTGAGTAGAGAAGGGGCACACCTCCTACAGTGGGACATGCATGTGGGTAATGAGGGATTGTAGGTTGTTAGTTCAAGTTGGTACCTGTGACCGAGTTTCATGTTGTCTGAGATACCTTATCCTAGTTAGGAATCATTTACCTAGGTGGATTTTATCCCCAGCTCAGGGTGACCCATTGCTAAGAGTTATGAGCAGTGCAGACTAAGGATGGGAGGAACTTGGAAGGTATGCACACAATTGGTGTTCTTTTAATCAAAGATAAGTGTCAATTGTGTGTTAATTCATGTGTTGCATTAATATTTATGCATTTGTTTTCATGGTTTTTTCCTATGTATGTTGCATTTGTATTTCTATTATTATATTATATGAATCTGTTCATTTGTAGAGTATTTATATGATTTAAATTAGTATCATAGTTCAAAATTTGAAGTGTCATAGCCCATTTGGTGACTGGGGATGCTACAGTATCTATGAAAGAATGAATCCAAAGCCTGTTTTTTGTGGCTTTTACAAAGCACATAAAGTAAACCTAAGCTACTTGGTGAAAATGGGCTCAACATGCCTTATAATTTGAAAACGAAGACTTGTGTGTAGCTATACAATGAGACACTAATGAACAATGCACACTTTTTGTAGTTAGTGAGTTTAGATAGTGCATAGAACTACATGGTTTGCATGGTTGTTAGACCCAGACACGGGTACATGCAAAGAAATGGCAGGCTGAAAATTGAAATGAATTCAACCACCACGGGGTTGAATCGTGGTATTTGAAGGGTAGGCTAGGGTGGTTTTGGACCTTGTAAACACCAGAAAGTGATAATAATAACTCTAATAGCCTACTTGAGGAGGAATTTGGATTCCAATCCCCAATATGGTCACCAATATATTTATAGATTTTGATCACAAGGGTGAGAAAAAAGAGACCCCTTTGATTGCCTTGGTAATCCAACAAAGAAGAACATAAAAATTGTTAGTAGGTCAGTAAGCCCACAAGATATAAAGAAAGAAATAAATCAAGATAGGAATAACAAACACTGGAAACTAAAATAAGTAAAAATGAACAAAGGATTCATGAAATTGAACACAAAGTGTGGCTACCCAATAGAGATTGATCTTAGAAATTAAGAACACCAAGAGGAGAAATGTGGGTATGAATCCCTTATTCCTCCTAGGGAGGGATCTTGAATACCTCAAATTAGAGATATTACTCTCCTATTTCTACTTGAAAATGGTGAATAAATCTATGGAAAATATTTCCAAGAGTTGAAAATATTTCCCTATGCTATATTTTTCCAAGCTATTCTCAAGAGAACAAATGGTTTCTCCAAGAGTATTTTAGAAGCATAGAAATGCAATGAACTTCTTCCATTTTACCATAGAATGGCCATCTATTTATACAACCATGAAAAGGTATTTCATAACTTGTTTCAAGTGTGAATGTGAGGCCATTTGAGGTACATCCCATATTTTTTAGTCATCCCAAGGAGAGATTTTTGGGTCGATATTCAGGTCTTGTCTTGAATCACTTCATCCTGGAAGTGGTTGAGGCCCGACCAAATTCATAGATGTGTCATTTCAACATTTGTGTGGATTTATTCATGGATATTCATGTGGGTCATGCATTTCATGCATTTGGATATATTTTGGTCCACGTGGATGCTCACGCTTTGACTTTGTTGGAAGTCCACACAAATTTGTGGGTCTTTTACATAGTTTTGGTCATCTTGCTAGAATTGGTTCTATAAATATTGGAAGTATGTTGTATATTTGTTGATTTTTTCTTCATCTATTGTTTGTATTTCTATGAGAAATTTTTTTGGTGATAAAAAGGTTGTAAACACATTTCACAAACTACTATAACCGATATAAACAACATAAGTCATTCATAGTCGACACATCCATTGTATGGAGAATTCGTACACATGAGAATTTAATAAGCCCACACCATTGTTATGAAATCAACACCATTACATGCATATTTTAACAGTTGATGGGTATTTTTATTATAATCAGGAGAAAATCACAGAGGGTGAGATATGCACAATCTTTGTGTGTTGTTACTCAATGAAAATAAAAATTTATAGACTACCATGGCTCAAATACACCTTTGCTCAACGTGGATAGACCCCTTGTCTCCTTAGTCCACCAAACTTAGAGCAGGTTTCACTCCTAGAGCTTCCATTATGGCTATTATAATCCCTCATGTTCTCTTTCATATCCCTCTTTTATCCTCTTCACTACATGCTTGATTGTTTTAATTGGATTCCTTTGGAAGTCCAACCATCACAACTATTCATTTGACCTTCCCATTGTTCCAAAAGAAAAAATTAAATTAAATTAAATGAAAGAAATTTAATTACAAAATTTAGAAATATTTTGCAAGATCCAATTCAGATCACACCTCCCCATTTGAAGGATTTTGGTCCTCAAAATCTATACCATTAAGGAGATGGAAACAAATGGCCTCAATTTTCCTCTACATATCCACCATTCCATTGTTGATGAAGGTGGATTGTTTCCTACTTATCTGTCGTTGTTTCGTTGGTAGAGGAGTTATGATATTTCTCTCTTGATGTTATTTGATGACGTATTCCTTCCCACCATTGACCAATCGATACTTGTTTTATCTCCTGTAGAAGGTAGCATCCCTATCATACAAGTAGGATCTAACCATCATCACTCCATAGGCATCCAATGGTGAAACTTCACATTCTACCTCATCAACATAGTTGGAACTAATGGAGAACTTGATTTTACATCATATAGTGATTCTCATAAAAGTTTTCCCTTGCAACCATACTAGAGAACTTGGATGCACTAGATCATAGGTTTCTAGACCAATCTCATCAACTAATGTTTTATAAACTAGATTACATTACGAAGCACTATCGAATACGTCATTTACCTTTTGGTTCTTCACTTGAACCTTGATTTGGAATAACGTATGTTTATCTCCATTAAGATTTGGTTGTTGCAATGTGGTGAAAACCATATATTTTTCCATATCAGTGGTAATTTATACATATTTTTCTTTTGTCTTGTTAGATCCCTTGGATTTACCCTTGGACTTTATCCACTTTAGATGTAATTCTGGATGAAGTTTCCAACACTTCTGTTTAGTGTGTACATCTACATTGAAATGTTTGCAATGCTTATTAGCATCCCTCTGTTTTTTCAATTGTGGCTATAATCTTATTGTCTCTTCTCTTGTTGGTTTCTTCTTGGACCATATGTTTTTGTCCATTCCTCGATTCCAAAATGTAGAGAGCCTTATTTCTCACCTCATCTAGGATTTTCACACCATGAAGCTACAACTTTCTTCAGATATGGCTGAAAAGTCCTCCAAGGTACTTCATCACCACTCCTAGATCTTCCAAGGAGATACACAACCACATGACCTACCTTTTGAAATAAAAAGTGTATTTTTGCACTCATTTTCATGTTCTTGTTGAAGGTATTTCCACTTCATGATTTTCTCCTCTTTTTAACCTATGGGATAGAATTGTGACTTCACAAATGCCTTGAATTCCTCCCACTTAATCACCATGGACTTATTGCCTATCCTGAGGGCATCCATATAACTCTACCACCATAGAAAAGAATGTTTGGTCATATTCAAGTGAGAAAAGGAGATCTATTGTATTCCTTTAATTTGATACACACTAAAGTAAACATCCAATTGCTTGAACTAGCTATCCAAGAATTCAACATTAGATTTCTCATCAAATATGGGTATCTCAAGATTCACTCTAACTTTGAAAGGAACACTAGAAGATGAATAAAATTTTATATCTTTACCCGAGTTCTCAAGTGTCTCTCCTTTGGAATATTATGGGACAACCTTCTGTTGTTCATGCTTGGTTTTTGTTGAGTGTGCTTCCTTACCATTCATTACCAAACTTTGTTTCACCAACTCTATCAATGTAGGAATGCCTCGCTCCAGGTGATCCAATATGACCTCCAAGTCTTCTTTGTCACATTCTTCATGATGATTTCCTACCATCTATGTTCCTATGCTTCATTGTATTCCTGGAAACAATGCTTGTCCACCATTTCTGTATTGGTTGCAGGTGTTTACCATGTAGTTTTTCTCCAAGCCTTCAGAACCTTCTCTCATACTATATGATATTTAATTGAGGGAATAATAGTCCACACAATTCACAAATACATATTCTTAATACAAACTTCATTTGTTTCTTTGTCAAGATAAGAACAAGCTCAATTTTTACTTCATTTATTGAAGTGAAATTCTTGGTTGTACATAGTTCCTAATGCAATGTAGCGAATTATGGGAACACTAGACCATATCATAAAAAAATGTTTCCATATATAAATAACAATGAGAGAACATGCTATCACCTACAAATTAATCTGCACATTGATGATCCACACTTGGAAATGGGAATGGGTCACAATATTTTGTTAGCCAATGATTTTCTAAGGGAATAATGACCCACGAGAGGTGAATGCTAAAATTGATTAATTGTTGAGTTTAAGACAGGAAAAACAAAGCGACGTGTGTTATATGAATGATACAGGTTTTAAATACATTTCAAAACCTACCATATCCCATAAAAACAAAATAAGACATTCACAAATGACACATCCATTACATGGAGCATTCATACACATGAGAATTTAATACACCATTTTCATGAAATCAAAACCATTACATGCATATTTTAACATTTTATGGGGATTTTAATATAAGAAGGAGAAAATAATATAGGGTGAGTTCTACACAATCTATGTGTATTGTTACTCATTTAAAATACAAATTTTTAGATAGTCATGGCTCAAAAACACCTTCACTCAATGTGGACAAACCCCTTGTCTTCTTAGCCCACCAAACTTCAAGCATGTTTCACTCCTAGAGCTTCCATTTTTTCTACTATAGTCACTCAAGTTCTCTTGAATCTCCCTTCATTATCCTCTTCACTACAAACATCATTGTTTTAATGGGATTCCTTTGGATGACCAACCATCACAACTATTTTTTCCACCTTCCCATTGCGCCAAAAGACAAAATAAAATGAAATGAAACATATTTATTTACAAAATTTACAAACATTTTCCAAGATCCAATTCAAATCATATGGACTCCAGATTGAGTCAAAATATGTGTAACCAATATGGGCTAGGTTATGCATGATTGACATGTGTATGGAATTTCTCATTTATTCATGATTACTAGATAGTTCTATTGGATACATTTTTCTCTAAATATGTAAAAAGATGGGGAAACATTTTCAAAATAATATTACACATGGGAATATAGTTGTTAGGAGTGATATGATATGAATACCATTGAGATAGGAGGTATATGTTTCCTAGTCCTTCTTACTATCACTCCCTTCCATGAAATTGGTTGAAAAATAAATTTCTACGTTTTTTCCCAAAGGTTGTGTTATCATGGGATTTGTACTTGTGAAAATCCCCACCAAAAGTCCCCAAATCTTGCATAACAATGGAATTTCCTACCACTTTCACCTTAGTAATAACTTCCCTCATTTTAGTGATGGAAGAGGTCCACCACAAGGGAGGCTTCCCTAATGACATGAAGGGATAAAAGTAGAAAGTATAGTAGCTATGAGGTCCTTCATATGGCATATTTTAATCCTAAATTCATCTCTCTTTTACCTCATTTTCGTTCCACTTGCACACTCATTTGTCACTTATTAAACTGTTTCACGATGTGTTGTAGGGTAAATGATCCATGCAAGAGTTACCTCCCTTAGCATATTCTTATACCTAAGACATAATAGATATGCAAGCTATAGATTTTCCTAGATCTAAATCATACATGAAAAGACCTATGAGTTGATGGAGTGAAAGACTTACATGGTGATCCGACATTTGTCCCTGCATGCTCCTTATCTTTTAGCTTCCACAAATATGCACTTCTCTCTTACCAACTTATATCTGCACATATGGAGACACAAAAACCTTTCACAAGATCAAACTGATCATGTATAAATTAATGATAGATATAATAATGTATCATAACACATGAAAACATTAACTCTCAATAAGGAAATATAACAATTACATACACATCTGGGTAGAGGGAACATCATGTACATATTCTATTGATAAAAAAATGGATTACACCTTACAAAGAAGTTGATGTAGTCCTTTCCCAAGTTCCTTGTTGTTATAACCCTAAATTTCTCCGTACAGGCATACCTGGCATTTGGCCCTCTCACTTGCTATTTTTTCCAAGCCAACGCTGAGAAGCTCTTCTTAAAAACAGTTTTGAATATGTACGCACCCTGCACCACTAGTTCCCACGTACACATGCTTTATGCACCACTACAACTCACGTACATATGCTAGATGCACCATTACAACCCGTGTATACTCACAAAATTCGCAAAAATTAAAAAATTATAAGGAATTCGTTGAGATTATGGGCTATTGGGTAGTTTCCCAGCTGATCCACTACTTATAGCCTGCCACCCAACCAAATAACCATCCTTTTTTCATATAAAAGGAGGTGTTGGGGTATCATTCCTAACATAATCATAATAACAGTGAAAATCTTCCCGTTTCACATCCCCTACTTGCCCCAAATAATTGCAGCCACCTTGTGAGATTTGCATCAAAATTTCCCATTCTTTCCTTTTTCCTCCATCATAACCCTATTCCATTTCCCTAGAAGAAGTGGGAGAGGAGAAAAATACATGGAAGCGTAGTTGGATCTTGGTGAAGAGGAGCTTGGACTAGGCTCGTGGAGAAGTCGTCGACCTTTGTTGTAAGTAAGCATTGTGATATCAATAAAAGAAATAGTTTTCCCATCCCGAAATATGATGTGTCAAATATTTGTATTTCATTTATGCTTTATTCTAACATCTAACCCATGATTTAGATATGAGATTCATGTTTGTAGTTTCTTTTTTATCTATTTGTGAATGTAGGCTAGCCTTGGGAGGAGGCTTGTAGTCAGTGGAGCTATCAAATGCGAGAGGATCGACACCGGGCGCGGAGTAAAAGGTAAAGTTACATGATATTTTCACTTTATCTTTCATATATCAATGTGGGATACGTTTGGGGTAGTTATAAATGTAGGATACTTTTAGACGGTTAGATATGCCTGCATGTTGAACCCTAGTGTAGTCCATAGGGGGGTTTTCCCACTATAGCAGAACTGGCGACCATACTGGGGAAACCTCTAGGGTTTTAGGGGATATTTTATGGGTGTTTGATTGGTTTTTAGCTTTTTGAGTTTATTTCTAAGTCTGTTGAGTCTTTAAGGGATTCTCGTCACATGTTGGTGCCATACCAATTCTCCCTACCTTTTTAGTCTACCTGTTTGTTTTCTTTTTTTGAGAAGTTACAGAGGTGTAGGCGGCCTATAGTGGGTCTGCACGCGTACATATGTGCCCTACTTTTGGATAGCCCGTGTACATACGTAGGCTACTGAAGTGTCAGTTGCATGCCTGTGTCAAGAAATATTTCTTTAAGAAGGGGCAATCAACCTCTTCCATGATTGAATTCTGACTTCTCAGGGTTTCTTGATTAAGTACAATGTCTCTGTTTTTACAGTCAAAGCCTGGGTTTGATGTCATTTTGGTTATATTTTTAAATATTTCTTGTGTTTAGTTTGAAATGGCTTTAGGCAAGCCTTCGAGTCTTTTTTATCATCCTGTTAGGTGTCTTCAGTGACTCCCTGTGATCTGTAGTGGGCCAGAGGTCAGTTCTCAGTCTTCTCTTGTTCTTCACTTTTTCCCCTTTTGCTTGCTTTAAAGAAAAATAATTTATTTCAAGTTTCTTGTTTGAAGCATAAAAAAGAATAGAAAATGTTTTAATTTCTTTGTTTGGTTAAGTAGTTGGGTTGATTAATTTTCTTGTTAGGAGAAAGAGTTATTTTCTTAAGTTCTTTACTATTTGCTTAGAACATTAAGTAGCTCGTAGTCGAGTGAAATTTCATTTTAGGTTTTCCTCAAAAGATCTTAGAAAAAGTAGTTATGAAAAGTTGGTTAAAGAGTTAGTTGCAAATCTTTATTTGTCAAATAGAAGTAATCTTTCTTTCAGTTTCATTTGTTTCCTCTTTTTCATCTCTTAAAACACACCACTAGTTTCATTGTCGTTTCCTTGACTTAAAACAATCCATTTAAAATTAACACTAATTTAAAATAAACTAGAATTTATGTTTGTAGGGTCAATCAACTAGTCTAGGCTAGAGCCTTGAATTAGGTTGGAGAGGAAAATCTTCAAGGATTACAGACAAACATTGGATTAGTCGGTGCTAGGGAGTGTAAAAAGTCTAGTAAATGTGAAAGTTATCCGAGAACCCCCTCTGACATAGGGGATAAACATGAGGTTGCATGCGGAAAGGTAGCGGAGATAACCCCTCCAAATATGGACCAAGCATAGTGGGGAACACATATTGAGGACTTGTCATGGGATATTTTTGGTTTAATTTGCCTACAGAGCTTTGTGGACATTGAATTCATTCAGGATCCCGAGTTGTCTTCCAAACCACTTGATTTCTATACCCTCAGTAGGTTTCGGGCTTTGTTACCCTGCTCATTGCGGTCCACTTGACTGTGGACTGTACTCTCCTGGTGACTGTTCGCGAGATGGAAACCTAGTTGGATTTATTTTAGGGACTTACACATGTGACTGCAGGGGTATACCCCGGTACCTAGGGCAGATATCGGACCACACTTTGTAATGTGTACCCGGAGGGTTATTTCATTTTCGAGTTACACTTGCACCGATAAGTTTCTCTAGTGTTGGTTGGCATAACTGTTATTCCAACTAGATAGTGTTTTGCTTGCTTTATCTTGTAGGAACTTTTCTAGTATGTGTTTGGTTTTCAACGTTAGTAAAATTCTTACTATGTTGTTGATATTCTCAAAAAGTGTAAGATCAAGAGCTCTGTCGGTAGCAAAGGCTTCTGGGCCTGCGGTTGGTTACATTGGAGCCACCACCGCCACCGTTAAGGAAAATACTTGATGAACAAGGGTCATTTGAGATGAATGGGCCACAGGAAACTATGCCCGAGCCATCTCTGAGAGGAGAACGCTTGTATATGGAGGAACTGACTATTTCTGACCTTGCAGCAGAAGCTCTCGATCCTTTTAACCCTATGATCACTGACTTGTCGGTGTCAATTTTGATACAACTTTCCCCTCCAAGGGTAACACATCACGAGCGTCAGATAGTCATCCAAGCAATGATGGAAGAAAATGTTGCAACTTCGTCTAGGAGTCCTCATACTCCCTTAATGGTTTCCACCACTAGGGGCATTCTGCTTCCTAACCCACCTTCACTTGTCTGGACCATGATGGTCTTGACCACCTCTACTTAGGGAAGTGGTCTAGTTTCGTCTATGGTGGATACCACTACACCATTCACACAAAGTGCGTCGGGTCCTCCGTTTTCATACGGGATGCATGGATTTGATACAAAATCTTTCCTCACCTACTCCACCCTACATACCATGGGCATGGGGGTAGGGAGCTCAAAATATCCTCTGCAAGGGTCCATGGGGGGCACCTTATCCCCCTATAAAGTTATCCCTTACGGCGGGGGTCATATACCTCCTTCATCCCCCTTGCTCGACGGTGCTCCCTAGCAACCCATCGGGTCAAACATGAACTACAACTTGTTCGAAGAAGGTAGTCTAGGACCTTCTTCCTACACCACACTAGTGGGTTCAATGTCATTCTCTTTGTTCGATGCATTTGGAAATATTTCTTTCTCGTCAGTTGCTATCTTGGCCAGGGGTAACCCTGATTTTGGACAATAGAATCATGTGTAGGGTACTATTCCTGCACAGGGGGCAAACAAAGGAGTCTTCTCCTCACAGGGGCTTTCGAATATATGGTAGGGATCATTTCCCTCATCAGGGATGTCGACCGGGGTAAACCCCTTCCATGGTCAATGGAACCACGAGCAAGGCTCAGTACCTATGCCCGTCGTATCGACAGGGGGCAATCCTTTCCAGAATATTTGGAACACAATGTAGGGAGAAATACCCGCCCAACCCTCAATGTCCACTTACAAGAATCAACCTATGAGTTCCCAACAAACGTAGTATCCGTTAGCTGGCTAAGGCCATGGTATTTACCAAAACCCTAGCCAATAGCCCAACTTTTCCTGGAATCCTAGTGCTAATCAAATTCTAGGCTCTTTTCTTCTTGTACATAGTCAACATCCTAAAATTTTGTTTCTGGCAATGTTTCATTTTCCAGACTTGTCAAGGTTGTTAAACGACCCAATTTGTCCCGATCCGTGTTGGCCTCCCATGCCAACGAAGTTTCCCTCGGACATTCTGAAGTTCGAAGGTAATCCTGATGAAGATCCAGGAGATCACGTGACCACCTTTCACCTATGGTGCTCATCAAAATATCTATAAGATGACTCCGTTCAGTTGCGTCTATTTCAACACACCCTCATTGGGATTGTTTCAAAATGGTACATCGATCTTGACCGCTCAAGATACTCTTAATTTAGTTATTTTTCGATGGTTTTTTTGAACCATTTCCAACTACCTGTGAGATATGATGTCGACACTGAATTGCTGGCCAACTTTGAGAAAACAAAGTTCGATCATATCTCGGATCACATCCGAGAATGGCGATGTCAGAAGAGTTTGATAAAATTACCAGTCCCACTGACTTTCCTGCTGGAGTGGTTCCTTATGTCTTTGGTACCCCAGTTATCCAAGGATGTTGCAACGTCGAGAGTGTTTTCCAAGGAAGATGTGATAATGAGAGCTCAATAGCTTGAACTGATATACTCTCAGTCTAGTTTACTCTATGAGGTTTTTCCAGATGCGCCATGGTCTATCCTTGATAAGGCCAGACACAAGTCTCGACCACATGCCGATGGTATTGTTGTTTCATCACAAGAAAATCCCACTGATCAGTTGTCAAATCAATTGCAACAATTTTCGATACAACAGAGAATGACCAACCAAACCTATGGTTCGGCTGCTCCCCCTACCCAAACGTCAGATGTACATAGTGTGCATTTGACGAACCCAAAGGCCAACCAACAGCCTGAAGGAAAGAAGAAACAATGAAACAACAAGGGTAAGGGGGATCAGAAACCCACCAAGAATGTTGGTGGGGGAAACATAACGAAAGAAAGTTGAAATATCCATGTAACCTTTGGATGGAAGACTATCTGACTCACCTATGCCCTTAGCTTGCGGAGACCCAGAAGTTATTGGCACAACAACATTATTCTGTGTTAAGAAACCCATTTCCTCATGGGAAACATTTGACTCAATCCTCTACGAGATCGAATGGGGGTAGTCAAGGACCCCCTTCGTCTTGTAGTAATCCCTTGTCCACGAACATTTACATGTTGAAAGGTGACACTTTCATAGCAACTAGGGCACATTACTACGGAATGTTGGAAACTATTGAAAAGGGTAAGGAAGCCGTAAACCCATCTGTTCCTCTCCAGATCGAGAAGATGATGGGAGAAACAATGACACGCATCCTAAAAGGGGAATTCAATAAATATTTTCATAATCCAAATGTGAGGGTCACCCATAACTACTCTGTGGTGGAGGATTTGTCACAAACCCCTTGCGCAATGTCTTCTTTGGAGGTCCTCCAAAGCTTCCCTATAGAAAGAAAGGCTCTTTTAGCTACCTTAGAATCTGCTAAGACCTGTAATGTGGGAACGATCATGCTTGATATGACTGACTTGAAGCCTTATCTCCCATACCACGTTGTGTTTCAGATAGTAGTGGCTCACCCCACGAAATATTTTACTCGGAATATTTTCCGCATGGTGGTTGATGAGGGCACCTTGACATGCATGATTTAGTTGGCATGTTGGGCGACCATTGGCCAACCCATTTTTTCTCCATCACCTACTCTTCTTACTTCTTTCGACGTTCATTCTTTCATACCACATGGAATCATACCTTCTTTCCCTATGAAGTTAGGAGGGAAGACCTTGTGCGTCGAAGTTTAAGTGGTCGATGCACCTCTTGACTACAAATTGATGTTAGGAAGGATTTGGACCTATGCTATGCATGCAGTGGTTGCCACATGTTTTCAGGTCTTGTTGTTCCCACACGAGGGCCGAATCATAAGCATTGATCAATTGTCCTTCTCCCGGGTTGACCATTCATCAAGGGTATCCACAGTCCTGATGATTGATAACCCTCAACCCGACGTCATCAATGTGGGGGTTGGTTTGTGCCGACCTTTGATGGGTACTTTCAATTACCCACCTCCTTCTGGTGATGTTGAGAGAATATCAGTTGTCCCCAACCATCCCATGGCTCAAATATTTAAAGTGTCTTCATTCCATACAACTTACTTTAATGATCCATGGACTCTTCCTTCCCCATCGGCCTCGATGGAAGGGACAAGGCACCCTGGCATGTCCATGCCCTTGTCTGAGGAAGAATTTGTGTACTCTATTGTCCAACAAGATTTGGCCGACCTCGATCTGACTGGTGCACATGAGTTAGATCCAGTTCTTGAGCTTGCTTGGGCTCAAGGTTCCCTCGCCACTACTGCTTATTTAGACTTGGTATTTCCCTCTGACAAGGCGATTTTAGAGGCATTGACTGGTCCGAAAATAACCTGGGATGATCTCCATCACAGATCTTATTTCCTCCCAGATTTAATAAGAATAGAGGCAAGAGAATTCGTGTTGACTATGACTGGAGATAGGTCTTTCCCTATTAATCCTATGGCTACGCATGTAGTTTATGCCAAGGGTAATATGGAAAATATCATTGAAATGATACCTACTGACATCTCCAGAACCCCTGGCATCGTGGAGAATGTCTTCATTAGAGTGGACTGGTCCCCTTAGGAGATTCAAATATACACATATTTATTTAAGGAATTTCGCGATGTTTTTTCCTAGTATTACGAGGAAATGCCAGGCATTGATCCAAGAATCGTCGAACATGAAATAATGACTTATCCTGATGCCAAGCCAGTCTGACAGAAGCTTCATCCAGTAAATCCTTGAAAAGTAGCAACTATTAAGGCTGAAGTTGAGAAACTGCTCAAAGTCAGTTTCATCTACCCTGTTCAGTTGACTAAATGGGTGTCAAATCACGTTCCAGTTAACAAAAATCAAGGAACGATTCACTTATGTATGGACTTCTGTGATTTGAACAAGGCTTGTCCAAAAGATAATTTCCCCACCCCATTCATTGACTTATTGTCGATGAATGCGCAGGTTGTGAGGTCTTTTCTTTCATGGATGTTTTTTTGGGATATAATCAGATGCAGATCAAGCCCGAAGACCAACATAAAACAACTTTTATATGTCCATGGGGTACATTTTCTTATTGGAAGATGTCGTTTGGCCTGAAGAATGTTGGAGCCAATTTTTAGAGGGCCACGTCTTTTGCTTTACACTACCTAAGACACATAGTCAACACTTATCTTGATGATTTAGCATCACAATATTGTAAGAGAGTTAATCATCCCATGCACTTTCTACTAATATTTGAGCGATCTCGCTACTATTGGATTTTCTTGAATATAAACAAGTGTAGTTTCTACGTGATGTCAGGTCGTCTACTAGGTTTCATAGTTTTGACATCAAGGATCATGGTTGATCCTCTGAAGGTGGAGGTGATAGTTCAGTTGCCTCCCTTGTGCATAGTCCCTTAGCGTCAAATCTTACAGGGTAAAGCAAACTTTCTTCGGCATTTTATCACAAACTATGTCTAAATCATTAAAGGTTTCATGTGTTCACTGAAGAAGGGAGTCCCTTTCTACTGGGATGAAGACACTTAGCGCTCTTTCAAAGAATTGAAATGTTCCCTCATGTCTGCCCCTCTGCTCTGGCCTTCCAATTATATTAAATATTTCTTATTGTACTTGGCCACTGCAACATCGACCATCGGTATGGTCTTGGTTCAAGAGGACGATCTACTCAAAGAGCATGTGATTTATTACCTGAGTCGAGGCCTTCTTGGACCAGAACTCAACTACTCCCATGTTGAGAATCTTGCATTGGTGATAGTGCATGCCATCCAGCAGTTCCGTCATTATATTCTGCTTTGTAATACCACCATCATTTTCGTTGTGAATCTGTTTCAATATGTGTTGACACAATGCATCATCGATGGAAATATAAATAGATGGATTGTTATCCTCCAAGAATTCAACTTCAATTTTGTTTCCGTTAATTCCAAAAATTCGTTGGTGTTTGTGGAACTTATCTCGAAACTTCTGGTCGAATCAAGTGATGTTACACCTAAGGAAGCACTGATTAAAGGAGATATTTTTCTGATTTCATCTTTGGACCCCTGGTATGGAGATATACTAGTCTATCTCCATACTTTGAAGTGCCCCGCCTTTGCTTCTTGCGATGAGCATCGATGTATATGCCATTAAGAAAAAAACTATCTCATACTCGATGATACTTTGTATCGTCGAGGTGTAGATTGCATCCTTCTCTAATGCCTCACTCATGAAGAAGCGAAACTCATTCTTAATGAATGCCACACTGGAGCATGTGGTCGTCATTTGTCTGGGTTGGTGACAACCCAAAAATATTCTACGAGTCGGTTACTTTTGGTCAATGTTAATCAAGGATTGTGTTGAATCAATAAAGAAGTGCCACCCATGTCAAATCTTCTCTCAGAAGATGAGGGCAGACCCTGCTCCCATGTTTCCCATCATTATTGTTGGTCCATTCACTAAGTGGGGGATTGATTTTACTACATGCCACCTAGCTTCAGCTATGGGGCATCGTTATATCATCATAGTGGTATAATACTTCACAAAGTGGGTCGAGGCTATGCCAACATTTAATAATGATGATGAGACAACAACTCTCTTTATTTTAAATCAGATAATAGAAAGGTTCAACATCCCAAAGGAGATTGTGACTGACCATGGTAGTCACTTTCAGAACAAAATGATGTCTGAGTTAACGTCAAATCTTGGGTTGATCATTCATCACCCTAGTACCCATAAGAGAATGGTCTGGTGGAAGTTGTGAATAAGTCCCTCAAGACTATTCTGCAACGAATGATCAATTCTCCCAAGTCGAATTGGCATTTGATGTTGTACTCATCATTGTGGGCCTACTGAACATCTGTAAAGACTGCCACCGGTTTCTCACCTTTTCAGCTCGTTTACGGGCTGGAAGCAATCTTTCCAATAGAGTGTTAGATCCCATCTCTAAAGTTGGTAGTACAGTTATTTCCAGACACTTCACCACTTGAGGAACGCTTATTATATCTTGAGAATATCAATGAGAAACACCATGATGAAACCTTGGCCAACGAGGCTCACAAGCAAAGAGTCAAGTTTGAGTATGATCAGTCCATTCATCCTCGTATTTTCTTTGAAGGCGACCTTGTCATGGTCTACGACCAAGATAAGGATCCCCTGGGGGTAGGCAATTTCAAACCCATGTGATTTGGACCTTTCATTGTGAAGGAGGTACTAAAGAAGGGAGCTTATCATTTGGTTGACTTTGAGGGAAGTGATTTAGCAGAGCCTAGAAATGGGCTCTACCTCAAGAAGTATTACTCGTAGGTGGGTCGCCTTGGGTGACTTCTTGTACATATGTATAGTTCTTATACAATTAGTTTTTTGTCTTTTGTTTTATGGACGTGTCGATATTTATGTCATCTTTTTCCACTATGGAAAATTTCAA
>ML802741.1:414696-430849 GCA_009831015.1 Picea engelmannii | reverse complement strand
TTGATGAGATTTGAACCTCTCACCTAAATGCTTCAATCCTTCAAGTATTTGATCATAGGTACTTACCTGATACATGACCCGTTTGTAGAAGGCAGGCTGGGGTCCTGACTCGGCAGTGCGATCCCTGAGGACATGGAAAAGACTGGTGTCCATCTTTTCGTACACAACATAGACCTCGTCGAAGCGTTTTGTGTCCGGGGGTATGAGCACACCCTTCATCGGCACAATGAATGGATGTTTAATTTGAATAAGAAGTCTTAGTTCGCGGAGGACTCTTTCGGCAAATAGCCTAGAGCGGCTGAAAACCCTAGTGATCTTCTTGATGGCAACCTCATCTTTCCCTGAGGACTGAGATTTGTCCTTGAATGCGCAAACATAGCCATATGTTCCCCACCCTAATACATACCCAAACTCGTACTTATCTTCCACATCGAACCTCGTTCGACCAGCTTCAAACTCTATGTTATATATTCTCCTCTTGTCGCCTCGCCCGCCCGGGCATCCCGACAGTATATTTCCCATTCCTTCTCTCTTTCTTTAGCACACTGCCTGAATTTAACGTCCAGTTCAGATTAGGTTAAATTAGCAAAGCAGATTTCTTTAGCACACTGCCTGAATTTAACGTCGAGTTCAGATTAGGTTAAATTAGCAAAGCAGACACAGAAAGAAATCTTTCCTTCGAGTGTGGTTCATGAAAGCTTGGCGATTCATGGAGCACAAGTAAAGCACGGACTATCACTTCGGCAATTAGGTCATGGCGGCGAACTTAGCGCAATTCGCCTAGCATTCTCCTTGATATGGTTAATTTAGGGCTGTAGCCAACAATTCCGAAACGACACCTCCCAAAAATTTCAAACCCAAAAAATATGAAGGTATAAACAACCCAATAGCTTTATCCAAGAATTCCGAAACGACACCTCCCATGAATTTCAAACGGAATAAATATAAAGGTATGAACAACCAATGACGATTCACTTACACCATCCCTACTTCGTAACGAAGATTTCATGTATGGACAATTATATATGAAGTAGAATCAAATCATGTACAAATTCAGAAAAATAAAGTATAGACACGTCACATGAATGTAGTCCTAATTTTATTGATAGGGCACAACAAACATGGGTATCATGTCTTAAACTATGGTATGGGGTATGGTTGACGGTGCCCTAATCTACGATTGTTGGCTTAATAGTGCATGTACAATTGTCTAGATCATGATACTTGCTATATAAAATTAATATTTTTCTTACCAAAGGAATATGGATCCAATTTCAAGCATGAGAGTAGAAAGGATGGGTTTCCTACCCCAAATCATGGTTCAAGGTAAAAAGTCAAAGGAATATGGATCCAATTTCAATCATGAGAGTAGAAAGGATGGGTTTCCTACCCCAAATCAGTTCAAGGTAAAACCTCAATTGATTTCTAACTTCTCAATGATTCTTTTTGGTTTCTTAGACTACAGAGAAGGGTTTTGATCATGACTATGGTACAAAAGTTACAATGGTACAAAACTTACATGTAACATTTTTAGTTTTATTTTTTGTAAATTATAATGTAATTGTGCACATGTTATTTAGATTGGTGAGTTGATATGCTTTGGGCTAGAGAGCATAAATCATTGGTTGTGATACAAGAGGGAGATAACTATGGGGGGTTATGATTCAATAAGAGAAATGGTTGAAGGGGATTCAAGGGGTTACCCATTTCTATTAATCCAAGTCATTTCATATTGTTTACCTCATTTGAAATATCAAAATAGTTATTGAATGATGTAAGAGTGGTTGGTGGAAAAAATTATTCTCACTAATTTATTGCAGCATGCGCTAAGGACAACTAATTTTTGGAAAATGTTAAAGTCAAGCTTGCATGAGAAGAAAAGGAAATTCAAGTGGGTTTTTGCAACATTTTTTACAAGCATGTTTTGGGTAGCATGAGGAGGGTTGGGTGTTGGGAAAAAGAACCATCCATTCTAGTTGTTGAAAGACAACTTGTTGGGCCAAGTTTGATGCTGATTTGGTGGAGTTGTGAGATATTGCTAAGAATGAGGTTGTGTGTTTGTAATTGCATTTCCATTGAGGAAATGGCTCAAGAGCCTTGAGACTAATGTTGTGATCACTCTTGGAGTCCCCAACTAAGATATTTACTAGCCAACCATGTGTTGGAGCCTTGGAGGGAAGTGGCAAGGCTCCAGGGACTATGTGAAAGAGAAAGGGGGTTCCATTCATTATGTTGTGAAGATGGAGGGGAAGGTGATTTAGTGGATTGAAATGTTTTGTAGGAATTTGTAACTTGGATTCTGGGTTGTTGAGTGTGAACAATGGACAACCCAAAGGGTCATATCTCCTTATCAACTCATAGCCTCAATAGGGGGTGGTCTAATGTTGAGAGAAATGGAACAACATAGCATATGGATAGGAGGGATTTCCTTTATATGCATCCAGTTGGTGTTATATAAAGATAAGTTATGTGTTATATTTTGCATGTTTATTTCCATTCTACAATTTTTTTGTTTGAATGTTGTGTTGCTTGAACAACTGCAATTACACGTTTAAATTTATTCTTGGATGAAAGAGTAATTTAGGTATGGTGCCCTTTGTTAATCTTATTTTGATAAGGGAATTTTAATCCATTTTTAGACGATTGGGTTCATTACAAGTGGTATCAGAGATGAAGGTTGAAGCACCAGGCCTACAAGGGTTTGCTGCATAATAGCAAGTTGAAGTTTGTGTGGTATTTTGGGCATATTTTAGCTGAAAACCGACATACATATGTCAAGAATTAAAATTTAGCAAGAGGGTTTTGTTCATGGAGGCCAAAATGGTTAAATCGATGGTAGCCACACAGGGTGTTTGGGGTGAAATTTGAGGTCATCCACGAGAAAAGATGTGGGGTCAAAATGCCCCAAATTTTCAATTTGTATTGGAGTTATTTTCTCTAGAGGTCGATTTGATCATTAAGTGGTCAAATTTGTCTTGGAGAGATAATTTTAGGGGTTCTGCAACATAGGTGAGGCCGAACAGATAAAAAAAATTGGAAAATGGCTAAGTATCGAAAATATATAAAATCTCAATGATACAATGTGTATCGCAAGAGAAAAAAATTATAGCCGATACTAGGAGTATCGATGAAGAAAATATTTTTTGCAAGTGATGCACGGAGTATCACCAAGAATAAAAATTATTGGCAATAAAAAGTGCATCACCCAAGAAAAACAAATTTTGGAGTAAAACATCGCCCAAGAAAAAAAAAATCGATGTGAAACAATAGAGGAAAAATAAATTCTTGGAGCGAAACATCACCCAAGAAAGAAATTTTTTTAGTATTGATACAGTGTGTATCGAGAAATAAGAATATTTTTTGAGCACGATAGAGTGATTATCACTGAGAATTTTTTTTTTGTGGCTAATACAAAGAGTATCAACAAAGACAAAAGTTGTCAACGATATAATGTGTATTTCTCCAGAAAAAATTTATGAGATCAATACATCACCAAAAAAAAAAACTTTAATGTGATAGAAGAAAACTGAAGATGAAAGAAGACAAACACTTAGAAAAATTGAGAAAAAAACGCGTGTCAACGAGAAAAATAATTTTTGGACCAATGCGTTGGTGAGAAAAAATATAATTATCGCCAATAAAGAAAAGGGTTTTGGAGAGAAAAAAGATAATTCCTGCCAATAAAGGGAGAAGTCTTCGTGAGAAATAAAATAATTCTAGTCGACAAAGAAAAAATTTCATGGTGATAAAGACGAGAATGTCGACCAAGAAAAATATTTTTAAAACAATATGTCAACCATGAAATATAATATTGGAGTGATGTATCGATTGATTTTTTTTTATAAACATGATAATGAGAAGAGAAGAGAGAAAAAAGAGAAAATAAGAGACAAAAAGAGAAGATAAGAGAAGAGAGAAGAAGGAAGGAAAGGAGAAAGATGGACAATTTTTTTTTTTTAATGTAGCCAAAAACTTGTTTTGTCATAACAACAGCCAAAAAATTACATGTCCAAAGTGGCGAAGGCTACCAAAGTGCCAGTGAGGGCCTCTAGACATTTCTTGAAAGGGACCCGAATTAAGATGACATTTTTACAGAGAATCCAAAAAGAAGGACTGAAGATATCCAGTAGGTCTTTTGACAAAATTCTAAATTTGGAGTGAAGGTGCCCAAACAGGGAAAAATCCACTATTTTGGGCCACTTTTGGGGGATTTTTGAAATCTTCAAAGGAATAGGGACCCCGAATCACCATTCCAGAAAATTTTATTTACTCAACATTTTACCAACTTATCAAGTCGGATAACTTAGTCTTGAGAACATTATTCCTACTTTTGCTCCATTTTGGGGATAATTATTTTTCTCATAGATTTCTAAGTATAGAGGAAATTCAAAAAGGACAAAGTTGGCAAATCTAGACTGATACATAAGTTAGATGGGGAATTAGATCATGAATATGGAGTTGATGTGTATTCACGATCAAGAATATTACCAATTCTCGATATATATATATATATATATATATATATATATATATATATATATATGGTTGCCAAATTTATTTCTATAGGTGGAAAAAGGGTGAAACTATTGATTTCATAGGGCCATAAATTTTATCTCATAAAGAGGAATAAAGCATGAGTATGTATGTTTGAAAGGTAACCCATAGGACAACATGATAGAAGGATTTTAAGTTCTCTCAGGAAACATCTGGTTGTTTCATAAAGTTGTAGGGAAAAGGATAATTGGACTCTATGAACCATGTAAATAACTCAAAATAAAATATTTCCAAAACAATGTCAATTTTGGAAAAATATTTTCAGAACATAAAGGCACAAGACAGATATGAGTATTGGGTAAGGAAGAGTGAAAATTCTCATGAAGTTGCCTATCTAATGATATGGAGGCACCTTTGGAAGTGCAAGGATTGGAAATAAAAGGGGTTGAATTTTTAATAATATGATATTGTTGATGAGCATGGCAACACTCAAGCACATAGTGTTGTGTCAAGGCATTGTTAACAAGAGGAAATGTCTCCTTAGCCTTGAATGTAGAAATGTATTGATAGATGAAAATTTTGCTACACAAAGGATAAGGATTTAATGAAGTGATGTGTGACACATGGGATGGGTAAGTCATATCTATGTGAAAGCAAAGTAATGTCTGGAAAGAGTTGAATCAACAAATCTCTATAAAATTATTTAGAGAAAGGAATTCAATTATGTTATCAAAGTTCGCATTGGAAGTAGCAAACAAGTGAAAATAATTCAAGGGACGAATAATAAAGGTTCATTCAATTTGAAAGAGACAATGGAGAAATATGCCATCCCATGGGAGCATATTGGTCTTTAGTGGACATAATAGGGCTTCACAGTGAATCACTCAATGAAGTTAAAATAAGTATTTTAAAATTGAGCAAAGCTAGAGGATAACTAGAGATAATGGCAAGGGATGCCATAATCTTAATGGGTAAGCTAGTTGGAGGATGTCGTAGTATTAAGGTGATGGAATGATATAAAGTACATCATTTCAATGTGCTAGAAGGTTTTAGCAAGGTAAATGCAAGGCATGATTGCATAAAGGGAGGCAACTGCCAATAGGACATCCTGGCTAAAATTCTAAGATGGCCAAGTGGGACTTGGCTGAAAATATTTGGATCAGGGAGTAGTAGTACTCAAATTAGCATACTGGGATTGCACATGGACGTAATAATATAGAGGGATTCAAGGATGGCTACACGAATCACAAGAAGTTGGACACATATATGCACTAGAAAGCATATTGGAGGTGATGTGGGATGCATATAGTGAAGCTAGAATGCATTAGTAGTCATGTTGACAATGAATTCTTGGTGCATATGTATTAGTTCATATGGACATGCTTTGGACTACATATGGTACGCTCGTAGACTAAGAATACTATATTGTTGTATATGGATTAAAGTTGTTATTATGATTTAAAGTTGTTAATTATGGATTGTATCTGAACTCATGCATGTAGAACAACTCAACTCATGTATGTAGAACATGCTCGTTGTAGCTCACCTCATCAGATTGAAATATGCCTACAACAAATCAACTCATGAAATATTTCTACAACAAATCAACTCTTGCATGAAACAACTCAACTCAAATTGTAAGGAAACAATATCAAATCCTTACCTGCAGGGTTCTAACAATCAATTTGGGCCGAGAATGAAACACAAATTTTAAAGAAAGAGCCACAATAGTAAAGAACGTTAAAGAAACAAGTACGTCCATATTTCTAGAACTATCTAAGGGACATGAAAGAAACAACCACGGAAATATGTGCAGAGTAATAGCTTACTCCTGAAATCAATTGTTGTTCTTAGAAGCAATCCCTTCCTTTTGAGAAGAACAAATTAAAATCTATACTTCAGTCCTCGCTAAAGCACCCGACGTTACAAATGCGATCGGACGATACCCCTCTAGCAACGTACTCCATGACTATGGCTCCGTGAGTGGAACTCAACAACATCTAAAGCCAAAAGACAACAAAAAATAAAATAGCAA
This sequence comes from Picea engelmannii, assembly GCA_009831015.1. Classification (NCBI taxonomy): domain Eukaryota; kingdom Viridiplantae; phylum Streptophyta; class Pinopsida; order Pinales; family Pinaceae; genus Picea; species Picea engelmannii. Next base: position 424,320 of record ML802741.1, on the reverse strand, counting down.
ATCATCCTCAAGTTCTTTTTTTACCAAATGTAGAGCTCTGAAACGCGATCCAATCTTTACAGATAAAGAGAGTGATAAGGAAATGATTAACCACTACCCACCACCTCTCTATTGTAACTGTCGTGCATTGGTTACTCAAAAAAATTCACTCGTGATATGATAAGTTTTTTAATTTTTAATACATTCCAAATCCTTCAATTGAAATCCTTACCTTTACATTTATTGTAGTTAGATAATTCTTCTCTTCCACCTCAAGGATTAAAAAAATTAGTAACAACCTTATAAATGTGTTTGTATATTTAACACATAATATAAGAATTTTTTTTTATTAATGCCCTAAATATATATTAAAAAAAATATTAATGCCCAAATATATACTTATTGATATATCCAAACACATTAATAATATTAATATAATTTTTAATAATAATAATCTATTTTTAAGGTGATGACTAAGTTAGACACCAAATTGGTGTATGAGACCTCCTTTTTTGTCGGACATGAGACCCCTTCTACTCAGCGATTTGACTCAAGCTTACATAGGTATACATACCCTACCCCCCTTTGGATTTGAACCTATGACTTCCTATGACTTCCTAGAAGAAAACACTGGAGAGCACATAAAGATATCTTAAATAATCGATATCATATATTTATATGAACAAAGTTTATATAAAAATTTGCTATTAATTAATAAAATTATATTAATATGGATATGAATATATATTTATTTTTTAAACTAGAACTAAGGGATTTTATATTATAAAAGACCGCTAGAAATCCACAAAGCGATGTTGAGCATCTCAATACAATGCAAAATCAAAATCTATCCAAATATTCAACTATATCGAAAGAGATCTCAACATATGTTACGAAAAGATTATGATGATATGTGAAAAACTTACAACCCCCCCCAAAAAAAATTTTTTTTAACTACTTTGTAATATATTGGAAAAAAATGAAACTAACTGAAGGTTAGAAATCAACTAGCTTCATTTGTTGTTGCTTCAGTCCCTTTAGTATCCTGGTAAGTCTTACCTAGGCTTCTTTATGTTGTTGTCATGAAAAAAATTTAATAAAAAAAAGGCATCTGCTTGAAGGAATTCAACTTGGCCTCCAGGATCATTATCCTCTTAGGATAGACCAACAAGACCTTCAAACTCACTTCCTCATGGGAGAAATTTGATTCCAAATGATCCTCCAATTTTATAACAACATACTCAAGCTCAGATGAAAGCTTATTCAAGGATTTTCTTGTTTCTCTATGCTCAGAAGTATCCATACTCTCGAATGAAGATACCCAACACAAAGGAACAAAAAATGGAAGAAGGTTTAGAGTGAGAGGGCCTGAAAATTTGACAAATCACCCACCAACTAGACTCGAAAAAAATCCTAAATAAATTTATCAAAAAACATAACTCAACACCCAACCGATAACAAACCCTATCCAATACAAAGCCACTTCTACCCAAGAATAGATCGAAAAAATGCCTAGTTGGATAAGCACCTTAACATGAAGAGATTCTTGAATATAGAACGAGCATAAATCAGCACAACTAAACCAAACAGGGTTGAAGACAAGGAAACAACACTTGAGAGAACCCCTAAGCTAGAATATAATTCAACAAAAATCGTTGAGGGATGCAAACCAAAATACACCCCATCCCTAATATAAAATTCCCACATGAATTCATTACCACTCACTGCAATGATTTAATGAGCTCATGCAAGGAAGGGGAAGGCATGTGAACATTCATGAGGAGTTCCATCACCCCCTATGTTTAACAACATAGGTATTCCAATAGAGGATAAACACCTTAAGTAGCCACTCACACAACAAGATAAAAGATCAACACATCAATGTTTTGACATGGTAAAACCCCTATCGGGAACATCCACTACCCCAGCCAACATGGCCACTTGGAGAAATTTATTAATGCAAAAGAAAAATATTAAAAAGAGATTTAAGAGAGTTTCTCACAATCAAACATTGACAAATGACCCTCCATGCTCTTTAAATAGAGATCATGGACCAATCGGGTGTTAATCCATGGAACAATGTAGTCGTTAAGAGAAAGGAGAAAATGATTCATTGAATCACTCTATGCCAGGAACATATCATGATCATCAGATTACCTAACTACAAATTCATACTAATGCATATTAAAGAAACACATTTTTTCCTAACGACATATTAGACCAAGTTGATCTTAACTAGTTCCTAAGTGTCCAAATATCCTAACATCCCCCATTAAAAACAACTTGGGAGAGGATTGAAGGATTTACAAAAGAGAAACAATCGGAGAAGGAAGGAGGCATTAGAGTCTATCCCCCCTTAATGACAACTTGTTGAACTCCTAACATAGATCGAAGTTTGGAAAACTTTTCTTTTATAAGAGACTTTGTGAAATTGTTTGCGATTTGATCTTCTGTAGTGTAGAAGAATAGTTCAATGACTCGATCATGAATGATATTTCTGATGAAATGCATGTGTATCTTAATGTGTTTGTTTCATTTATGTTGAACTAGATCTTTGGCGAGATTGATGGCATTCTAATTGTCGCACCAGATGGTTGTCAGATGCTGCTGCTAGAAGCTAAAATCTGAAAGGATCTATCGAAGCCACAAGGCTTATTGAATTGCATTAATTGTTTCGCAATACTCTGATTCTACTGAAGAAATAGAAATAGCCTCTTGATTAGTATAGGCCCAAGTAGAGGGGTCCTAAACCAAGGCTGAAAACATAACCTGTAGTAGAATTTCGATCATCAGGGTTTTCAACCCAATCTAAATAAATGAAACCAACAAATAAAGGAGTCCTCCCTAAACTGTAATGTATCATGAATTGAACTGTACCCTCAAGATACCAAAGTATAATTGTTGTTTTCCAATGGATTTCAAGGGGTGTTTGCATATACTGGAAAACAAGACCAACACCAAAGTAAATGTCAAGACGGGTATGAGTCAAGTATAAGTGGCTACCAACTAACTAATGGTATAAAGTGGCATCAACTTTAGGAGAAGTACAGGTGGCAACAAGTTTTACTCTAAACTAGAAGGTAAAAGGGGTTGGTTTAGAATCTTCCATGTGAAAAAATTGAAGAAGGTCACAAGAATACTTAGACTAGGAAAGAAAAAATCATTCTTTTGTTTGCAAAACTTGGAGGCCAAGGAAATAGTGCAAATAGCTTGATTCTGTCATTTCAATTTTTTTTAAGGATGGATTTCACATGGGCTAAATTTTTTGGTCACTACCAGTGAAGATAATGTCATCAAAATAAAGAACAAGGATTATGAGATGGCTTCCTAGTTTCTTGGTATAGACATTAGAGTCAAAATGACATCTTGAAAAGCCGGTATCAAGAAGACAGTTTTCCATTTTGGCATACCTAACTCGAGGATCTTGATTAAGACCATAAAAAGATTTCTTAAGGTGACAAAAAATGCTAGATTCATTAGGAACGTAGCAAGGAGGTTGTTCCATGTATATTTCTTCTTGGAAATCCCAATGCAAGAAGGAAGATTTAACATCCATCTAATTGAACTCCCATTTATGTGAGGCAGCAAGGGAAAGAACAAGGTGGATGTAATTCATTTTGGCTACGGGGGAAAAGGTTTCATTATAGTCAATTCCTTCAACTTGAGAGAATCCTTTGGAAACTAATTGAGCCCTGTGTCTTTCAACACTTACATATGATGCATACTTAGTTCTGTAGACCCATTTACATATGACAAGATTTCTTCCTTTCAGAATAGGTACAATATCCCAAGTCTTATTTTCCATTAAAGAGCGATACTCTTCATTCATTATTGTATCCCAATCCGAATGACCTGAAGTCTCTACAACTTTTTCTAAATCATGATTCTCTAAAACTTGAGCCAAAAGAGAAGAGGATCACTGGAACTGTGAACATGCTTGACATTGATATGAAGGATCATTGACAAAATCACTAGTTTCTTTGAATGGATCCATCTATGAAGCGGTGGTATTGGTGTAGGTTCATGTTCATTGGACTCATCTAGAGGAAGGTGAGTAGGGGGAGATGTATTTTAATCCTCATTATCATTATCTTAAGAAGAAGAAACTAGAATAGGAATAGTGCAAGGAATAAGTTTCAAAAATGGCTCATGGGCCGATGAAGGAACACATGTCGAATTACGCTCGCAGCCCAAGAGATTTTCATCAAATTTAACATCTCGTCTAATAATAATTTCATTGGAATGAGGTTGAAGAAGTTTTTAAACTTTGGCATCTTCAAAATATGCAACAAAAATACACTTCTCACTTTTAATTTTTAAGGATTTCCTTTTCTCATCAAGAATGTGAGTCCATGCTCCACTGCCAAATACACGAAAGTGACTCGCATCTGGCTTAATTGTATTCTATGCTTATTCTAGTGTTATATTTTTTATATCCTTTGTGGGAGTGTGATTTACTATGTAATTTGCACAATTAATGGTTTTCTCCAAATAATTAGGACTTACTCCCTTAGATTAGATCATACAATTATATTTTTTTTTTGTGTGCAATTCTTTCTCTCAGAAACACCATTTTGTTGGGTGGCATACAAAATAGTGTGTTTCATTTGGATTCCTTATGAAGTGAAATAAATTGTAAATTTATTGTTCACATATCCGCCTCCAATATTTTTTCTTAACCTTTGAATTCGATGTCTAGATTACTTTTATACAAGGGCCTTGTAATCCAAAAAATTGTCAAAAACTTTTCCCCTACGTTTTAAGAAGTAAACCCAAGTGTGTCTAGAAAAATAACCAATGAAAGTTAAGAAATACTTGCACCCAGAAAAGGAAGGAGAAGAAAATGGACCACACAAGTCACTATGAACAAGTTTCAAAGGGGGAGAGGCACATTTGTCAAAATTATCCCGATGATGTTTGTTGAGAACACAAACAAACACCATCTCTACAAGAAACAAGAGGAAACCAGTTACCATTTGTTGATTACATAGTTGTTGCAATGAGCGATAGTTTAGATGACCAAACCACTCATGCCAAAGTTTTCTCAAGTCATCGCTATGAGCAACAAAAACTAATGGAAAGTATGATGACCCAAAGTTTTCAAAATTGTACAACCTGGTAATATCATCAACAATTCTAGTTCCAAGAACATGCTTAGGATATTTTAGATCCTTGATTACAACTTGGTGAAGTGAAAAATGTACGGTTTTAGCTTCACCTAAATGAGTGATTTGATACACTTATAGATGGTCAAAGGAAATCCTTTGAACACATAATACATCATTGAAATTACCATTCTCTACTTGAACTATTCCAGACCCTGCAAGAGTATGAGATCTATCATTACGAACAAAGATTTCCTTGGTGTTACATTCATTAAGAGTATAAAATATGGCTTTATCCTTATCCATATGATAAGATGCTCCAAAATAAAAAAATCCACTCATTAGAAGAAAAAGTAGAAGTTGCATTAAAGGAGAAACCAAAAGAAAAAAGTGCAGACCATGAGAAGAAGAGTTAGAAGAAGAAGAATCAACATTGATGTTTTGCTTCTTCATCGATGTTTCCAAAGCTTCCATATTCTTAAGACATTTGGACTCCACATGACCATATTTACTAGAAAAGTTGCAATTTTTGTGAGTCTTCTTACTTTTATATGTTGCTCCTTTGTAACCATTAGGAGCACAAGTTGGCAGAGATGGTTTGGGACCCTTGTTTTTCATGTTGTTGTGGCAAGGATGTTTCTTATTTGGATTCCTAGATTCATCCTTTTGTTGGATTACTAAGGCTTTGTTGGATGTACCTACAGTGTTAATCAATCCAAGTTGAACAAGCTTATATTGCTCACAAGTTTTTTATTTATTTATTTTTCTTTTCAATATGAGTAATTCAACATTGATACCTAAATCTAATAGATGAATTCCTAACAAAGTAACCCTATATAGTTTGCATGAATCTATAGAATCAATAGAAAAAAGCTTGCATGAATCTTTAGAATCAATAGAAAAACATAAAGAAGAGAGAGAAGCCAAAATTTAAAGTTAGTAGCAATGCTTGATAATAATTAAAATCCTTCGAAGATAATATTCAGATATAGATGAATAATAAACTATTAGGGTTTGAGTCTCAGCTACCCAAAATGGAGGCTAGATTACAAGAAATATAAAAAACAAACCAAGAACAAAAACATGCAATGAAAGAAAAAAAAGTTACCGACTTAACGAGAACTGTGACCTCAAACGAGAACTCTATTCCTTGAAACCAATAATTTTGCATAAAAAACATGAAAATCAACCCCTAAATCAAAAAGTGGTGCTACCTATAGCACCATTTTTTCTAATGGGGTTAAAATTACAACATTTTTCAAGCATGGCCTTCAAAACTCATACAACAGCTTAGAAAAACCTTAAAGTAAACACTTAAATAAAAAAAAATGATGCTACCTAAAACAATTTTTTTTTTTTTTAAACATTAAAATTATAGCTCTTTACGACCTAATTGATAAATAAAAATAGGTAAACAAAAATGAAAAAAAAATAAAACTAATTCCTCCAAAAACAATGTGTGTGTGTGTGTGTGTGTGTGTGTGTGTAAGGGGGAAAAAATAAACAAACAAATAATTAAAAAAGAATCAATAAAAAAATATTAAAAAATTATTAAAAAATCTTAAACTAAAAATTTTAAAAAATAAAACAAAAAACCAAAATACAAAAATATATATTTTAAAAGAAATATGTAGATAAGAAAAAAATAATTTAATAAAATAAAAAAGAAAAAGTTAAAACCAATTTGAAAATAAAAATAAAAACAAATTTAATAAAATTCAAAAAAAAAATCAACCTTGCGAGGCGAGCTGAGTGCTAGCATTTTCTGGTATTGTGTGTGTGGCCCCTTTGCGGCTTAGGGGGGCTCAGGGGGAAGAAGAGTACCCCTATCATTGGCTGGGAGGTACTAGTGATGTCACATCGGTCAACAAGCAGGAGCTGGGCTGAGCGCGCACGGGACAACGAGTGGTAGCTGGGTGGGAGTTGGGATACCCAGCTCAGGTAACGAGTGGTAGCTCGACTTTGCGAGACGATCTAGATGCTAGCACTCTCTGGTATTGTGTGAGTGGCCCCTTTGCGAATTGGGGGGGATCAGGGGGAAGAAGAGTACCACTAGGGTTGGTTGGGAGGTACCAGTGAGGTCACATCGATCGGTAAGTAGGAGCTGGGTGGAGCGGACGCGGAACAATGACTTGTAGCTTTCACATTTGGCTATGGTACGTATGTGTATATTTTTGAATGGTAGTTTAATATTGTTCCCATGCCTTTAGTATTGTACTTCTACTATGTTAAATATTATGTTTTATTCAACATTTTATGGTCAAGAACTTAAAGTCATCCCAGCCTTATGCTCGTTGTATTTTGAATTGATTTGACTTGGTGAACCCAAACTCTGATTGCAATGACTTCTCTACATTTGTTTTTATTGATTATTACAAAGATTTTTATTTTTTTTTAATCTTTCATCCCTTATCCCTTAAGTTATTAGTTTATGCCTGAGCATTCGTCTAGGAGCCGAATCAACGGTCGTCACTCCGGTGTTTAAAGACTTATAGATTCAAATGCCCTTCTTTCCTGTGCATGGATAATAAGCGAAGGATACATTTTGCCCAATCATCTATCCCTTATTCATCTCTGCATTTTTCTCTTTTAATTAATCTCTAATCTTTGTGCCTTCTTGTGGATGAGTATCTTTGCATTTTTTATTGATTCATTGTCGAATGATTAGTCCTTGCACCTCCTTGTAATTGAGTATCTCTTTGTTTTTGTTTGATTCATCTCTGATCGATTAATATATACGCTTTCTTGTGGATGATTATCTATGTGATTCATCTATGATCAATTCCATGGCATTTTACCCATCGCTTTGATGGTATAATCTTTGAGATTGTAATGATAAATCAAAACGTTTGATTGGTGAAACATCTGTGTTATATTACTTACCACTGCGTATTTTTTACTTTGCGATTTTCTTTTTAGATAGCTAATGTAATACCCCAAGGCCGAGTCTCTGAATTGTAATTTTTCTTATAGGCTGGTGAGCCAAGTGGTTATAAGCTAAAATACTTATGTGTTTATTAGGATGCTGCTAGATCCCAAGGCCAATGAGATTGATTTTTGTATATGTAATTATGCAGAACATTAATAAAAATATAAACATTGTTGCATGTAGATAGACCATGAAGAAGAGTTATGGGGGACTAAGCTCCACTAGGTAGGGTAAGGAAGGGGGGGCTAAGTATTTCGGCCTAGGGGCTAAACTAGGGGGATTACCTTTAAAGGAATAATATTTTAATATTATTTCCTGAAGACTAAGGTGAACATGATATGTTTTTGTTAACCTAAGTTCCTGGAAAGTGGGACGTAGGCTAAATGGAGCACATGCAGCTCCAGGAAGACAAGTGTTGACCTGGATGCATCTAGTTAAAGCTGAAGCATCAACTCGTGTTGGGGGATTCCCATTCTACCATCCTCCTCCTAAGTTCGTCCTTCCATTCTCCCATCCTGCACATGAAACCGATACCTTTGTCGTTTGACCTCTGCATACCCTCATGCTAAAACCAAAAACCATGAAGTCGTCCTGTGTTGCTTCCTGTGAAGTCGACGCAATTGTAGTCGCCTGACCCGTGTTGTGACTTAGTGTTAGGTTGTTTCCTTTTTGGGTGTCCATACTCGTTTTACCCGGTTGTTGTTGTTGTTGTTATTGGTGGTGGTTTCACCCATATGTGGTTGTTGTTGAGTTGAAGACAGGTTGAAGAGGCAGGTTCGCAAGCCTGTGAGAAACTCTCCTAGGTGAGAGTGTTTGTTGGAAAGTGAGTTCTCCTGGAAGGGAGTCCCATAGAATCTACAGTACTCTGAGAATTCTGGTCCAACCTGTGGCTAAAGCCCAAGGTAAGGGAGGTGTACTAGTCAATGGAATTGTATTAGTGAAGGTGTATTGTTTTGGGGTGGAGAAGGCATGTGGGGAATGAGGGTTTGTGGGTTGTGGGAGTAAGTGGCTCCTGGGATAAAATATCCTTCTTGTTGCTCTGTGCAAAATCCTTGTTGTCCTTGCCAAGCCTAGAATTTCCTTGCCCGATGGATTTTAGTCCCAGCTCGGGGGTGACCTACTGCTGAGAGTGATGAGAAACGCGGTATAAGGTTGGGAGGTTCGTGGAAGTCTGCATGCATTTGGTGGATTTACTCCAGCTAAAAGATAAGTATCATTTATGTGCTTAATTATGTATTTTATGCATGTTTTGTTATGCTTGAATGTTGTCATGTATTTTGTTGTGTATATGAATTATTGTTAGTTCCATTGATTATGTATGGTAACAATGATTCTATGTTTATTGAGATTAAGTGTTTTAAATTCATTAAAATGCATATATATTATATAATGTATATTCTGCGTGGTAGCATTACCCGGTCTTTGGAGGGTCAAGGATGTTACAAATTCGTATCAGAGCATGGTTTTGACACTGAGCCTGGATGGTCCATGTTAGTGGTTAACGAGACAAATATTTCAGAGTGAATTATTGTCGAAAGGGACAAAATTTGAGGTTCAGAGTGTCCCTGGGTGCAAGGAGTGTGTTTACATAGTCTTTGACTCAAAAATATC
>ML802741.1:403504-414453 GCA_009831015.1 Picea engelmannii | reverse complement strand
GAAAAAAACAAACAAACAAATAATTAAAAAAAAATCAATAAAAAATATATATAAAATAAAAAAATATTTAAAAAATATTAAAAAATCTTAAACTAAAAATTAAAAAAAATAAAACAAAAAACCAAAATACAAAAATATATATTTTAAAAGAAATATGTAAATAAGAAAAAAACAATTTAATAAAATAAAAAAGAAAATGTTAAAAAAGAAAAAGTTAAAACCAATTTGAAAATAAAAATAAAAGCAAATTTAATAAAATTTAAAAAAAAAATCGACCTTGCAAGGCGAGCTGAGTGCTAGCATTTTCTGGTATTGTATGTGTGGCCCCTTTGCGGCTCAGGGGGGCTCAGGGGGAAGAAGAGTACCCCTATCATTGGCTGGGAGGTACCGTTGAGGTCACATCAGTCGGCAAGCAAGAGCGAGACGGAGCACGCATGAGACAATGAGTGGTAGCTGGGTGGGAGTTGGGATACCCAGCTCAGGTAACGAGTGGTAGCTCAACCTTGCGGGGCAATCTAGATGCTAGCATTCTTTGGTATTGTGTGAGTGGCCCCTTTGAGAATCGAGGGGGGATCAGGGAGAAGAAAAGTACCACTAGGGTTGGCTAGGAGGTGCCAGTGAGGTCACATCGGTCGGCAAGCAGGAGATGGGCGGAGCGCGCGCAAAACAATAACTTGCAGCTTTCGCATTTGGCTACGGTATGCATGTGTATATTTTTGAATGGTAGTTTAATATTGTTCCCATGCCTTCAGTACTGTACTTCTACTATGTTAAAGATTATGTTTTATTCAACATTTTATGGTCAAGAACTTAAAGTCATCCCAACCTTATGCTCATTGTATTTTGAATTGATTTCCCTTGGTGAACCCAAACTCTGATTGCAATGACTTCTCTATGTTTTTTTTTATTGATTATTACAAAGAATTTTTATTTTTTTTATCTTTCATCCCTTATCCCTTAAGTTATTAGTCTATGCCTGAGCATTCGTCTAGGATCCGAATCAACGGTCGTCACTCCAGTGTTTAAAGACTTATAGATTCAAATGCCCTTCTTTCTTGTGCATGGATAATAAGAAAGGACAAATTTCGCCCAGTCATCTATCCCTTATTCATCTTTGCATCTTTCTCTTTTGATTAATCTCTAATATTTGTGTCTTCTTGTGGATGAGTATCTTTGCATTTTTTATTGATTCATTGTCGAATGATTAGTCCTTGCACCTCCTTGTGATTGAGTATCTCTGTTTTTTTGTTTGATTCATCTTTGATCGATTAATCTCTACGCTTTCTTGTGGATGATTATCTATGTGATTCATCTATGTTCAATTCCTTGGTATTTTACCCATCGCTTTGATCGTATAATCTTTGAGATTGTAATGATAAATCACAATGCTTGATTGGTGAAATATCTGTGTTATATTACTTACCACTGCATATTTTTTACTTTGAGATTTTCTTTTTAGATAGCTAATGTAATACCCCAAGGCTGAGCCCCTTCTGAATTGTAATTTTTCTTATAGGCTGGTGAGCCAAGTGGTTATAAGCTAAAAGACTTATGTGTTTATTAGGATGGTGAGCCAGATGCCAAGGCCAATGAGCTTGATTTTGTATATGTAATTATGTAGAACATTAATAAAAATATAAACATTGTTGCATGTAGATAGACAATGAAGAAGAGTTATGGGGGACTAAGCTCCACTAGGTAGGGTAAGGAAGGGGGGGCTAAGTATTTCGGCCTAGGGGATAAGCTAGGGGGATTACCTCTAAAGGAATAATATTTTAATATTATTTCCCGAAGACTAAGGTGAACATGATATGTTTTTGTTAACCTAAGTTCCTATAAAGTGGGACATAGGCTAAATGGAGCACATGTAGCTCCAGGAAGACAAGTGTCGACCTGGGCGCATGCAGTTAAAGCTGAAGCGTCAACTCGTGTTGGGGGATTCCCATTCTTCCATCCTCCTCCTAAGTTCGTCCTTCCATTCTCCCATTCTACACATGAACCCAAGACCTTTTTCATTTGACCTCTACATACCCTCATGCTAAAACTAGAAACCGTGAAGCCATCCTATGTTGCTTCCTGTGAAGTTGACACAATTGTAGTCACCTGAGCCATGCTGTGACTTAGCGTTAGGTTGTTTCCTTTTTGGGTGTCCATACCCGTTTTACCCAGTTTTTGTTGTTGGTGGTGGTAGTGGTGGTGTCACCCCTACCTGGTTGTTGCTGATTTGAAGACAGGTTGAAGAGGCAGGTTCGCAAGCCTGTGAGCAACTCTCCCAGGTGAGAGAGTTTGCTATGAAGTGAGTTATCCTGGAAGGGAGTCTCGTAGCATCTATAGTACTCTAAGACTTCTGGTCCAACCTGTGGATAAAGCCCAAGGTAAGGGAGGTGTAATAGTCGATGGAATTGTATTAGTGAAGGTGTATCATTTTGGGGTGGAGCAGGCGTGTGGGGAATGAGGGTCTGTGGGTTGTGGGAGTAAGTGGCTCCTAGTATAAAAGATCCTTCCTATTGCTCTGTGCAACTTCCTTGTTGTCCTTTCCAAGCCTAGAATTTCCTTGCCCGGTGGATTTTAGTCCCAGCTCGGGGGTGACCTACTACTGAGAGTCATGAGCAGCGCAACATAAGGCTGGGAGGTTCGTGGAAGTCTGCATGCAGTTGGTGGATTTACTCCAGCTAAAAGATAAGTATCATTTATGTGCTTAATTATGTATTTTATGCATGTTTTGTTATGCTTGAATGTTGCCATGTATTTTGTTGCGTATATGAATTATTGTTAATTCCATTGATTATGTATGGTACCAGTGATTCTGTGTTTATTGAGATTAAGTGTTTTAAATTCATTAAAATGCATATATATTATATAATGTATATTCCGCGTGGTAGCATTACCCGGTCTCTGGAGGGTCGGGGATGTTACAAATTGGTATCAGAGCATGGTTTTGACATTGAGCCTAGATGGGCGATGTTAGTGGTTAACGATACAAATATTTCAGAGTGAATTATTGTCAAAAGGGACAAAATTTGAGGTTCAGAGTGTCCCTGGGTGCAAGGAGTGTGTCGACATAGTCTTTGAATCATAAATATTGGGAGAAATAGATTGGGTTTTCTCGTGAAGGGACGTGAAGATCTGTTGCAAGGAGTGCATAGATATGAAAGTTGACTAAGTGTCTAAGAAACCCTCTAAGGAGAAAGGGGTTTGAGAAATGAAGCTCAAGAGGAAGAGTGACAATAGTCATCATATTTGTTCTCGGAAGGAGTCTGGATCATTAGATACATGTTCAGGAAAGAAAAGGAGAGCGCTTAGGAGGAAAAAGATTCCAAGCCATCAGATCTAAGCGCAAAGGATCAACAGTCATCCGATCTAGGTTGAAAGGTTGCATAAGATCCACAAATCCAAAGTGAGAGCACTTTAGAAGTTTTGTGATCGAGGAGAAAGTGAAATAACCGATGTAGATCCTGGTTGTTGGTCGCCAGAGGGGTACATGTCAATAGATCTGACACTTCAGGGAAAGTAACTTCGAAGGATTTCAAGTGTGGATTTGAAACTCCCGAATTCCTAAGCTCCGAAGCCCGAAGATCCTAAGTAGTGGGTCATGATGATGCCACTTGGATTGTCGTGGACACATGGGATGTGTGCCACGTGCCAGTGGGTTTCAAACCCATGGAAGGTTGAAATGGAATTTGGAACGTGACACGTGTTAGCACTCCGAAAATCTATTTGGTTGATGAATAGATGACGAAGGTAACCTTTCCAACCAACTTTGAGACCCGAAACTAGCCCTTCAGATCTGGAGAGGGCTCTCTCAAAAATGGCGTAGTCTCCGCGCAAGATATGGCTTTGCGAAAAGTGGCTAGATTTAACATCGATATTAAAATGTTTCTGGTTATATTGGCACAGAAAAGTAAAACTCGGGCTATGGGGTCAGTCTAAGGAAGAGACGGAACAAATGACTCAGTGACTAGAATTGAGAGGGAAAGTCTAGGCGAGCAACAACCTTCAGTGTAAACCGTAAAGTGTGGCGGGAGAAAAAACACGAGAAGTAACTCAAGAGCCCCATTGTGGAGGAGTTCAGAGTTAGCTTGAGAGGAAAACATTTTGTCTAAGTGGCGTGAACAAGGGGCACAATACAGCAAATCCGCAGGTTCGAAAATTCGTTATGAAACAGACGATATGAGATATGAAATAAAAGATAACAGGAAGCACATACATAGATAAAGAGACACAATACATCCGAATATCACAAATAGAATCTTTTCATCAAATCACAACACCTTTTCATTAAAATTCGGTCAAGACTCAGACTTCATACAATAGAATTTGTTTCTCAAAATAAGAAACCAACCTCGCTTACATCGAAAAGATGAAATATATAAGTGAGGGTGTTGCTTGGGCTGCCCTGCTTTCTAAATACTAAACCTAGACTAGGAAAAACCGTGCCACATGCGCTAGAAACTCTTCGCATGGAACTATCTAAAAATAGGCAACAATCATTTATGTCTACCACCAACTGCCTTCGATTTCGCCACGTGGTTTGATCATTGGTCAGGATCCGACGTAGGAAAACAATTTCATTGTATCTCTTGATTGGGCATCCCAGTGAACAGGTGTCTGTCCAAAACTTGTTGTCTGCAATGTTGGTTTCACCTTCCATTATGGGCCTATTAGCTGGAGAGATGTGCACAACAACATATGTTTCATTATCATAATCGTTATCAAAATGGTGATATGCTTCAGAGGACGCGTATCACTCAAAACTGTTGTGAAGAAGAATGTCGCTCGTTAATCTTTCTCTCCTTGTGCATTGGAAAGAGCCACACAGACTCCCTGTTCCACTATCTCGCACTCTCTGGAATGCTCCGTGTACTTTTCCTCTGCCAACCTTTGTGCCTCTCACAGCTGGACAATAACATTTTAAGCCTCTTTAATCTGCCTTTTCAGCCACGCCACGTTCCCTCCATGACTCTGTCCAGCTAATGCCTCCACGGTTTTTGTCACTAGCTATCATTTTAATTCCCTATTCTCCTTATATAGCTAGGCAATAGCCATCTTTTCTTGCTTCAACTGATGATATGGCATTTCCTCATTCGTTCCTGTGGCTCCTACCTTCCTTGTTATGATCCTTCATTCCAGGCTCAAATATCTGACAATCTCTAGCTGGGTGATGCGCCTGAGTAGTCCTTCAGTTGATGGTCCACCGCACAGTCCTTCTGGAATTCGAACCTTCGTGATCTCCTCACTCTTTCTCGGTCAGCCTCTCCTCCGAGAAAGATATTGTTTGGAGGAGGAGGCTCCTGCCATCTGACTCTTCTGTGTGAATTTCTCTGTTTCAACTGTCCCACATCTTAAACTGATCTCTTCTGTTTGTGAAAGAATGGTTTCCTCTACATCTTTGGGAATGGTTGTTGCAGGTGCAAAATAATCCCAATATCTTTGAGGTTCGGACTTTGAGGTTCTGCCGCTCTACGCGCCCTTTCCTGTACTCTGAGGAGCCACCATGGTGCGACCAAGGTATACCCCACGTGAAACATTGAATGAACGTATCGAGGAGCAGTTCTGAAACAATTGAACTCGCAAAGGGAAATCTACAAAAAACAACTTGAACCAAGTTCTACGATTGGAGAGAATGTCGAGTATCTGATATTTATAGAGAATCGGCTGATAGAGGAAAATATGCTAGAAATCAATGAATTTATGGCGACGAGATGTTTCAAGTCAGTTTTTAGGTTGTTCATGGAAAATCCCGGCGTTTGGAGTGCGGGTGATACGTCTTGTTGTGCATGGATAATACGAATGTTGTAATTCTTCATTCCTTCGGCCCTCATGATAAACTGATAATAACTGTGGCACTTATTGATGCAACCTTATATTAACCATTTGACTCGACAGGGGTACGTAGAACTATCTTTTAATGAGATTTGACCTTTCGGGAAAAGACATGCTCATACTACGTATACAGTTTTGGACTCTGACACACTTTCCCATTTCCAAGGGCCAACTAACCATTTGTTGACTTCACCCTCACGGTGCTACGTACCCGATTTCACATGTTTGGGCGCATGGATCGTGACGTGACTCAAAATCGACTCTAAATGGAAAGAAACATGGAAGTGCTAATAGTTGTCTCCAACAAGGATGTTATCCTCCCTATGAGGTAGAAAAGAACAGTAGACTAGGTGCCTGACCATTGGGCTTTATTTGACATCTAGATACTAAGTAATATAAATGATGGATGAAAAAACAAACCGGTCTCGATGACACAACCTCTAAGACTTCTGCATAAACTTAGGGCCTTCCCTTCAGGCTTCAATTTTCTACTTACCTACTGACTCGACGCAAATTGAGAGACTATTTACAATGGCGAATGACTTAAACAGATTTTATTACATCAGGTAACGTTTGAGAAACCTACCGTTTACAGGCCCCCAACCAAGGCATTATCCATCCGGTCATTTTAGGAAATAAGAATTGTCTCCACAGTATGCACTGACTTTGTATGGTCCTATCCAAAGGTGATCGAACTTTCCGTGTTTTCCTTTATCTTCATTTCTCGCATCCCATCTCAACACCAGATCTCCAACCTGGAGATTTTCCTTCTTGGAATGTTTGTCAAAATCTTTCTTTATCCTCTTCTGATGGATCTAAGATCGATTATACACATGTTCCCTTTCCTACTGGGTGTGAATCAGCTCATTTATCCTCCCCTGTGCATCATTTGGCTCGACCTCCTGCTCTTGCAACAATTTCTTGACGGGCGATCCCTACATGGTAGGGAAGATCACGTCTGCATCGTAAACGATCTGAAAAGGTGGCATTGATATGGATTTTTTGGTGGTAATCCGATCTTCCCACAGTGCGTAGATAAGATTCTTATGCTAGGCTCTCTTTTTGTCTTGCAAGAGCCTTTTGATGATTTTGGTCAATCTCTTATTTGAGGATTCCACTAATCCATTTCCCTGTGGATAATATGTCATGGAATGTCCCAAGGTTATGTTAGAGTCCTGACAGAACTTCTAAATCCTTTTAGACTTGAACGTGACCGCATTATCTGTTATAATATTTACAAGGAATCCAAACCTTGACAAAAAAAATTTATCCAGGAACTCTATGATGACCGCATCGATGGCTTGCTTTGTGGGGACTGCCTCGATCCACTTTGTAAAATAATCGGTGGTCGTGAGAATCCATTTATGTTGTGTGAAGGGAGGATTTATTTCTCCTATGAAATATAGCCCCCACTACATGAAAGGTGCCTTGAATGATATTGTCTTTAATGGAAGAGGTTGTAGCTTTATCCTCCCGTCGAAAATATGGCACTTGTGACAGCTGGAGACCTCTTTATACATGTCAGTGAAAATTGTCGGCCAATAATATCCTGCCCTCAGGATCTTGTGTGCGGTGGTCTTCCAATAATGGTTCCCTCTGCAGTCACCTTTGTGAAACTCTTGTATGGCCTATTTCGCCTCGTCTTCCAACTGACAACTTAACAATAGTTCTCTGGGATCTTTCCAATAAAATGAATTATCCAAAACGTAGAACTTAACCGCTTTCAGCTTGAGGAATCTTGCCTTAGTTTTGGTCGCACCTGGAGAGGCCTGGAGATTCTCTAAGACATATAGGATGTTTGCGTACCACGATGAATCGATGAAATGTTGAGGTATCTGAGCATCTTTTTCTTCTTGGGGACATCCGATAGATCGACAATGAAGTTCATACCTACTGTGTCGCAGTCTAACTGCGCCATCAAGTCCGCGAGGCCCTGACCCTTGATGAGCTTTATCGGCTTGATCTGAAGGTCATATTATAATGTGGTTGCTATCTATTTTCCTCTCCTTCCTTCTGGGTCAGGCTGAGTCAGGATGTCCTTTACCGAACTGTTGGGCACACAGGAAATGACGTGGGAGTGAAAAATGTACATCTTGAATTACTTTAGAGCTTTTACTAAGGCATACACCTGCTTTTGCATAATGTCATATTTCAGGGGAGCATTGCGTAGTGTCCAGCTGAAGTAGGCTATTGGTTTCTTGAAATCCTGTTCATCCTTCTGTAACAGTGCCGTGACAATAGTGTGTTCTTAGGCAAATTAAAAAAGGAGGAAATCCTTCGCAAAGTTTGGGCTAGATAGTACAGGGGATTTAGTTAGAGCCACCTTGATATCTTTGAAGGACTTCTTGGATTCTAAGTTCCAATTAATCTCGTTTCCTTTCCTAAGCATACAAGTTATAGGTTTTATGATTTCCGCCAGGTTTGGGATAAACCTTCTCAAAAAGTTCACCTTACCCAGGAAGGACTGTAGCTCTTTTTTACTGTGCGGGGTGTTGATATTCAATATCCATTCAACCCTACTAGGGTCTCTTTTAATCCCTTCCTTGGAAATTATGTGCCCCAAAATATTTCCCTCTTCCACTTCAAAATGAGACTTCTTTGGGTTCAATGATATGCCCAACTTTCTGCACTTTTGGAAAACAATCTTCAGGTGAT
This sequence comes from Picea engelmannii, assembly GCA_009831015.1. Taxonomy (NCBI): domain Eukaryota; kingdom Viridiplantae; phylum Streptophyta; class Pinopsida; order Pinales; family Pinaceae; genus Picea; species Picea engelmannii. The sequence goes on along the minus strand of ML802741.1, from coordinate 405,975 downwards.
CGAGGTATTGTTTGTCAAAGGAAGAATACACTGTGATGTCGTCAAGGTAAATCATGATTAATTTTTCCTTCTCATCAGCAAACACGATGTCCATTTCCCTCTAGAAAGTGGCACAAGCGTTCATCAGGCCGAATGGAATCTCAGCATACATGAACATTCCCCATGGAGTGGTGAAAGTTGTCTTCTCTCTGTCGTCTGGGTGGACCATGATTTGGTTATATCCTGAGAAGCCGTCCAGCATGGACATATTCTGAGATCCCACTACCCTTTGCAAGATGTAGTCCATTTTGGGAAGGGGGTAGTGGTCTTTGAGAGACACCTTATTCAAATTTCGAAAATCTACGCACAATCTAATTTCACTGCTTTTCTTTCTCACGAGTACTAAGTTAGCTACCCACTTAGAGAACCTTAAGGAAACAATGATTTTGGAATCGAAAATATTCTTTACCTCTTTATCGATCAGCAACAACAACATGGGATTTATCTATATCAACTTATGTTTGAAAGGCTTTTGTTCTTCCTTAAGAGGGATAACATGTTGGATCACCTTAGTATCATACACTTTCATATCTCCCTAGCTCCATGCAAAAACGTCCAGGAAATATTTCATGATTTTTATGTAATCCTGCTTGACCTCCAGACTGAGTGTTTTTGATAATTCACCAATCTTCGACTCTACCTCAGTCCCGATGTTGAATTCTTCCACATATTTTGCGCTTGCAGTGATCTTGGGGTTCTTGGCCACATCGTTTTCATCAAATAGCTTTTCTAGTGGCACCAATGCCTTTGGAGTAATATTGTTCTTCAGTTGTATTATATCCCTTCTTGTGATCTGGTTCTGGAAAGGGTCATTGTCACTGCGCACATCTATGCCTTCCTCTTCGTCACCGCAATATTCCACATCAATGTTTTTGTTAGTGAAATCATCGCTCATGAGGAGGAACCTTTCCACCTGTTTATCATCATCAAACACCTGCCAGTGTCTTATGTTGTCGGGTGCTGTCAGCCTGTGCCTGACTTCGATTTCACATATTTTATCTAGAAGAGTGAGAATATTGAAAACTGAGGTCGAGGTGGCCAACACTTTGATTATCTGATTTTGTTCTCTGGGATAGCAGTTAGGTCATACTCTGAAAATCCTTCAAGAAGGTCGAAAGCCAAATTTTGGTACATGCGTAGTCTAGGGTGTATGGTCTAATATACACCTTTCACCTGATTTATGATCATCTCATAATCTCTACGCACTATTATTGTAACATCCTGCTCTGGCGCACTTACCAAACTTATTCTTTGGGGACACTTGCTCGCAAGTGATCTGGATTTTTATGATGATAAAACTTTTTCCTTCATTATGATGTGTTAAGTTATATGAAAGGATGTTTTTACTACTTTGATGTAGACAGGTGTTGCTGACTCAGTTTCATTGAGTGTGCAGGGTTTCGGACATTGAGGATGCAGAGGCATCGGTAGAACTCCCTTGGACTCCGGATTGAGTCAGGGAGTGGGCTATTTGAGTTGCTTCATTTACGGTGATATTGTTTTGTTTTGATGATATGCTATTGATTTTATGATATGTTGTTGACATGATATGACATGATGGTTGATGATGCAGGCTGACGATAGATTTCCGACCAGACTCACATATGGAGTAAAGGGGCCACACACGAGTTCCAGAGAGATTGAGGGAGAGGTGTGGACAACAACCCTACCACATCCTACTAGCACTCCCACCGTGACTCGAACTGTAGGTTAACGATTACATAGTTCGAGAGGATCCACGATGTTGTGAGGGCAGACTGCGACAGTCGCTCACGATGATTCTAAGGGGCGTGCAATAAGGCGGGGGCCTTATTCCTTAGAGCCCTTAGTCTCCCACAAGTTCACCTGGCGAAGTGTTGACTCCAAGGGTTATAGATTCTACCAATCCATCAAGTCAGCGAGTGACACCCTTGGAGCACGTGGTGCATCCTGAAGGGCACGTTGCGCAAAGAAATGCAAATCAGCGAGTGGCACCCTTGGAGCACGTGGTGCATCCTGAAGGGCACGTCGCGCAACCGAAGCAAATAAGGCGAGTGGCACCCTTGGAGCACGTAGTGCATCCTGAAGGGCACGTCGCATTGATGATGATGATGAGACAACCTAGATGACCCTAGACCTTAACGCCTGATAAAATTCTTAAAAATGACTCCCCTAATTAAAATGTCGCCCTGTTCAAATCAAAACCTAAATTAAAACATCTCTAAGACAAACTTTGACGAGCCCTAAGAAAATTTCCTACAAAAATAAACATAGGGCGTAAGCTAAAACCCTCCTAGGTGTTAATTAAAGTCTTCTCAAAAGTAAAGGGGGTAAGGTAATGAGGGAGTTAAATTAAGTGAAACCCATGGCATTTAAATTATAAAGAAGAATTAAAATTCTTAAAGAGTGGGAGTATAAAAATTTAGAATTTAAAATATATATATATATATATA
>ML802741.1:370302-392309 GCA_009831015.1 Picea engelmannii | reverse complement strand
GATTGTTTAGAGGTTTGTCATTAAAAATTAATTAATTAATGTTTAGGAAAGTAGGTGGGTCTCAATTTTTCTATAAAAGAAAGGGAAAGGAAGGAAGATGGGGATGAACGGTTAGCGTAACGTTACGCTGTCGAATTGCGGCTTTACGGATTTCTTGTGAGGAGTTGGGTTTATCTCATCTGTGTTGGAGTGGTAGCTTAGCCGTGGAGGCGAGCTGAGAAACTAGTCTTATCTCTGGTTCTTGTGTGGCCCCTTTGCGTCTCGGGGGGCTAAGGGGGGAAGCAGAGTACCCCTAGGGTTTGGCTGGGAGGTAACGGTGAGCCTTCTACGGTCGGTGAGTGGGATGCGGCACGGAGTGCGAGACGTCTTCCAACGCGAACGTAAGGCAATGGTATGACTTTAATCTGTAAAGTAGAAAGCATTTTTATATTCGGCAAATTTACTGTTATTGATGATGATATTGTGAGATTGTTCTGGCATTTTATTTTCGGAAATTTCGTTCAGCAATGCTATTGTGAGATTGTTCTGGCTTTTTATTTTCGGCAAACTTCGTTCGAGCAAGGTTATTGAGAGTTGTTCTGGCAATGTTGAAATTGTTACCGTCGCTTTTGGCCATGAGAAGAATGTATTTTGTTGGGCATTTTTGGGGTATGCATTGTAGATATGGGGTTTTAATCTGGGCTTGAATACGTTGATCTGCGTTTTAAAGTTGATAGTCTGCGTTACTCCTCCAGATCGGAAATCATTATAATTTGTTCTGCAACTGTTATATTTCGTTTTGCAACTGCTATATTCATTTTTGCACTGTTATGGGGCGTACATGTATACTGATTTATGGGGCATTTCTATATGCATTTTCAATGGTTAGTGGTCTGCATCTTGCTGCCATCTTGGGCGTAATTGTTTGGGCATTCATTGCATTGGGGTGGCGTAGAAGGATCTCCGTTTGACCAAGAGTTTTTTTTTTCATTTGATTGGGGCGTTTTCCCCTTGTGACTTGCCTTATATTTTTCGCTGGGCGTTCATTCCACTCCTGGGCGTTTCATCCCATAACGTCTTGCTGTGTGTGTCACCTCGTTTTCATGACTGGGCGCGTACCCATTTATGCAAGAGCGTGTACAGATAGGTGTGTGATGTGCGTTTGACCTTGTGTTCTCTCAGACTGGGCGTGAGTAAATCTGTGCGTGTTTCCCATTATTCTTGGTATGCGTTGATCCTGGGTTCCTCCAGAACAGGCATGCGTTTTTCTGAGTGATTTTAATATGCTTTTTATTTGATTTAGTTAAAAACCTTCAATGAAATTTAATGGGACCAGTCGGCATTTAATCACGGCTTTAAGGAAGTAGTAAATCATCTTAGGCGAAATATCTCCTTTCCGTTTGTAAATTTGCTTGACTGTTCTATTAGTGGATGGTTGCGTCACGCTCAAATTTATTCAATTGAAACTAAATCTAGAGTATCCTTTTGGCGAGCTGTTGATAACCACCATCGACAATCTTACCACAATTTTTGTTTAAAATAGAGAATTACTTGATGCAGTAACAAATTGGTCTTTTCTTCCTAACACTACAGAAACCCTTTGATGGGTAGGGATCAACCTACTGTCTAAATTATAGATTAACTCATAGCAATATTAGAAGCATTGCCTAGCGTAGCCCTTTACGCCTTTGCATTTTGACATTTTTAAACAATATCAGTTACAACAATGATTAGGTTATTATAACTGGGCACCCAGACTTTCAACCATTCTTTAATATTACTGTCGAAATATTAGGCCACGTGGTCTGCCTTTCAGTCATCAATTTATGACATTGTTATATGCTGGAACGTGAACGGTTAATTATAGCTGGCTTACATTACTAGCGTTGTTTAGTTCATTTTTTTCCCCTTTATAAAAACCTGATAATTATCATCCCAGCGAATGTAATGGACTGAATGTAAAATGAGGAGATGTTAATTTATTGTTTTAGGGTAGGACCAAAATAAGAATGCGTGATGTTAGCGCAGATTGTAAGGGTGTTGTCAAGTGATAAAATGGAATGTTGAACAAGGTACTGTAACAGGTTTCTATAGTTGAGGTTGCAAAAAGTTACTGTAATTTAATTTCATGATTCTTAATGGTAAGATTATGGCAGTGGAATGTAGTGTTGGTAGTTATGGCTTGGAAGTTAATCCTTGTTCAATTGTTGTTTAATTAGTTTTATTTAATAAGTTATGCAATGGCAATGTTATATGTAATTGTTGATTGATTGGTGGTTAAGTAGGAATTGTTATATCTTCATTTTATGAGGAATTACTCAAGTATCCAATTAAGAAGGGACTCCTACTAGTTAGTGGTTGCACTTTATGGGGGTGAAGAAGTTTAAATTATTATTCCAATTATGTAAGGGCAAGGATTTAGTAACAATGGTTAAATAATTTATTGATGTGGCATGTAGGGAGTAATGTACTTACTTATATCCTTTCCCATGGGGGTAAATATATATTTAACAATTAGTAATAGATTTTGGGTTGAGTGATTAAGTTATCTTATTCATATATTTGGGAAATTTTTATTTAGGAATATTATTAACTTATTGATGTGGCATAACATGCATACAAGAAATAGTTATAGAATTCGATGTTATTTTTATAAATAAATGTAGAGATTTATGTTATTTCCATGGAATTGAAATTGCTATGTTAAGTTTAGAAATTGTATTCTATATGTAAGTTTTACAATCATTTTACATTGGCAGTGTTATTGTAACTTTCATCGTTAATAATAACATACATGGTGTAATAACCTTGATTGGAGTACAATAGATTACATGGAGTTAGTAATGAGGGTTGTTGTTCATTTATATAATGTTGAATTTGGGTTGGGTTGTCGGAGTCCTCTTATCACGCGCCATCCGTAAGGGGCGTATTTGTTCTTCTTATTTACATTGTACTTGATTGTATTCAGTTAGTTTCTTGGTGTGTTGTGTCGGGTGGGATGTAGACACCTCCATGTTCCTCAGAACAGTCGCCAGCCCTGAGACCTTAAATGGTTAAAATCGATGGGAACCTGGGCTTGAGCGTTGCTTATGTGTCTTGGAGGTCCTAACCATTGCAGGGTAGGACGGGCGGGAGGTCAGTCGTATTTAACAGTCAATTTTACTTAGTCGTGTGATCATCATTTATGCATGTGGTTACGTGTCGTGCGTCCTGGTCATCTTCTTATGTTCATCCTGGTTGCGTCGTATTCATCATCGGGTGGCGACGCAGAGTCAAATGGGTTGTTGTTGTTTCCTTGTACACACGCACACACACACTTTTAAAAACAAAAAAAAAATTGCACCTGTCACTAGAATGGTTGTCGTAACAAGGAGGTCGTTACAATTATCCTCTACACGCCTAACTCTTTCAAAACTTGTAATCCTAGGATAAGCGCTTCATACTCAACCATGTTGTTAGTACACTCAAATGTGATCTTGTATGAATGCAACTTCATGCTTGTCTTAGGGGGGCTCACCCATATACCAGCCCCAACTCCTTTTCGGCTGACTGCACTGTCAAAACTCATGTTCCACACCCCGTCTTCTGTGCGCTCTTCTGGGTCGATGCACTTTGCAGTTTCCTGCGCAATTTTCTCATTGACTGTCGTGGTGGTCATCAATCCTTCTTATCTGGAGCTAATATCATTGTATAAAATAGATGAACCCACTTCGGTGTCGATGATGTATATAGGATGGTTGTGAGGCTATGTTTTGCTTCTTACCATGTATTTGAGAAGCACTTCCCTGTACAGTCTTATGTTGTGGCCAAAGAAAGTAATAATGGCGTAGTTCATATCCATCTGCAAAGTGCCCTTCTGCTTCATAGCCCACGATCTCGAGAGAAGCATGCCAAAATTTACAAGTATGTATGCTATGACTATGTCCATGACCATGTTATTGGCGGGGATTTGGGCCAACGATATAACCAGGTCTTTGATTAGGACCAAACATTTAACTTTCCTCGAATCAAAAGAGAAAAGGTCCTCGTATGTTCTGGTGACCTCTAGGCCCAGCTCGTCCATGACCACCTTATGAATGAGATTATGTGATGCGCCAGAATCAAGCATGGCATTATGCAAGTTCGTATCTTGGATCTTCAGACTGACATAAAAGGGGGGAAAATATTCATCATTGTTCGTCTCTTCAATGCACGAACCAAACAAGATGGCGGGGTGGTCATCACGAATGTTCAGAGTATCGAGGGCCCCTCATGTTTTCTGCATTTTAATGATTTGTTCCCAATACTCGCCCTTTCTAATCAACTCATTGAATGGGATGGAGATTTTTATTTTTTCCATTTCGTGTTCAAAATTGAAAGGGGGACATGTTTTTTCTACTTCTTTTTCGGTCATCTCCCGGCCTGTCTCTGGAGCTTTCTTGGGGACTTTTTGTTTCAAATTCATCCTCTCAGCTGCATATTTGGCTACACTGTCCACCATCGGTTGGCTAGTTGAAGGCGCGTCCGCTGCAGGATTCTTTACGGAGTTTGTTTGTTTTGGCTCGGTCAATGCATCTTTACTCCAAATGTTATACTTCTTCTAGAAATGCATGATAGCATTCTGATAACCTTTCTTAAATTCCTCCGTCTCCCAAGACAGTGCATCATCTGTCTCGAGTATTAAACCATCCTCAGTTTCCAGTGAGAAGTCTTTGCTTCGGCTCATGTATCGATCATGTTCGCTCTTTGTCAAGAAAACGCATGGGTTTTTGTCATCACAACAATGCATATGGTCGTTGAAAGACTAGTCGAAATCCTCAACTATGTAGTTTTTCCAGAAAGGAGGTCTCGTCTGTTGTTGACCTGGGTCCCGTTGCTTGATTTGATGAATCTGACCTCTCTGAAGATTCTGATTTCTAGGTTGTGGGTATTTTTGTTCTCGCATAGTAGGTTTGTTTCCCACAGACATTCTTTCCATAAACGTTTCCATGGTATTCATCATTATATCGAACTTTTCATCTTAGGAACGTGATGTCAATGAATGTGTGTCCATTTGGGGTCTTTTGTCACCCCGATTGAACTTCGGTTTAATTTTTCCCGACGCCATCATGTTCACTTCGACCTCGACGACGTTACTCATTATGGCGTCTAGGTTTGTCGATCTCCTTTCTCTCAGCAGCAGAGAAAATTCACTGTCGAATGAATCTGCGTACCGCAACTGCGCAACATTGGGAGGGGGAATTTACTTTGACAGGGATGGAGTTATAAACCTTCAAAAAATGGGCAGAGAACTTCTACACCATTTCCTCCGGTGTTTTTTTCATGTTATTTTATTGCGTTAGTAGCTGCAAAGGGTTTTTATTGTCCCCCCATTTATTTCTCACGGGTGGGAGGGGTTTAAACCACTTCCTTACGTCTCCCTAAAGGCTTTGCGCAAAAATCCTCATTTTTGCATCCGCGTAGTCCACCTCCTCCAGGTTGACAAAGTCGTTAAACCAGTCTAGGTGTTTCTCGATAGAAACATTTCCCTCAACATCGTAGAGTCTGATTCTTTGGTTGTAATTCAGAGGCAAGTCATGTAACTAGGTCGGAAGGATGAGGGGAGAAAATATGGCAGCCATAGCCCTAGGAGGATTCATATTTTGGTATATATTGTTCTGCACGAGTGCTCGAAAATTGTTCAGGTCGAAAATGGTCTTGTCCAAACTGGTTTCTAACTTAGACCTAAACAGATTCTTCTTGAAGATGGTGTCAAACTCTAGGTCGTCAATGCTCTTCACGTCGTCTCTAAGCAAGGACAGACTTCTATCCAGGAAATAGAATGGGTCTGACGCCTCCTCTCTAGCTTTGCGCAAAATCTTCTTTGGTTCATATACAGGCTCAGAGGGGTTTGGGTTAGGATTCGCTCTGGTGTAAAACATATTTGGAGCCAGTTTTCCTGAATAATGTTACTTGGGGGATACTATTTTGTTTGGACTGGATTCGCCAGGGTAACGTTTTCAGCCGATATGGGTGTTTTTCCCTCTATTACCCGCAGGGGCCAAACTGCAACGTTTGTCATTATTCTTCAAATCCATCCCCCACAACGACGCCAGAATGTTATCACTCCACAAATCTATGTGGCTGATGAATATACGATGAAGGTAACCTTTCCAACCAACTTTGAGACACAAAACTATTCCTTCGGATCTGGAGAGGGCTCTCTCAGAAATGGTGCGATCTCCACGCAAGATATGGCTTTGCAAACAATGGCTAGATTTAACACCTATAATAAAATGTTTTTGTTATATTGGCGCAGAAAAGTAAAACTCAGGCTATGGGGTCGGTCTGAGGAAGAGATGGAACAAATGACTCAGTGACTGGGTTAGAGAGGGAATGGATAGGCGAGCAACAACCTTCAGTGTAAACTGTAAAGTGTGGCAGTAGAAAAAACACGAGAAGTAACTCAAGAGCACCGTTGTGGACAATTTCAGAGTTAGCTTGAGAGGAAAACGTTTTGTCTAAGTGGCGCGAACAAGGGGTGCAGTACAACGAATCTGCGGGTTCAAAAATTCATTCTGAAATAGATGATATGAGATATGAAATAAAAGATAACAAGAAGCACATATGCAGACAAAGAGACACAATACATTTGACTATCACAACTAGAATCTTTTCCTCAAATCATGGGACTTTTGCATTAAAATTCGGTGAAGACTCAAACTTCATACAATAGCATTTGTTTCTCAAAATATCCAACCAACCTGGATTTCATCAAAAAGATGAAATATATAAGTGAGGGTGCCACTTGGGCTACCCTGCTTTCTAACTGCTAAACCTAGACTAGGAAAAATCGTGAAACATGCGCCAAAAAATCTTCGCATGGAACTATCTAAAAATAGGAAATAATAATTTATGTCTACTAACAACTGCCTTCAGGTTCTCCATGTGGTCTGATCGTCGGTCAAGATCCAACGTAGGAAAAAAGTGTCATTGTATCTCTTGATTGGGAATCCCCACGAACAAGTGTCTGTCCAAAACTTGTTGTCTGCAATGTTGGTTTCACCTTCCGTTATGCACCTATTAGCTGGAGAGATGTGTGCAACAATGGTTTTTCAATTATCATGATCATTATCAAAATGGTGAGATGCTTTAGAGGACTCATATCACTCAAAACTGTTGTGAAGAAGAATGTTTCCTGTTAAGCTTTCTCTCCTTGTGCCTTGGCAAGAGCCACTCAAACTCCCTTTTCAGCTACCCCACGCTCTCCGAGATGCTTTGTGTGCTTTTTCTCTTCCATCCTTTGTGCCTCTCATAGATGGAAAATAATGTTATGATCGTCTTTACGCTAACTTTTCATCCACACCACGTTCCCTCCACGACTCTGTCCAATTGATGCCTCTCCGGTTTTTGTCGCTAGATGTCGTTTTAATTCCCTGTTCGCCTGATACAGCTCGGCAATAGCCATCTTTGATTACTTCAGCTACTGAGATGGTGTTTCCTCATTCGTTCCTATGGCTCCTTCCTTCCTTGTTATGATCCTGCATTCCCGGCTCAAATCTCCAGCAAGATCTAGCTGGGTGACATGCTTGATTATTCCTTCAATTGTTGGTCCACCGCGCGGTCCTTCTGGAATTTGAACCTTTTTGATCTCCTCGCTCTTTATCGCCTGACCTCTCCTCTAAGGAAGTTGTTGTTTGGAGGAGGAGGCTCCCGTCGTCTCCCTCTTCTGTGTGAATTTCTCTATTTCAACTGTCCCACATCTTAAATTGATCTCTTATGTAGGTGAAAGAATGGTTTCCTCTACATATTTGGGAATGGTTGTTGTAGGCACAAAAGAATCCCAATCTCTTTGAGGTTCGGACCTTTCAGTTCTACCACTCCGTGTACCCTTTCTTGTACTCTAAGGAGCTTCCATGGCATGACCAAGGTATACCCCACGCAACTTTGAAAAAACGTATCAGTGAGCAGTTCTGAAACAATTGAACTAGCAAAGGGAAAACTGCAAAAAACAACTTGAACCGGGTTCTACGACTAGAGAGCAAGCTTAGCATCTGAGATTTATAGCGAATGGGATGAGAGAGGGAAACATGTTGGAAATAAATGAATTTATGGAAAAGATATGTTTCAATTTGTCCATGGAAAATCTCAGCGTGTGGACTACAAGTGATACGTCTTTCTATGCATGGATAATACGAACGTTGCAATTCTTCATTCCTTCGACCCTCATGATGAACTGATAATAACTGTGGCACTTGTCGACATGACCTTATATTAACCATTTGACTCGACAGGGGTACGTAGAACTGGCTTTTAATGGGATTAAACCTTTTTGGAAAAGACATGCTCATACTACGTATACAGTTTCCGACTATGACACCCTTTCCCATTTCCAAGGGCCAACCGGCCATTTGCTGACTTCACTGTCATGGTGCTACGTACCCAATTTCACATGTTTGGGCACATGGAGCGTGACGTGACTCAAAATCGACTCTAAATGGAAAGAAAAGTAGCGGTGCTAACAACGCGTGTCACCCATCTGAATGGGCCACGTATCAGCCGCTAGTATTCCGCCATGTGGCATCCTGTATGAGAAGGGTTAGTGAGGCCTGAGGTTATGTAAAGAAGTTAGAGGTTGGAGGACCCACAATGGCATTGATCATGATACATCAATATTGACAACAAAAAGGAATTGTGGGGACCCAAGTTGCACGGAAGTTAATTATCCAAGGCGGTCTCACAATCCAAACCACGGTTTTTCCTGGGTTATGTGTCAGCGTCAGAAGAATTGCGGGATGAAAGGCAGGTTACACTAAACCACGGATGCATGCCCTTGCAATTTGAAAGGGATTAAGTGCTGTGAGAAATCGTGGTTCCCAGTGGATGTAAGGCACCAGTTGTGAAGTCCAGAGACTTGAAACTCTGAAAGAATGGTTCATAAGGGAACGAAATAAAGAACTTTCAAAAGTTTTGTAATGCCGAGGTGACGAGACGTAATAAAGTCACCAAAGGTGGCATGGGAATGTTTGGATATTAATAGTTCGTATGTGCGGATGCGAGATCCTACGAAGCTCTGAAGTCCCGGAACTTAGACACATGAGGTTCCATAGTGAGTTTCAGTCGTTGGATGCTAAGTAGATGTGGACTGTTGATCCACTCTACTTTGCGAATTTAGTAACTTAGAACTCTGAGGGATTTTTGTGTTGTGATTCGAAAATTTATGAAGTCGAAGGCCCAAGTAAGAACCTTTTGACTTAGCGCTTGGTCATGGCATGTGATCACATGGGTTGGGGACTAAGAGGAAGAGGCTAGTGCCCAAAACTTATTAAAAAGTAGAGAAAAGCTCAGAAATAAAATGAAATCTAAACATTTTTCTTATATTAGATTGGTTTAGGAATGTTGTGGAAATTCTTAAGGACTGATGGGCGGAAAAATTCCAGTTGACTACACGTTGTGTTTGCAGAGTTCAACGAGTGTCAGGACTGCAATGAATTTCCACTGAGTGCAGAGAAATGGAAGAGGCACATAATTCTTCCAGTTTGGAGAATGAAGTAAAAGGAATGGATGTACATTTAGGAGTGGAAGAATCGAAATCCAATAGGCATGAAGGAGATATGGACAAGGAAGGGAATATGATGAAAATCATTGAACAATTGCAGAAAGACGCCTAGGCTCACTGAGCAGATAACATAAATCTCATGAAAGCCAGGGATCACAAGGAACATTCAACTTAAAGTTGATGTAGAGTCTTGAAAGAATCGAAAAGAAGTTAGATAAGGAGAGTGACTCAATAAAAACACGGAGTTACAAGAACCCTAATAGGAAAAGATGATCAAGAAGCATTAGCAGGCATCATCATCACTCCCCAAAACATTCCAATAACGAGGCACATAGTAGTTCAAGCCCATCTCCTACTAGAAAGCATAGGAGATCTAGAGTGGATGAACTGAAGGGTGAAATGAACAAGATTAAACCTCCTACTTTTTCCAGAGAACACAAGAAAGATGAAGATGTCGAGACTTGGCTACTAGGCATGAGGAAATATTTCTAATTGCATAATTATTCCCCTCATGCTAAAGGGAGAATCACAATGTATCAAATGAAAGGAAAGGCATCCATATGGTGGGAGCATCTTCTGCAAGAACAAAACGTCAGAGACAAGAATGTTACTTGGAAGGAGTTCAAGAGACATTTTGAAAAGAAGTACTTAACTAAGAGATACTATGACATAAATATGAATGAGTTCTTTGAACTCAAGTTGGGCAGTATGTACATCGATGAATAAGAACGAAGGTTTTTGGAATTGTTGAAGTATGTTTCCTTCATCAAGGACGAGACCGTCAAAATTCAAAGGTATCTGAGTGGACTGTCATCTTCCATCAGTGACAAGATCCAGTATGATGACCCAAAAACAATGGAAGCAACTATAAGGAGATAAAAATGCTTATATGATCAGCAAAAATAAAAGCCTATTTTCCAAAAATCTTGGGAAGACAAGAAGAAATTTAAGAGGGAGCAGAGGAAAAAGGGAATCAAACCACCCTTTTTAAGGAATATCCCTCAAGGACAACCAGGTTTTAGAGATCCCAAGAAGGCTGAAGTGGGTGTACAAATGCCAAGAAATCCACCTATGGAATGTTGGGGTTGTAAAGGAAATCATAGGTACAGAGATTGCCCCCACAGAAATGACAAAGTGAGAATGGTACACAATGTTCAACAGGCAGAAACGGTGGAGGACATGGGTAGTAGAGTACCAAGGATATACGCATCCCTAGACAACAAGCAAGCAGAATATCAGTCGCACATGATTGAAGTGAAAGGTATGATCAACAACCATGTCTTTACTATTTTAATTGATTCAGGGGCTAGCCATACTGATGTAGATCCTAGAGTTGTGGAAAGTTTGCAATTGTCGAGAAGCAAACATGGAAAATCTTGGTTAGTGCAGCTAGCTATAGGAACCAAGAGAAAGGTTACAAAATTGGTTAAGTCTTGTCCAGTGGACATGAACGGACTGAGCATGACAGCTGAATTTAACATTTTACCTTTAGGTTCCTATGACTATCTAATTGGGATGGATTGGTTGGACCAACACAATGCCATATTAGACTGTCATAAAAATTCATTCACTTGCCTGGATGAGGAAGGGAATCATAGAACAGTCCAAGGAATTCCTAGGGCAGTTACTGTTAGAGAAATCTCAGCAATGCAGCTGAAGAAGTGCTACAGGAAAGGTTGTCAATTATTTGCAGCCCACTTGGAGGAAGCACCTGAGGATAAGGTGTCAAATATCGAAGACCATGCAATATTAAAATATTTTGAGGATGTATTCCAGGAGGTACCAGGACTACCCCCGAAAAGTGATATTGACTTTTCTGTAAACTTGATGCCTGGAGCAGCTCTAGTATCAAAATCTCCTTACAGAATGAGTACACCAGAGCTGAAAGAACTGCAATTTCATCTTGAAGATATTCTGAAGAAGGGGTATATATGCCCAAGCGTGTCACCTTGGGGAGCCTCGGTCTTTTTCGTGAAGAAGAAATATGGGACATTGAGATTGTGCATCGATTTCAGATAGTTGAACAAAGTGATTTTTGAGAACAAGTATCCTCTGCCAAGGATCGATGATCTCTTTGATCAGTTGAAGGATGCTAAGATATTTTCAAAGATAGATCTCAGGTCAGGATATCACCAGGTAAGAATAAAGGATGAATACATCAACAATACCACCTTCATAACAAGGTATGGTCATTATGAATTCATAATGGTGCCATTTGGGTTGTTGAATGCACCCTTTGTTTTCATGTGCTTAATGAATGGAATATTCAAGGAATATCTAGACAATTTTGTCATAGTCTTTTTGTATGAAATCATGGTGTATTCCATGTTGGCGGAAGACCATGAACATCATTTGAAGATGGTGTTTCATGTGCTAAGAGGGCACCAACTGTATACCAAACTGAGCAAGTGATCATTTTATCAAAAGCATATCCATTACTTGGGACATATCATTTCAAAGGATGGGATAGTCGTGGATCCTGAGAAGATTGAAGCCATCAGATAATGGTCAGCGACAAAGAATGTGTTAGAAGTCAGATCCTTTATGGGTTTAGCTGGCTATTACAGACGGTTCATTGTGGGGTTCTCAAGGATAGCTCACCCCATCACTTCCTTGGAAATTAAGGAGAAATATTTTCAGTGGAAGGAAGAATGTGAGAGAAGCTTCCAGCGATTGAAGCAGTTGTTAACCAATGTTCCAATCCTGAGGATTGTAGATCCGAATGAAGATTTCGTAGTATGTACAAACGCATGCAAATAAGGACTAGGAGGAGTCCTCGACCATAATGGATTTGTAATATGTTATGAGTCAAGTAAGCTCAAAGATCACGAAAATAACTATGCCACTCATGATTTGGAGTTGGTGGCCATCGTTCACGCTCTAAAGAAATGGAGGAATTACCTCATGGGAAAGAGGTTTGAAATGAGAACAGACCATAACGATCTGAAGTATTTGTTTGATTAGCCAACCTTGAATGCTAGGTAGAGTAGGTGGTTAGAATTCCTTTGTGAGTATGACTTGGATATCAAGCATATCAAAAGAAAGGAGAGCAAAGTGGCTAATGCACTTAGCAGGAGAGTGCATGAACTACATGCTATAGCCATTAGCATGTACCAAAGTGACACTAAAAGCATAATTTTGGAAGATGCAAATGCAGATTTATAGTACATGGAATGGGTAGCAAAGCTACAACAAGGTAATATGCTACAGAGAGTGGAAGATTATAACTTTGAAACTAATGGAACACTCCTGTACAAAAACAAAGTTTACGTACCTAATGTCCAGGTATTGAAACTTATGATTATGAAAGAAATGCATAATGTGCCTTATGTTGGGCACCCTAGATATCAAAAAACTATGGCAGCAGTCAAGAGCCATTAGTTTTGGCCGATTATGAATAAAGAGATTGTTGAATACATAACCAAATGCATGGAGTTTCAGAATGTTAAAGCTGAGCACATGCACCCAGTAGGGTTTCTACATCCTTTACCCATCCTTGAGTGGAAGTGGGAGGTAGTGACAATAGATTTCATCACAGGATTGCCCAGAACAGGAAAGAAACATGATTCAATCATGGTGGTGGTGGAAAATCTTACGAAAGCTACCCATTTTATTCGATTAAAAACTACTCACAAGGAAACTAATGGTGTCGATATATTTATGAGGGAAATAGCACAATTGTACGGTGTTCCCAAGACAATTGTGTCTGACAAAGACCCGAAATTCACCTCAAAATTCTAAAAAGGGTTATTCAAAGGGTTCGGAATGAATCTAAACTTCAGCACTGCTTATCATCCTGAGTCTAATGGGAAGACAGAGAGGGTGAACCAAGTGATTGAAATACCCCAAGGCCTAGCCCCTTATGAATTGTAATTTTTCTTATAGGCTGGTGAGACAAGTGATTATAAGATAAAAGACTTATGTGTTTATTAATTTGGTGAGCCAGATGCCAAGGCCAATGAGTCTAATTTTTGTATATGTAATTATGTAGAACATTAATAAAAATATAAACATTGTTGCGTGTAGACCGACCACGAAGAATATTTATGGGGGACTAAGATCCACTAGGTAGGGTAAGGAAGGGGGGCCTAAGTATTTGGTCCTAGGGGATAATATAGGGGGATTGCCTCTAGAGGAATAATATTTTAATATTATTTCTTGAATACTAAGGTGAACATGATATGTTTTTGTTATCCTAAGTTCCTGGAAAGTGGGACGTAGGCTAAATGGAGCACATGCAGCTCTAGGAAGACAAGTGTCGAACTGGGCGCATGCAGTTAAAGTTGAAGTGCCAGCTCGTGTTGGTGGATTCCCATTCTTCCATCCTTCGCCCAAGTTCATCCTTCCATTCTCCCATCCTGCACGTGAACCTAAGACCTTTGTCGTCTGACCTCTACATACCCTCATAGATATCTGAAACCAAAAACCGTGAAGTTGTCCTGTGCTACTTCTTGTGAAGCCAATGCAATTGTAGTCGCCTGAGACATGTTGTGACTTAGCGTTAGGCTTTTGCCTTTTTGGGTGTCCATACCTGCTTTACCCGATTGTTCTTGTTATTGTTGTTGTTGTTGTTGTCACTCGTACCTAGCTATTGATTATTCGAAGAGTGGTTGAAGAGGTAGGTTGTCAGGCCTATGAGAAACTCTCCCAGGTGAGAGAGTTTTTAGGAGGTGAGTTCTCCTGGAAGGGAGTCTCGTAGCAGCTACAATACTCTAAGACTTCTGGTCCAGCCTGTTGCTGAAGCCCAAGGTAAGGGAGGTGTACTAGTCGATGGACTTGTATTAGTGAAGGTGTATCCTTCTGGGGTGGAGCAGGCGTGTGGGGAATGAGGGTCTATGGGTTGTGGGATTAAGTGGCTCGTGGGATAAAAGATCCTTCTTGTTGCTTTGTGCAACTTTGTTTTTCTCCTTGCCAAGCCTAGAATTCCCTTGTCCGATGGAGTTTATCCATAGCTCGAGGGTGACCTACTATTGAGAGTGATGAGCAGCGTGGTCTAAGGCTAGGAGGTTCGTGGAAGGTCTGCATGCAATTGGTGGATTTATTCCAGCTAAAAGATAAGTATCATTTCTGTGATTAATTATGTATTTTATGCATGTTTTGTGATGCTTGAATGTTGTCATGTATTCTGTTGAATATATGAATTACTGTTAGTCCCATTGATTATGTATGGTAGCAATGATTCTGTGTTTATTGAGATTAAGTGTTTTAAATTCATTAAAATGCATATATATTATATAAGTGTATATTCTCCATGGTAGAATTACCCAGTCTCTGGAGGAATGAGGATGTTACAACTAATTACTTTGCACTTTACCCTGCATTCACACCATGAATTTTCTTGGTGAATCACACAACATTTTACCCAATGTATTTCTGAGCGAATTACACAACCCAATCCGTGATGATTTACACCATATTTACATAGCTAATTTATGATGATTTACACCGCAAAATCTGTGATGATTTACACATTATTTACATAGCTAATCCATGATGATTTACATAGACAAATCCATGATGATTTACAGAGTATTTACATAGCTAATCCGCGATGATTTTCACAGCCAAATCCGTGATGATTTACACAGCCCAATCCATGTTGATTTACACAGTATTTACATAGCTAATTCATGATGATTTACACAACAATTCCATGATGATTTACCTATTAATTGGCCAGTGAATTCACTCAACATTCACAATTTCATTTTGAATGCATTTGAATAGCAACATTGATTATTATTGACAACGAATTTAATATATATGGATAGCGATTTTAGACAACGATTAATGGGTTAATAGACAACAATGAATTTAATGTGTTAATAGCAGCGAAGTTAATGTGTTAATAGACACCATTGAATTTAGTGTGTTAATAGACAACATTGAATTTAAATTTTATACAAACAACGTTTTTTTTACAGACAACACTTTTATATATGTGGAAAACGATTTTTGTGATAGAAACAATAACCTGTATTAATGGACAACGATATAATTTATATTGTTAGGCAGTGGAACAATTAATAGACAACGATATCTTATTGATATTCAAACAACATTATCCTAGTGACACAGAGATATTTATGGATCATAGTTATCAATTGATAGTTATTGATAGTTATACATTGATAGATATAGTTATTGATATTTACACAACGTTATACATTGATAGTTATAGTTATTGATATTTACACAGCGTTATACATTGATAGTTATACATTGATCATTATAGTTATTGATATTTGCATAGTGTTATCATTGATAGTTATGGATCATATAGTTGCACAACGTTCTCATATAGTTATGGATCTCATTGATATTTACATGGTGTTGTCATATTTAACTCTACGATATCATATATTTGATAGACATCGATAATAATGTTAGACATCGGTATCATTGTTGATACCAAAAAGGGAATTAAAGGAGTTTATAGATTTCAAGGCACTGGGATAAATTAAATGGAGTATTTATATACATGACTGTTATAGTTTTTAATTAATGTGGTTTAATATTGATACGACATTTTAGGGTCATGCATTTTCCAAGTTTCTCATTATCTTATGCACAAGAGGGTG
This sequence comes from Picea engelmannii, assembly GCA_009831015.1. Classification (NCBI taxonomy): domain Eukaryota; kingdom Viridiplantae; phylum Streptophyta; class Pinopsida; order Pinales; family Pinaceae; genus Picea; species Picea engelmannii. Next base: position 376,232 of record ML802741.1, on the reverse strand, counting down.
GATGTGTCCATTATCTCAATCTAAGGCATGTATGTTTGGAAAGAGTAATGATAGTGTTGAAAGATTAACTTAGCCTTCTACAAGGAATTATAGGTTAGTGAATGACAATTGCAGTGAGAGTTTGTTCATAAAATATTAATTAATTAATAAATGACTTGAAAAGTGAGAGAGATGATTTTAATTTATGTATGTTTGCATTAGAATTGGTCGTACCAGGAATTTAATGTGATGTATGATTGTATAGTAGTCATATTTCCCTTGCGTCTTGTTGACCTGTCGATTGGGTGCTTGGGTATAGTCTTCAAGTCCTTTGATAGTTAATTCAGTCTCCTCGCGCGTTGGATTTTTCTTGGGTTATTGGTCTAGAGACTTTTTGTTGTGCCTTGGTTACTGTCACACCTACCACTTATGACGGCATGATTCCTGATGAGGGGATCATCGCGCGCCCCGATTGATAGAATCGAAGGATAACCTAGCCAGATTCATGTGCTTCCCAATGTGGGAGTTATGTTCATTGTAATTTATGTTAGATCTCGTGTTGTAACTCTTTTTGCATGTGTTCCTCACTAGCAGTGAAGGTTCAAGTTTCCAGTGTCATTGGATGGTGGTTGCGCCTGGTTGATCTTGATGTTGTCCCATAGCTTATTTGTTTTATTGTCTATTTGATTATCTCATGTGTCATCCAGCTGCATGATGTGCTATTATGTTGGGTCGTTGATGTCTGTTGCCTGATTTGGGTGCGTTGTGTTCATCGTCAAGTTGTGTTGATTAATTATTGTTCGAGATTGTCTTAAAAAAATTTGCATTGTTTTTCGTCACATGTAGTCGTAACATTTAGGGTCGTTACATATTGATTGAAATGAAAACATAATTTGAGAAAAAGGTTTTTAATTTATATAAGAAAATCTTTGTTGACCACTAGAGAAATAGAAAAATGTTAAAAAAAACCCCTTTTTTACAAATTGCACTAATAACTATGTTAGGGATCTTTCATTCGTGAAGTTAATGAGACATCATTTGTAAAAAAAACTTTTATTTACAAATGTTGTTTCATTAACTTCACGAATGAAACATCCCTAATAAAGTTATTAGTGTAAAAAATGAGGGTGAGATAGAGTATAAATTGAAAGATGAAATGAAGCATTTAATAAGAATTTTATTTTTTTTGGAAATGATGTTTCATTAACTTCATGAATGAAAGAGCCCTAATATAGTTATTGGTGCAAAAAAGGATAGTGAGACTGAGGAGAAATGGAAATATGAAATGAATCATAAGAAGAAAGGTGATGTTATAAAGCAAGATGAAGAAAAAAATAACGAGTTGAAGAGAATACTTGCTACAAAGAAGTCAAAGAAATAAATGTCCCTTGAAAATTCCAAGCATCAAAATAAGATAAGTCAAGATCTATAAATGCAAAAAAGAATAATACTTTTATCAATGGGGTTCAGGAAGTCAAGGCTTTCATCCATACTTTTAATCCAAACCCATGGATTTCTTGCACATCCATAGTTTAATCAAGCCAAGATTATTGAAAGTTTACCATATTTGAGAGAAACAATATCAACGAAATGTGGAAAAAAAATTAAAAATAGAAAAAAAAGGAACTATAAGTTTGTAACCCTAAACCTAAATACTAAAATAGTTTCTTAAATTCATGAAAATTTAATTGTTATAACAGAGTTTGTGAAAGAATAAAAGAGTTCAATGTCAAAGTCTAAGAGAATTTGAAAATTCATGTATGTGACTGTGCCATGTCAATAGTAACTACATTGTATCTTGTGAGAGTCTAGGCTTGAGAGGTTGGAAGCCAACATTGAACTCTTGAACCTTGGAGTTGAGCTTGGAGATTTATTTTAAACATTGGAGACTTGAGGAGAGCATAAAACAACCACCACATTTCATCAATTTTGACTCTACATCACATAATATAGTTGGACATGGTTGGGATCCATTTATTTTCATTTTTCTTTGTTTTTATATATTTCAATATTTATGTTCTCTCCTCTTCACTATTGTGATTATTCTTCACTATTGTGATTATTGTTGATCAATGATCTTTCGTTTTCATGTCTTTCTCTTCTTGGTTACTTCTTGAGAACTTAGTTGCCTCTTTGTGGGATTCTTATTTCCATGGTAGAAGAAACAATGGTCTTCTCATAACATATGGAGAACTTAGTTATTTAAAAATAAGTCTTTGGAACTTGTGGGCACTCTTGCTTACATTATATTGGGCACATACAATTGTACCATGTTAAGCAACTAAGAGAGGAAAACATTCGAGCTACTAGTTGTGGGACAATGTTGATGTGGAGATATTATTTTCATATATATGTTGAGATCGATATTAGCTAGGGTCTACCAAACAAAATGATACATAATAAAAAAGGGAAGTTTTAGACGGGATCACATTCTAGACTATGAGAATACAAGATTTCAATGTTGGATGTGCCAACAAATAGGACATCTTCAAGATTCTTATCCCTAAATGTGCACTCACTCAAAAAAGGAACAAAGGAAAAAACCAAAATGGTAGCAATTATGTGATAAACTTAGATATTATGTGAGTGTTGACAATCAATGAACAACAAGTTCAAAGAAGGATAAAACTGCATGTCCAAAGGCACAAATTGAAGAATCCAATTTTCTCTTGAAGTATAGAGAAGAAGACAATGGTATTAGGCCTTCTCCCTTGAGGGTTATAGTGGTAAATAAATCCCTTCTAGGAGGAATAAAGGGACTTCATGAATCTAATAACTCTGGTTTTAATAAGGAATTGCTATTTCATACACCTGCTAGAATTCAAAATTACAATTAGTCATTATGGATCTTTCTCCATGAAGATGGGATGAAGTTAAAAGAAGAAAGAGAAAAGAGATAAGATTGATGATTAATTTTTAATGGGAGGGATATGAAATGTGGATTAAATTTGTAAGTGTAATCCACATGAAAATGTAATTTCCATTCAATATTTAAACATAAATAACCATTTTTGTGGAATATATATATATATATATATATATATATATATATATATATATATATATATATATATATATTTCAAAATTTTAAAATATGACATACAAAAATTAATAATTTATGTTTCTTGTACATTGTAGGTGTTATCGTGGATAGAGTAAGGCAAGACAATATATACTAGTAACAACCACTTTATAAAAGTGGTTGATATATGTCAATCGACGCCATTAGTTTGGAAAGGTGAAAATGGCGTCGATCGGTGTATATCAACCACTTTTATAAAGTGGTTTTTTCTTGTTGACAACCAACATGCCTTGAGGACGACCATGAATGCATTAATATATAATTAATGTATTAATTGATTATTATAGTAATTTAATATATAATAAAAATAATAATGTATAAATGCAATATATAAATTAAAATAATAATTTACATTAATGTATAATGTAACATATTAATTGATTGATACATTAATAATATATTAAATACTTCAATAAAGACATTAAATGCATTAATAATTACATTACTAAAATATTTTAATACATTAATAAATTATTAATACACTAATAAAGTAATATATTGACATTGTCTTAATGTATAAATTAAAGTATTAATGCATTAATAATGTAATGATATAGTAATGAATTGATGTAATATATAAATTGAAGTATTAATTTACATTAGTGTACAAAGTAACCTATAAATAAATTTATACATGAATAATATAATGTATAAACTAGTATTTATACATTAATAAAGTAGTAATATATTGAGATTATTGTATTGTAAAAGGTAAAGTATATAAGTTAAAGTATTAATACATTAATAATGTCTTAATACATTAAAATATACATTAGCTCATTGATTGATATTTAAGTAATTTAATGTAACATTAATAATGTAATGATATATTAATGGATTGATGTAATATATAGATTGAAGTATTAATTTACATTAATGTATAAAGTAACATATAAATTAATTGATACATGAATAATGTAATGTGTTAATTAATTTATACATTAATATATTATTAATTAATACATTGTTAATGTATTAACATACTAATAAAATAATACATTAATAATATATTGAATTCATCAATAAATACATTAAACGCATTATTTATTGGGTATGTGTTATATTCTTTGCACGAGTAGTATTGTCTGAGTGTATGTGGCAGGCGCATAGGGGGGTTAGAGGGGGGGTGCAAGGGGGCGGAGCCCCCATGCAAAGGTTTGGGGGCAGTTCCCCCGAAAAAAAAAAATCGGCATCGCGACTGCATTATATTTAGGTGGTTTTTCGGCACATGGTTTCTTTGCCAATGGTTTTCTATTTCCGGTTAAGGAATTAGGGTTTTGGACTAATCCAAGTCATTGGATTAGGGTTTTGGATGCCGCTGGCTCCTATATGTATTTTGTATTGTAAACATTGTAACACAATGAATGAATATAGAATATGTTGGTTTTCCCGGTTTGGGTTTCCCGGGAAAAAATCTTTGTGTAATGTTTCTATTTGCCATTGTATATTTTTTGTTATTTTCTAAATATCCGTTTGCAATAGATATTGTACAAGGTTAGAATTTACATTATTAAATATATTATTGAAGTATTAATGTGGTAATAAACTAATACATTAATAAAAAATAAATAAAGTAATAACACATTGACCTTAATGTATTTAGTAAAACATTATTAAAGTAAATATTGTAATAATAATAATCTATGAGACCCCTTTGTTTGTGTATGAGACCCCCTTGTTTCTGAGAGAAGGGACCCCTTCCATGAATCCAAATTGGTTTATGAGACCCCCTTGTTTGTGGGACAAGGGACCCCCTCCATGGACAGATTTGCTACTAAAGAATACAAATATATATACATGCCCTATCTCCCTTTGGATTTGAACCTATGACCTCCATGGAGGAAACAAATGTTCTCAACCTCTAAGGCCACTCATGTTGTATAAATTAAAGTATTAATACAATAATAACATAATGTAGTAATTAATAAATGCATTAATACATTATTAATTAATACAATGCTAAAGTATTAATACACTAATAAATTGATACATTAATAATACATTATTAAAGTAGTAATGCCTTATAAAAGCATTAATACGTTAATACATTTATTGAAAATAACCATGGTTAATTATGGTTGACCAATAAATCATGGTTTCGTATGGTCATGACTATGACGGAAATTAATGTAGTAATTACTAAAACATTATTACATTGGAATAGGTTTGTCACATTTTGGAATTGGGTTATGTTCGTTACAATGCAACATTAGGAAATGTTCATCTCTTTGCAATATTGGGCTATGTTTATCACAATGCGACATTATGTTGCATAGATCACATTATGACAATGGGTTATGTTTGACACATTGTGACATTTTGAAATGTTTCTCACATTACAACGTTGGGATATTTTCATCACATTGCGATGACGATGCTTTGTTCATCACATTGTGATGATGAAGCTAAGTTCGTCACATTTCAACAATATGGCTATTCTCATCACATTGTGATTATGAGGAAACGATCATCATATTCGATGAAAGGGTATATTCATCACATTTTGACGTTGCTATCCTTTTTAGAATGTGACAATACCATGTTTGTCAGAATGCAACATCATGGATACATTCGACACATTAGGACGATGAGGCTATTATTTTCACATTATGATGAAGATGCTATCTTCATCACATTGAGACAATGAGACTAAGTTCATCACATTGCAAAAATATGGCTATTTTCATCACAATGTGATAATGGGGATATCTTCATGACATTATGATGATAGGTGTTGGTCACTATAATTGCTTAATTAATTTCAAACAACCAAGTGAAACATAAATTATCAACCCAGGGAAGTCTTTTGTTTCAAAGATAGCTGCGCACTATATATGCTCAATTCCAAAAGCACTTAGTGTTGTAGTAA
>ML802741.1:334400-349282 GCA_009831015.1 Picea engelmannii | reverse complement strand
ATAGGTGGCAAAAGTTAGCTTTTGAGATCAATTGTATGAGTGAAATAAGTGCAAAAAGGGTGAAACTATTGAATTCATAGGGCCATAAATTTTATCTCATAAATTGGAATAAGGCATGAGTATATATGTTTTAAAGGTAACCCTAGGACAATATGACAAAAGGATTTTAAGTTCTCTGAGGAAGCATATGGTTGTTTCATAAATTTGCAAGGAAAAGGATAATTGGACCCTATGAACCATCTAAATAACTCAATATAATATATTTCTAAAACAATGTAAATTTTTGAAAAATATTTCTAGAAGATAAAGACACAAGTTAGAGAGGAGTATTGGGTAAGGAAGAGTGCAAATGCTCATGAAGGTGCCTATCTAATGGTATGGAAACACATTTGGAAGTGAAAGGATTGGAAATAAAAGGGTTTGATTTTTTAATAATAAGATATTGTTGATGAGCATGGGAACACTCAAGCACATAGTGTTGTGTCAAGGTATTGTTAACATGAGGAAATGTCTCCTTAGCCTTGAAGGAAGAAATCTATTGATAGATGAATTTTTTTCTATAAAGGGGATAAGGATTTAATGAAGTGATGTGTGACTCATGGGATGGGGGAGTCATATCTATGTGTAAGAAAAGGAATGTCTGGAAATAGTTGAATCAACAAATCTCTCTAAAAGTATTTAGAGCAAGGAATTCACTTATGTTATCAGAGTCTTCATTGGAAGCAGGGAACAAATGCAAATAATTCAAGGGATAAAATAATAAAGTTTCATTCACTTTGAAAGAGATAATGGAGAAATATGTCATCCCATGGAAGCATATTGGTCTTTAGTGGACATAATAGGGATTCATAGTGAATCATCCCATGAAGTGAAAATAAGTATTTTAAAATTGAGCAAAGACGACGGATAACTAGAGATAATGTCAAGGGATGCCATAATGTTAATGGGTAAGCTGGTTGGAGGATGTCATAGTATCAAGGTGATGGAATGATATAAAGAACATCATTTCAACATGCTAGAAGGTTTCAACAAGGTAAATGCAGGGCATGATTGCATAAAGGGAGACAACTACCAATAGGACATCTTGGCTAAAATTGCAAGATGGCCAAGTGGGACTTGGATGAAAATAGTAGTACACAAATTAGCATAATGAGATTGCACATGGACGTAAGGATCTAGAGGGATTCAAGGATGGTTAGACACGAAACACAAGAATTTGGACACATATATGCACTAGAAAGCATATTGGAGATGATGTGGGATGTATATAGTGAAGCTAGAATGCATTAGTAGGCATGTTGACAATGAAGTCATAGTGCATATAGAAGTGTATTATTACATATGGACATGATTTGGAATACATATGGCATGCTTGTAGACTAAGAGTACTATATTGTTGTATATGAATTAAAGTTGTCATTATGATTGAAAGTTTTTAATTATGGATTGTAGCTCAACTCATGCATGTAGAAAAACTCAACTCATGTATGTAGAACATGCTAGTTGTAGCTCACCTCATCATATTGAAATATTCCTACAACAACTCAACTAAAGAAATATTCCTACAACAACTCAACTCATGCATGTAACAACTCAACCCATGAAATGTGCCTACAACAACTCAACTCGTGCATGTTGTATCTCATGATATGTTCATGTACTCGCATCACATATCCCTTATTTCAACTATAAAGGCCATCCGAGTGAATAAATTTCTAAACCTACAAGAGTATTAAGCATAATAGTATGTGGAAACATAATAACTAAAAACAAGTCCATTGAAACCCTCAATCTAGCTACATCTTTGTAAGATCCTCCCGTTTCGTCATGACAACAAGCCTCTCAATTTTTTTTAATTTTTTTTTGTGTGTGTGTGTGTACAAGGGTAATAAAGACATGATACTCTGCGTCGCAATATGACGACGAACATGACGTATGCAACTGTGACAACAACATAACGACCTAAGAAGCACATCAAGCATCTCGAAGCAATGAACGACAATCAACCGACGAAAAATAAGACTGACTACCCGCCCGTCCTACTCTGCAATGGTTAGGACCTCCAGGACACATAAGCAATGGTTAGGCTTTCCCTATTATGAAATTGTTAATTCAGTTTAAAATTAGAAATCTCTTAAATGTAGATTCTTTACTAAGCTCACTTCCCGCTTTTTCCCTTAAGTTCCCCCTTTTCCCTTTTTATGTTACCTCCTTTCCCTAGTTTCCTAGTTTTAAGATTTTTCCTTCTTTTCCCTTTTTACTTAAAACTCAAAAAGGCAGGTGTGAAATTTAATCCCCTTTTCCCTTTTTCAATTAATAAGTTTATTTTAAATCATCACAAGATAAAACAATTAATTCCCTCTTTACATTTTAATTCCACAATTTTTTTCTTTTTTTTTAAGGCTAAATTAAATTTCTTACTCCCTTCATGTTACAAGATTCAACGAAGATCTAATTAATATTCAAGTTGTTTTTATTTTAATTAATATTAATTTATTTCTCTATATATATATATTTTTAAAGGAATACATATGGCATGCTTGTAGACTAAGAGTACTATATTGTTGTATATGAATTAGAGTTGTCATTATGATTGAAAGTTTTTAATTATGGATTGTAGCTCAACTCATGCATGTAGAAAAACTCAACTCATGTATGTAGAACATGCTAGTTGTAGCTCACCTCATCATATTGAAATATTCCTATAACAACTCAACTCAAGAAATATTCCTACAACAACTCAACTCATGCATGTAACAACTCAACTCATGAAATGTGCCTACAACAACTCAACTCGTGCATGTAGAACATGCATGTTGTATCTCGTGATATGTTCATGTCCTCGCATCACATATCCCTTATTTCAACTATAAAGGCCATCCTAGTGAATACATTTCTAAACCTACAAGAATATTAAGTGTAGTAGTATGTGGAAACATAATAACTAAAAACAAGTCCATTGAAACCCTCAATCTAGCTACATCTCTAATACAAAACCCTTTGCAAGTGTTGTAAAAATGGATTTACCACTATCATTTCTATTGAGACTCCCTGGGTGTCACGTTGAGTGCATTGATATACACATTGTGTGGATAGCCTGCATCAGCCCCTTCCTTAAGCTCCCTAGAGAAGTTTTGTGGGTAGCCTACATCAGCCCCTTCCTTAATCTCCCTAGATAAGTTCTTGAGGAACCATAAGTGATGCCTTGCTCCCCTAATGGTGATTCTCTAAATGCAATACAATGCATAAAAATAGAACTATACTAAGAAACAAAAATTTAAGGCAGTAAGAAACAAAAATTTAAGGCAGCAAAAGTAAAGATAAAAGGAAAATGCAAATTAAAAAAAAAAAAAAAAAAACCTTGTTCAGATTGCCCGAACACCTACTCTCATGTGTATTGTTTTCTGCAAGTTTGTGAGGTCATCTTTCTCTTCGAGTGGGTAAACTCCAGTTAATATCACATACATAGAAACTCTGCTGGGATAAACATCTCAAAAACAAAAACCTGGACGACACACAATTAGAGATGTTGTGTGGAAACCCTATGGTGCCACAATTATAAACAATGTGTATGCTTGTACGATGAATATTTATTCGACGAGAGGTAACAATATCAAATCCTTACCTGCAGGGTTCTGACAATCAATTTGGGACGAGAATGAAGCACAAATTTTAAAGAAAGAGTCGTAATAGTAAAGAACGTTAAAGAAATAACCACGGCAATATTTCTAGAACTATCCAAGGGACATGAAAGAAACAACCACGGAAATATCTGCAGAGTAATAGCTTACTCCCGAAATCGATTGTTGTTCTTAGAAGCAATCCCTTCCTTTTGAGAAGAGCAAAGTAAAATCTATACTTCAGTCCTCGCTAAAGCACCCGACGTTATAAATGCCAACCCGACGTTATAAATGCGATCGGACGACACCCCTCTAGCAACGTACTCTATGACTATGGCTCGGTGAGTGGGACTCAACAACATCTACAGCCAAAAGACAACAAAAAAACAAGATAGTAAATCATCCTCAAGTTCTTTTTTTACCAAATGTAGAGCTCTCAAAGGCGATCCAATGTTTACAAATAAAGAGAGTGATAAGGAAATGATTAACCACTACCCACCACCTGTCTATTGTAACTCTCATGCATTGGTTACTCAGAAAAATTCAGACACTCGTGATATGATAAGTTTTTAAATTTTTTATACATTCCAAATCCTTCAATTGAAATCCTTACCTTTACATTTATTGTAGTCAGATAATTCTTCTCTTCCACCTCAAGGATTAAAAAAAAAAAATAACAACCACATTGATTATAAATTTGTTTGTATATTTAACACATAATATAAAAATATTAATGCCCTAAATATATATCTAAAATATAATTTTAATAATAATAATAATCTATTTTTAAAGTGATGACTAAACCATTTGACTTAAGTCTACATACGTATACATATTCTACCCCTTTGGATTTGAATCTATGATTTCCTATAAGAAAACATTCGGAGCACATAAAGATATCTTAAATAATTGAAATCATATATTTAAATGAACAAAATTTATATAAAACTTTGTTATTAATTAATAAAATTATATTAATATGGATATATATTTATTTTTTAAACTAGAATTAAGGAATTTTATATTATAAAAGACTACTAGAAATCCACAATGAAAGATACATTGTAAGCGATGTCAAGCATCTCGATACAATGCAAAATCCAAATCTATCCAAATATTCAACTATATCGGAAGATATCTCATCATATGTTACAAAAATATTATGATGATATGTGAAAAACTTACAAAACCCCCAAAAATTTTAACTACTTTGTAATATATTGGAAAAAATTGAAACTAACTAGGTCAGAAATTATCTAGATTCATTTTTTGTTGCTTCAGTCCCTTTAGTATCCTGGTAAGTCTTACTTGGGTTTCTTTATGTTGTTGTCATGACAAATTTTTAATTGAAAAAAAAAAAAAAAATCTACTTGAAAGGATTCAACTTGGCCTCCAGGATTATTATCCTCTTAGGCTAGACCAACAGGACTTTCAAACTCACTTCCTCATGGGAAAAATTTGATTTCATATGATCCTCCAATTTTATAACAACATACTCAAGCTCAAATGAAATCTTATTCAAGGACTTTCTTGTTTCTCTATGCTCAGAAGTATCCATACTCCCGAATGAAGATACCCAACACAAAGAAACGTAAAATGGAAGAAGGTTTAGAGTGAAAGGGCCTAAAAATTTGACAAACCACCCACCAACTAGACTCACAAAAAAACCTAAATAAATCTAGCAAAATACATAACTCAACACCCAACCGATAACAAACCCTATCTAATACAAAGCCACTTCTACCCAAGAATAGATTGAAAAAATGCCTAGTTGGCTAAGCACCTTAACATGAAGAGATTCTTGAATATAGAATGAGCATAAATCCGCACAACTAGACCAAACAGGGTTGAAGACGAGGAAACAACACTTGAGAGAACCCCTAAGCTAGAAGATAATTCAACAAAAACCGTTGAGGGATACAAACCAAAATACACCCCATCCCTAATATAAAAATCCCACAAAATTTATCACTACTCACTACAATTATTTAATAAGCTCATGCAATGAAGCGGAAGGCATGTGAACAGTCATGAGGAGTTCCATCACCCCTTATGTTTGATAACATGGGTATTCCAATATAGTATAAACACCTTGAGTAACCACTTACACAACCAGATCAAAGATCAACACATTGATGTTTTGACATTGTAAAACCCCTATGGGGAAACATCCACTACCCCAACCAACATAGCCACTTGGAGAAATTTATTAATGCAAAAGAAAAATATTAAAAAGAGATTTACAAGAGAGTTTCTCACAATCAAACATCGACAAATGACCCTCCATGATATTTAAATAAAGATCATGGACCAATCAGGTGTTAATCCATGGATCAATGTAGTCGTTAAGATCATGGAGAAAATAATCTGTCGAATCACTCTATGTCAGGAACAGATCATGACCACCGGATTACCTAACTACAAATTCATACTAATGCATACTAAAGAAACACATTTTTTCCTAATGACATATTACACCAAGTTGATCTTAACTAGTTCCTAAGTGTCTAAATATCCTAACATCCCCCCTTAAGAACAACTTGGGAGAGGATTGAAGGATTTACAAAGGAGAAACAATAGGAGAAGGAAGGAGGCATTAGAGTCTATCCCCCCTTAATGAAAACTTCATGATCTCCTAACATAGATCGAAGTTTGAAAAACTTCGCTTTTGTAAGAGACTTTGTGAAAATGTTTGTGACTTGATCTTCTGTAGGGTAGAAGAGCACTTCAATGACTCTATCATGAATGAGCTTTTTTATGCAATGCATGTGTAGATTAATGTGTTTGTTGCATTGATGTTGAACTGGATATTTGGCGAGCTTGATGGCACTTTGATTGTTGCACCAAATGGTTTTTAGTTGTTGTTTCTAGAAGATAAAGTCTAAAAGTATCTGTCGAAGCCACAAGGATTATTGAATTGCATTAATTGTTGCTCAATACTCTGCTTCTTCTCAAGAAATAGCAATATCATGTTGTTTCGTATAGGCCCAAATAGAGAGGTCCTAAACCAAGGCTGAAAACATAACTTGCAGTAGCTTTAGATCATCAAGGTTGTCAACCCAATCTAAATAAATGAAACCAACCAATAAAGGATTCCCCCATAAACTGTGATGTATTTTGAATTGAACTGTACCTTGAACATACTGAAGTATTATTTTAGTTGTTTTCCAACGGCTTTCATGGGGTGTTTGCATATACTGGGAAACAAGAACAACACCAAAGGAAATGTCAATACGGGTATGAGTCAAGTATAAGAGGCTACCAACTAACCAATGGTACAAAATGTCATCAACTTTAGGAGAGGTACAGGTGGCAACAAGTTTTACTCTAAACTGGAAGGGAGAAGGGGTTGGTTTAGAATCTTCCATGTGAAATCAGTGAATAAGGTCACAAGCATACTTAAACTAGGAAATAAAAATTCCTTCCTTTGTTTGCAAAATTTGGACGCCAAGGAAATAGTGCAAATAGCCTTATTTTGTCATTTCAATATTTTTTTAAGGATGGATTTCACATCGGTTAAAAGTTTTTGTCACTACCAATGAAGATAACGTCATCAACATAAAGAACAGGGATTATGAGACGGCTTCCTACTTTCTTGGTATATACATTAGAGTCAAAATGACGTCTTGAAAAGATGGTATCAAGAATAAAGTTTTCTATTTTGGCATACCTAACTTGAGGATCTTTCTTAATACCATAAAAATATTTCTTAAGGTGACAAAAAAGTCTAGATTCATTCTGAACGTAGCGAGGAGGTTGTTCCATGTATATTTCTTCTTGGAAATCCCAATGCAAGAAGGCAGATTTAACATCCATCTGATGGAACTCCCATTTATGTGAGGACGTAAGGGAAAGAACAAGGTGGATAAAATTCATTTTGGATATGAGGGAAAAGGTTTAATTATAGTCAATTCATTAAACTTGAGATAATCCTTTGGGAACTAACTGAGCCTTGTGTCTTTCAAAAATTACATCTGATGCATACTTAGTTCTGTAGACCCATTTACATATGACAAGTTTTCTTCCTTTAAGAATAGATACAAGATCCCAAGTATTATTTTCCATTAAAGAGCGATACTCTTCATTCATTGTTGTATCTCAATCTGGATGACCTGAAGCCTCTGCAAATTTTTCTGGATTATGAGTCTCTGAAACTTGAGACAAAAGAGAAGAGTCTCATTGGAACTGTGAACATGCTTGACATTGATCTAAAGGATCACTGACAAAATCACTAGTTTCTTTGAATGGATCCATCTAGGAAGCAGTGGTGTTGGTCTAGGTTCATGTTCAACGGACTCATTTGGAGGAAGTTGAATATGGGGAGGTGGATTTTCATCATCGCTATCATTATCTAAAGATGAAGGAACTAGAATAGGAATAGAACAAGGCATAAATTTCGAAGATGGCTCATGGGCTGAAGAAGGAACAAATGTCGAATTAGGCTCATAGGCCAAGAGAGTTTCATCAAATTTAACATCTCTTCTAATAATAATTTCATTGGAATGAGGTCGAAGAAGTTTGTAACCTTTAACATCTTCAAAATATCCAACAAAAATACACTTCTCACTTTTAGGTTGTAAGTATTTCCTTTTCTCATCAAGAATGTGAGTCCATGCTCCACTGCCAAATACACGAAAGTGACTTACATATGGCTTAATTTTATTCTATGCTTATTAACATAGTTACCAACTTAACGAGAACTCTACAGAGTTCTCGTTTTTGGGGGGGTCAAGTTTTTTACCCCGTTTTTAAAAATGGTGCTACCGGTAGCACCCCCCTCCCTTTTTAGGTGGTTTTTTGATATTTTAAATTTTCTGATACATAAGGTTTCCACTTTTTTTGTTTTTAAATGCTTGTTTTTTCATTTATTTTCAAATTGTTCAAATTTTTTATTTTTTATTTTTTTCTAAAGTGTGTTTTTTCATCTATTTTCAAACTTTTCCATTTTTTTTTTATTCAATGGTGTTTTTAATCATATTTGCATGCTCCATCCAATGTTAAAAATGTTGTACATCATTTATTTATTTTAAATTAAGTTTTTTCATGTAATTATGTGTCCTTAATTAAATTATGGTTCCATATTTTTTAAATATAGTGGAAAATATCATTTTTAACACATTGTTTTACCTTTACTTCAATACATAGAAAATAATTGTAGTTAAATAACACCATTTCTAAATATTTACCAAAAATATACAATTCTTTTTTTTTTTGATCAATTAAAAACTAAAAAAAATRAGGTAACAAAAAGAATTGAAATTAAAAAAAATAAAAAAACATTTTAAAAACAAATTTATATTAAAAAAATCCATTGAAGAAAAACCTAAAAAAATAGAGAGGAAAAAAAACCATAAAATTAAAAATATATATATCTAAAGTAATAGAAAATGAGAAAAAATATAAAAAAAAAAGGGTAAAAAAAAAAATTATGGCCAAAATAAAACATTTAAAAGGTGGAAAAACCCCCAAAAAATTCAAATATATGTATAAAAAAACTTCAAATTAAAAGACCTAAAATTAAATTTTTAATAAAAATTTAAAAAAAATTAACAAAAATAACTTAAAACGGATTAAAATTACGACAAAAAAATAAAATTTATATAAAAAATCTTAAAAATTACAATTTAAACCAAAACAAATTGATTAATATATATAAAAAAAATCAAATTTCTATAAAATATATATATTATATATATATATATATACAATATATATTATATATTATGTACATATAATTATATATGTTTTAATATATTAAAACTTTAATATATAAAACATATAATTATATATGTTTTAATATGCGTTTATGTTTTATATGTGTTAATGGGACCTGGGCCAGGCACGCGGGGGGGCTGGGGCGATGCCTGGCCCAGGTCCTGTGGGCTCCATGGGATCCATTTCCAATGGAAAATGAGACGTATTTGTTAATACCTTTATTACCCGCGAGGCAACGGACAAACCGGAGTCTCAAACAACACTAATTTTCACATCCTCTCTCGCACAAATCGGGAGACAAGTCGAGACTGATCGGCTGCATTGACCGTTTTATATTTGTTCTCACAACGAGTGTGCTGGTTTTCATGTTATAAGCTCGATGTACCTTGTATTGTAAATGACTTTATAATATATAAACTCAAGGAATTTTTTATTACGGTTGTCTTTTCATAAATGAGGTTCATTTCTTAACAATGAAAAAATCACCATCGTAATTCTAATGGAGTATAGGATAATCACCTATAAAGTAAATTAAAAGTTAGAAAATATATAATTTATAAAATATATTAAAAGTTATAAAATTCATAATGTATTATGAATCAATCATGTGCATCATTAAAAGTTATAAAATATATAATTTATAAAATATATTAAAAGTTATAAAATATATAATGTATTATAAATAATTGTGCAATGTTTTATTAAAGATGTATGGGAATTGGTATTTTGTTAAGATTATTAGAGTGAAGTTTAGATTTAAATTTTACTCATTATTATTATAAATTAAATTTTAGGTTGATGTTATAAATTAAATTTTAGGTTGATGTTAATAGTTAGAGAAATGATAATTAGTAAGGAATTTAGGATTTAAGTTAAGGTTACCCTTTATCTTTTCATTTTATATCTTATTTTGACCATTGTGAGTTTTTCATTTTCTACTTTATTTTGACCATTGTAAGCTTGTTGACTGAAATGGAAGTGGATAGTATTATTGAGTTATTGATGAGCAAGCAAGTTGTTAACACAAGGATAATAAATCGTATGTTTGCTACCCGAAATATTGGCATCTAAGTTGGTTGGTTGTCATTATCACATTAATATGTAAAACATATATAATATATGTTTTTTATATATATAATTTATGAAAAAAATAAAAAATTTAAGTTTTTTTAATTTACATTCATCAAATATGTTTTATTTTAGATGTTTTTTCTTAAAATATTTTATTGAATTTTGTTTTTTTTTTAGTTTTTTTCCTCATTTTTTTTTTCTTTTTTTAAAGTTTGAAGGCATTTTTTGTTTTTCTTTTAAAAAAAAACGCATTTTTGTCTTAATTTATTGTTTTCCAGTCAAATTTTAATTTTTTTTCATTTCTTTTTAGTTTTTCTCTGGTTTTCACCATTTTGTTAACTTTTGTTGTTTGTTTTTTAAATTTGGATTTTGAATATGTTTTTTTAAATGTGTTTTTGTCTTCATTAGAAAATATATATTTCTTAAGATTTTTTCTTTTCTCTTTATTTATTTTTTAATGTAAATTTAAGAAAAAAAAAAGAAGAAGTTAGTAAATAAATTTTCAAGTGACCATTTAGGATCTAATTTTGGGTTTTTTTTATTTGTGTAGGGATTTTTTGTCAAGGCCACAATTTGAATTAGGTTGTAATTAGATGTAATTTTAGCGTTTAGAAAAAACATTAGGCAGCATTATGTTTTTATTTAAGTGTCGATTTTAAGGTTTTTCTAAGCAACTATTTTATGTTTTAAGGCCATCCTTGAAAATAGTTGTAATTTTAACTCGAGCAGAAAAAATGGTGCTATTGGTAGCACCACATTTTGATTTGGGGGTTGATTTTAGAGTTTTTTTGAGCAACCATTTTATCCTTTAAGCCCATGCTTGAAAAAAGTTGTAATTTTAACCCGGTTACAAATAATGGTGCTACCGGTAGCACCACTTTTTGATTTGGGGGTTGATTTTAAAGTTTGTTCGAGAAACCATTTGATCCTTTAAGCTCATGCTTGAAAAAAGTTGTAATTTTGACCCGGTTACAAAAAATGGTGCTACCGGTAGCACCACTTTTTAATTTGGGGGTTGATTTTCATGTTTTTTATGCAAAAATATGGGTTTTAAGGGCTAGAGTTCTCGTTTTGAGGTCACAGTTCTCATTAAGTTGGAAACTATGTTTATTCTGGTGTTATATTTTTTGAATCCTTTGTGGTTTGCACAGTTAATGGTTTTCACCCAATAATTAATACTTACTCCCTTATATTGGATCATACAATTAGCTATTTCTTTTAGTGTGCAATTCTTTCTCTCAGCAATACCATTTTGTTGTGGTGCATACATAATAGTGTGTTTCATTTAGATGCCTTGTGAAGTGCAATGAATTGTAAATTTATTGTTCACATATTTGCCTCCAATATTTTTTCTTAACCTTTGAAGTCGATGTCCAGATTACTTTAATACAAGGGCCTTGTAAGCCAAAAACTTGTCTCTTAAGTTTTAAGAAGTAAACCCAAGTGCGTCTAGAAAAGTATCTAATGAAGGTTAAGAAATACTTGCACCTAGAAAAGGAAGGAGAATAAAATAGACCACACAAGTCACTATGAACAAGTTTCAAAGGAGGTGAGGTGTGCCAAGAGGCACATTTGTCAAAACTATCACGATGGTGTTTGTCTAGAACACAAACAAACAACATCTCTGGAAGAAACAAGAGGAAACTAATTACCATCTATTGATTACATAGTTGTTGCAATGAGCAATAGTTTATATTACCAAACCACTCATGCCAAAGTTTGCTCAAGTCATCACTATGAGCAACAAAAACTAATGGAAAATATGATGACCCAATGTTTTCAAAATTGTACAACCTGGTAATATCATCAACAATTCTAGTTGCAAGAACATGCTTAGGATATTTTAGATCCTTGATTACAACTTGGTGAAGTGCAAAATATACGGTTTTAGCTTCACCTAAATGAGTGATTTGATACAATGATAGATGGTCGAAGGAAAGACTTCGAACACATAATACATCATTGAAATGACCATTATCTACTTGAACTATTCCAAACCCTACAAGACTAAGAGATTTGTCATCACAATCAAATATTTTCTTGGTATCCTTAGCCATATGATAAGATGCTCCAAAATCAATAATCCACTAATTAGAAGAAAAAGTAGAAGTTGCATTAAAGGAGAAACCAGAAGAAACAAGTGCATAACCATGAGAAGAAGAGTTAGAAGAAGAATAATCAATATTGATGTTTTGTTGCTTCATCGATGTTTCTAAAGCTCCCATCTTCTTAAGACATTTGAACTCCACATGACCATATTTCCCACAAAAGTTACAATTTTTGTGAATCTTTTTACTTATATATTTTTCTCCTTTATAACCATTAGGAGCGGAAGCTGCCAGAGAAGGTTTGGGACCCTTGATTTTCTTATTTTTGTGGCGAGGGTGTTGCTTCTTTGGATACTTGGATTCATCTTTCTGTTGGACCACTAAGGCTTTGTTGAATGTACTAAGGCTTTGATGGATGTACCTACAATGCTAATCAATCCAAGTTGAACAAGTTTTTATTGCTCACAAGTTTTTATTTATTCATTTTTATTTTCAATATGAGTAATTCAACATTGATACCTAAATATAATAGAGGAAGGCCTAACAAATTAACCTTAGATAGTTTGCATGAATCTATAGAATCAATAGAAAAAAGTTTGCATGAATCAATAGAAAAACAAAAAGAAGAGAGAGCAGAGCCAAAATTTAAAGATAATTAGTAGCAATGCTTGATAATAAATATAAATCATTCAAAGATAATATTCAGATATAGATGGACAATAAACTATTAGGGTTTGAAGCTCAACTACACAAAATGGAGGCTAGATTACAAGAAATAGAAAAAAGCAACCAAGAACAAAAACAAACAATGAAAGAAAACAAAGTTATCGACTTAACGAGAACTATGACCTCAAAACGAGAACTATAGCCCTTGAAACTCATATTTTTTGCATAAAAAACATGAAAATCAACCCCCAAATCAAAAAATGGTGCTACAGATAGCACCATTTTTTCTAACAAAGTCAAAATTACAACATTTTTCAAGCATGGCCTTCAAAACTCATAGAGTAGCTTAGAAAAAACTTAAAATAAACACCTAAATAAAAAAATGATGCTACATAAAACAAAATGATTTTTCTAAATATTAAAATCATACCTCTTTATGACCTAATTGAAAAATAAAAATAACAAAAAGGAAATAAAAAAAAAATTAAAAAAATTTCCTCAATCAAACAAATAAAAATAAATAAACAAACAAATATTAAAAAAAAATCAATAAAAAATATCTAAAATAAAAAAAATATTAAAAAATCTTAATCTAAAACTTAAAAAAACAAAATACAAAACTATATATTTTAAAAACAATATTTAAATAAGAAAAAAAACTAATAAAATAAAATAAAATGTTAAAAAAGAAAAAGTTAAAACCAATTTAAAAAAATAAAAATCAAAACAAATTTATTAAAATTAAAAACAAAAATTAAAAGAATAAAAATTATAACAATTTTACAAAACAAATTTAATAAAATTAAAAACAAAAAACAATTTTAAAATAAAAAATATACAAAATTTAATTAGAGTTAAAGTAAAAATAAAAAATAAAAAAAACAAAAACAAAAAACACATTTAAAAACTATTTTAGAATTAAAATTATAACAAACTTAATTAAAATAAATAAAAAATAAAAAAATAAAAACAAATTATATTTAGTGGGCATCGGAGGGTTGATACTCGACATCACCCCAACTCCTACGAGCTAAGACTTGGTCACGTGGGGCCAAAGCCTCACCCGTAGGGATGGGGTGATGTCGTGTGACCAAGGCTTGGCTCACGGGTGCTGGGGTGATGTCGAGCATCACCCCCTTGGCACTCATGGTGCTCAAATAGTTCATGAACAAGTTGTTTGGTAGTTGTGGGTGTCAAAGGGGATGCCCAGCATCACCCATCCCCCACAGGCCAAGACTTGACCCCACATGACCAAGGATCAGCTCGTGAAAATTAGAGAAATGCCAGGCATCACCCCATAACCTCCCTTTTGAAATTTCCTTTACAATGTTTTAAATAAGTTTTATTTTTTTTATAAAAATTTTAAAATTTATACTTTATTTTTAAAACATAATTTTTATATAATTTTTTTAAATATTTTATTTTAATGTTTTTAAATTAAATAATATGTGTTTTTTAAAAGTTTTTTTTAATTTTGTATTTCATTTTATTTTTTTTAATTAATTTTTTAAGTTTTTGGATTATTTTTATGGTTTTTCATTTTTTCATTTTAGATTAAATTTTGTATTTCAATTTATTTTTTAGATTTTATATATATATATATGTTTTTTTACATCTTTTTAATATGATGATGATGATTAACGTCCACTAAGACCTAATTGGTCTATCGGACCTTAAGAGGGTAAGTGATTACTTGTGATTCTTTAGAATTTTGTTTCTGTGCTCGAAAAGCATTAAGAGAAGCTTTCCAAGATCACCATAC
>ML802741.1:288538-324541 GCA_009831015.1 Picea engelmannii | reverse complement strand
GGGGGGGGGGGGTCCCTTGTCCCATAAACAAAGGGGTCCCATACGCCAATTTGGTGTCTGGCTTAGCCATGACCTTAAAATTATATACAAAAGAAAAGAAAAGTCAAACTAGTTGATTGAAGTGTGGAGCATTAGTACTAACCATGATACCATGAGAAGGAATAGTGATGGGGCCTGCAAGGGGTGTTCATCATGATAAATAATCCCAAACCTTCTTTTTGATTTATTTATTTTGAGAATAATCAATTATTCCCTTATTTCCTACATTCAAAGAAAAATCAGTTATTGAATGGGGGTTGGTAGTTGAACACCAACCACCCACAATGAATGGAGGCATGGAGGATTAGCTAGGACAACAGAAAAATGTCAGCCAAGGGTACAACCGAGTACCTATCTTATTCTCCATGATTGATACACGAGTTCCTTCTTACTGAAGGAAGAGAGGAGCATGTGGAGAACCTTCTTGGAGAAAGGAAGTAGAGATGCAAGAGAGAGCAGAGAGATTTTGATATCTCAAGGAAAATTGGCAAGAACGAGAGAGAGTGTCTAGAGTGCTACGAGCTGAGGAAAATACTACAAGAAGAGTAGTCAAAGGGAGATAACTATGAAACTTAGGTAAAGAAAACCCAAAACCTGACCTAAGAATAGAGGGATGTGAATTTGATTCTTGTCTTGAAAGGAAGTGGCACTAAGAAGGGAGGGATTTGAGGGATTATAGATGTAATGAAGGGAATTCCTTGTGCAATTGAAACCTTCTAGAAAGTCAACTAAGATATTTTTGGAGGCCCTAAGTTTGGTAGGTAAAGGGATTTCTTCTAGTGATTGTTGTGAAGGAGAGTGGCCTTCACACTTGCAATTGCTTTGAAAGATTGGGCATTCGCCTAGTGGTATCATGGCCTAGCATGGGGGTGACCAAATTATAGAGGGGAATAGTTCATCTGAGCCTATGGTCGAGTGGGAAAATTCTCACCCTCAGTCAGTTGGTTGGTTGATGGTTTGTGACAGATAAGTCTCTCTTTGTACTCTCTTGTATACCTTTCAATATTGTTGTGTCATGATCTCTGCAATTAATAGATTTATATGGTTCTATGTAGAAACATGTGAGGAAAAGGAGTGGGATGTGTTCCCTATGTTTCCTGTGTAAACAATAATGTATCTCTATGTTTCATTTTCCTATAAAATAAAATAAGTCTCTTAAAATAGGAAATGGAATGAATGTATTCATAAGTAACTAGAAATTCATGGTTTAAATCCCTCTAAAATGTTATGAATTTTCTATGTACATAAATGGAACTTACAATTCACAAACTAAGGTTAATGGGTATGAATGCAAATAAATATGAGTTTTATGATCTCCTTTTCCTCTCATGATATCTGTAATGGAAGGTCGAGATAGAAAGCCCAAAATCTAAATCAATTTCGCAAGTTGTAGAGCCAACGAACATTGGGTAAAATCCCTATACAAGGTAAGGAATGGAAATCCAAATCTAAATAAGTTCGGGCACATGAACCATTGATCGGTACCATGACAAGAGGAACCCTAAAATATGGATTGTAGGGAATATAGGAATTTCAATAAAATGGAATTTTTCTAAATTTTTGAATCCCAAATAGGTAGGAACCCTGCAGTTTGATCTATGAGATGGTGGTCTGGCGAAAATATGGAAATACAGAGAAATCATTGAGTGATAATTTATGGAAAGGTTGGATATGGATTCCTTGGCACATGAGAAACTAAGAAAAATCGAGATGAGAGGAACCTTGATATCTATGATGTCAGGAATCTGAGATTTCTGAAAGGGGGAATAAATCAAAAGTTTGGATCCCAGATATGGAACCTAAAGGTGGAACCCAAAAACCGAATAGCAAGCATGCAGAGGTTTTATAAATGGACTTAATTGGAAATTCCACACTACAAGGAGAACAACTTTTTGCGAAGGTTTTTACGAAACCTCCCCCAAAAATCTACCCCTTCTCTATTTATAGCGACAACGGGTGGATGAAGGCTTCTGCATAGGTCTTTTTATTGATGTGCCTTTAAGGTACATACACATCGGTGCTTAAATGTTAAAAAGAATCATCATACATTATAATAAAAATAAAAACCATCGATCAAAGCACATTGGTGTCGTTGAACATTATGCCTAGGTGGGCATCAATGTCGTCAAGCGCACCGCGGTAGGGTAAATAAAATAAAAATCAACAAACCTATTTTCATTGTTACACTTCATTCCATGCTTCCAAACTCTCAAGAAGCACCAATTTTCACCCTCCTTCCAAATATTCCTTGCTTTTCATGCTCTATAGCGAGTTGGATAACTCCATTGGAAAATTCCATAGATGTCCAAATTTTGAAAATTACCACAAATTTTCATTTCCTCTCAACAATGAAACCATGCCTTCTCAGGACATAAGAGTCCAAGTAAGATTTCTATTACCTTCCTATTTGAATTTTTATCCAATTAAAATTTTAATTTAGCTTGAAAGTTGACACTTTTTTTAATTTTTTCCAAATCCACATGGTGCACATGAACATTTCTAATCACCCAAAAATGGTGAATCTTGTGTGAAATTCATAATAAGCACCGCCTCTAATGCATCTAAGATATGTTGGAGAAATTTCTGTTTTCAACGCACTAGTTCATTGGGATTTAACTCACTAGTTCTATTTTAGACTTTCTATTTTTAGATCATCACTAATATGCATGCATTCCTAATATAGGATGTCATTGCCTATATGAGTGAATATCACTCACTCATTGAACAGATCATAATATAGTTTGATTCTCATTCTTTATATTGTATCTCTTTTCCTTTTCTTGATAAGATTTGTTTGTTTTTACTTTATCTAGGTCTCTTGTGTAGGTTTCCATGAAACATTGACATGGTATTAGAGTTGAGATGCTTGGAGCAAACCAGACAAGCCAAAGAAGAGCGAAAGAGGATTTAAATATTGAGTAACCCTAGTTTTCGCCAGAGTCACAGTCTATCCCTATCGAAAGGTGTGACAATTAAAATCGGCATAGTATATCCATTGTTAGGGTGTGATGGTCAATCGACGCAGTCTATCCATTGTTAGGGTATTATGGTTGCACTCAAACTTATGAAAGAAAATATTTAGGAATCGATGCAGCCTCTACACATCCAAGGTGTGACATCGTCGCACTGTATTCTTCACCAGGGTGTGATGATTCATTCTTCCCTATATAAAATTGGGATCAACACACCCTATCCATTGCTAAGGTGCGACGGTGAAGCATAGTCGCACTATATCCTTCTCTAGGGTGTGACAATTCAGTCTACCCTCTAGAAAATTGGTTTTTTGCAGTAAAATAGCCATATCTCAAAATCCAAGATCTGGGTCAAGCTGAAATTTTGACCAGAGACGTATAATATAGGGATGCTCATGCTCACCAAAAATATTGAAAACCCGCACCCTGTTTTAGGAGATATAGTTCTTTTATCATATCTATAGTTGTCATAGAAATGTCTGTCATATCTTGGAATCCACGATATGGGTTTTCAGGATCCTTTCATAATCAATAGTAGGGATGGAGACGATGCAAATTATTCAATCAATTCTAGTGATAATACTCACACCATACAATTATTTTGAATGGAATATTATGGCCACATTCCAACTCAAAAGAAAATGATTGTATAATTTGATGATGGCGACAGAAACATAACCTACATCAGCGCTTGAGAAGACCATATGGGCGAACTGTAAGGATGGGGCCACACAAATACTTCTTGATTTAATATCCACTAATTTATGGTTTCATTTTGCTTCTTGAAAGACTCCAAATGAGATCTGGACCACCTTGGAAGGAGTCTTTGGAAAGTAGGATGAGATTCAAGTTCATATGCTTGAGGTATAGTTGAATACCTTAGACCCTAAAATTTTTGATAATATACAAGATTTATTTACTAAATTTAAATATTTGAAATTGAGCTTGGGTGAATGTGGTATTGACTAGTCTACACAAGATAAACAACTTATTCTAACAATCTTGTCCGAGCTAGGGCCAAAATACATTGTATATGTCTCCAAATTCCATTCTGGCCAAAAATTGGAAAATGCCTACAATGGCTCAATTCATTGAGTCTCTCACACAAGAGCAAACAAAAATATTCAGATCCCAAAGCACATGCACTCACCATGCATGATGTAAAAGGATCATCCCAATAGAACGGGAAGGATAAATAGAACAAGAAGGAGGGATATTCCAAACCCTTTAACTATTCTTCAAGTTCCAAAGGCTCTTCAAATTCCAAGAAGAAGAAGAAGGGAAAGCAGTGTACTTACTGCAATAAACCAAATCATGAATAATCCACATGCATGAAGAAACAGATCGATCTTATGGAATAGGCACTTCAACAAAACAACCCTAGAAACTTCAGTCGAGAGGGAGTCAAGAAGCATAAGGAAGAAGATCATCCTCCTAAGAAAGGTAATCATCATGCTCTTGTTGCTATTAATTCTTCATCTGATTCATGGATTATAGATTCTGGTGCATCCCATCATATGGAAGTGAAAGAGGAAGTTTTCTCTTCTTTGAGTCCATGCTCAAGAACCTCTATTCTCATGGGGCATGATATTCCAGTGGCAGTAGCAGGAGAATTGAGAGTGAAACTCCATAATCGCAGTTTTGAGAATGTTTTGCATGCTCCAAAGCTTTATATGAATCTACTCTCAGTTTATCAGATCACTCAGAAAGGTAAAAAGGTTGAACTTACATCAGATTCAGTTTCAGTAATTGACATGCATGAAAATTCCATCATTGCAATTGGTGAGGTGGATCACAAGTTATGATGACTCCTCTTTTCTACTTTGATCTAGGTGGATATTGGTGGCCACCTGCCTATTCCACTTGGACCCCCACCATTGTTTCTTTCATTTTTTCAGTTTCTTTAATTGTAGCACAATTTACTATTTTTGGCAGTTTTTCGGGTCCTGAACTTCTGGAGCCGTTTTAAGGCCCTAAACGACATTTTTTGGGCATCAAAATCTGGTGAATATTAGTTTGTTCTCTATTATGATACTCACTATTATTAGTTGTATTCCTCGGATATACATTTCTAATGATGTATCATATGTGTCAAACGGAGATCGTATGAAAAAGTTATGACCCTAAGAAGTTGATGTACCGACATACCCAAACGGGGCCCACATGACTTTTGGCGCTTCATCTCCTAGGGTTAGTTTTTTTGCATGTCTAGGGTTTTTGACATTCCTGTTTATTGTAAAAAGACCTTCAGAACCTCATTGTAATCATCTTCTTGTGAATGCAAGTAGTCGTCACATCTCTTCTCAGAGATAAGATGCCACCTTTCTAGCGAGTCTTTCACTCTGTATTTTTACAGTCTCTGTACATTTATTTCATTAATAGAAATCATGTATAACTGTATCTTTGTTTTTATGGTTGCATATATGATACATTTCTGTTATATTATTGGATATCTATGATATCTCTATGCATTTCTTTATTATATCTATTCTCTCATTTCGTGCCAAAAATAATCTAGATCAGTGGTATTATAGCAGACTGCTCTTGATCATTTTTTCAGTGCATGTCCCCAACGAGGTCTGAGTATCGAAAGTTGGGTCTCTATCTTGTCTCTCTTGAAGAAAATCGCTCTCGCATGCCCAAGAAACCCTACATGGAAGTAGAAAAGAAAAATGAAGGAGCAGGCGATCCTATCAATCTGATGCTTGAGCAAGCTCTCATGCGACAAAGGGACGAAATGATGGAGAATTTTTCCCACGTCCTTCAACACATGTTGATAGAAATAGGTGCATCTTCATCAAAAAACCACTTTGGAAGCACCTCTCCTTTCAAGGTATAGGTTAATTTTTATATTTCCGTATTTGAAGGTCAGATAGATGCGGATGCCCTAGAAAAATGGTTAAATCTGTGAGAAGGTTATTTCTCTGTTCATAATTTTTTCGACAGGGAAAATATCACCTTGGCACTTCTTAAATATCTCCCCCATGGAAAACATTGGTGGGAAACTTATTGGGAGAAAATTTCCACAGAGGAGTCTGGAATATATGGGGTCGAGCCCACTTGGGATTTTTTTGTGGATGTGGTAAAGGAACGGTCTTACCCTGTTGGAAACTATGAGGACCAGTACATGAGATGGACTGCACTGCAGCAAGAGAGGGGCCAAGAAGTTTTGGAGTTCACCAATACCTTCCATACCTTGCGCACCAAGCTAGGTATCAAATACTCTAAATGGCATTTGGTTCTAAAATATCGTGGGGCTCTACACAGATACATCCAAACTGAAATGGATTTTATGGAAATATCATCACTCGGTGTTGCTTATCAATATGTTGTTAAAATCGAGAAGCAATTTAAACACCAGAGAAAACGAGATTTCAGGTCTGCAATTCCACAACAACCAAAGTATGACAAAGACTACCCTAACAAATAGTCTCCTGAAAACTAGTCCAAGACACAGGAAAATAAGGGTCATGGGAAGAAAAAGAAAAACACCGGAAAATTGTGCGATTTGCACAAAATCCCCTGGCACAACACCGATGAATGTCTCTCAAAAAATTCATTGGTGTCCGAGATCAAAGACAAGAAGCTGAACCCTGATTCATAATCTGATTCTGAAAATACTGGTAAAAGAAAGATGATCGACGCAGATCCCACTGCTATTGTCGTGATCGCACCAATTCAACCAAAAGAACTAAAAGATCCTGAAGATGTGGAGCACCTTTTTGATTCACAGATGTGGGTGAAGGGGACCCCACTGCATTTTATTGTTGATAGAGGAAGGCAGAATAATATCATCTCAATAGAGGTCATAAAACAGTTGGGATTGTGGAAAACACCACACCCACAACCATACAACATTGGGTGGCTTCGCTAGGGACAACATCTTCGTCTCAGCCAGAAGCGTTGATTGTCATATGGTGTCCAACCCTTCAAGGATGAGGTATTATGTGATGTTTTCCCACTGTATTTCTACGATGTTCTCTTGGGCTAGCCATATATGTGGAGACGTCATGTTGTTTATGAGTCTTGACCCCGTAGTGTCATTGTTTCTCTGGGGGATCATATCTATAGAATACCAGAGGTATTTCTAACTATTGTTCCACCTAAAAAATGCCACAAGGTGGTATCTCATACTGCAAAATTCAACTTCTTCACAATCTATTCAAAAGGGGAACATAAGGAAACTGCAACCACTACAGCCTCGCCCCAAACACCTTCTATCCAACAAAAGCAGGTTGACAAGGTTGCAGCAAAGAGCAAAGATTCCTTCTGCACACAGTCCTCTCGTGTAGCTCAAATTTTTGAATAGACCCAGCCTCAACAGGTTCGTGACAACCTTCCACAAACCGAGCAACACGACGTCTCCACCAAGGCAAGCAACTCACCAAGATTTAGATTCAACAAACGCTTCCCTCTCTCCCTCGGGAACTCCACGCAATGGAGACCATTACTTCCTAAGGAGGGAGGAATGATCTAGGTGGATATTGGTGGCCACATGCATATTCCAATTGGAACCCCACCATTGTTTCTTTCAGTTTTTCAGTTTCCTTAATTGTAGCACAATTTACTAATTTTGGCAGTTTTTCGGGTCCTGAACTTCTGGAGCCGTTTTGAGGCCCTAAACGACGTTTTTTGGGCCTCAAACTTCAGCAAATACTAGTGCATTCTAAAACATTATATTCTTTACCAATAGTTGTATTCCTCGGATCGAACTTTCTAACGAAGTATCATATGTGTCAAACGATGATCGTATGCAAAAGTTACGACCCCGGAAAGTTGATGTACTGACTTACCCAAACGGGGCCCACGTGACTTTTGGTGCTTCATCTCCTAGGGTTAGGTTTTTTGGATGTCTAGGGTTTTTGACATTCTTGTTTAATGTAAAAATGTATTCAGAGCCTCATTGTAATCATCTTGTTGTGAATTTGAGTATTCATCACATCTCTTCTTAGAGATAAGCTGCCACCATTCTAGCGAGTCCTTCACTCTGTATTTTTACAATCTCTGTACATTTATTTCATTAATAGAAATCATGTATTACTGTATCTTTGTGATTATGGTTGCATCTCTAATACATTTCTGTTATATTATTGGATATCCACGAATCTGTGCATTTCTTTATTATATCTCTGCTCTCATTTTGTGCTGAAAATAATCCAGATTAGTGGTATCAGAGCAGGCTGCTCTTGATCATTTTTTCAATGCATGTCCTCGACAAGGTCGGAGTATAGAAAGTTAGGTCTCAATCTTGTCTCTCTTGAATACAATCTCTCTCACATGCCCAAGAAACACTCCATAGTAGAAGAAAATAAAAACAACAGAGTGAACGATCCTATCAATTTGTTGCTTGAGCAAGCTCTCACGTGACAGAGAGACAACATGATGGAGAATTTTTACCACATCATTCAATGCCTGCCGATAGCAACTGGTTCATTTTCATCCAACAACCACTTTGGAAGCACCTCTCCTTTCAAGGTACAGGTTAATTTTGATATTCTTGTATTTGAAGGTCAGATAGATGTATATTACCTAGACAAATGGTTAAATATGTTAGAAGGTTATTTCTCTGTTCATAATTTTTTTGACAGGGAAAAGATCACCTTCGCACTCCTTAAGGCTCTCCCCCATGTAAAACATTGGTGGAAAACTTACTTGGAGCAATGTTCCACAGAGGAGTCTGGAATATATGGGGTCGAGCCCACTTGGGATTTTTTTGTGGATGCAGTAAAGGAACAATATTACCCTGTTGGAAACTATTCAGACCAGTACATGAGATGGACCACACTGCGACAAGAGAGGGGCCAAGAAATTCTGGCATTCACCAATACCTTCCATACCTTTCGCACCAAGCTAGCTATCAAAGACTTTGAACGAAATTTGGTTCTAAAATACCGTGGGGCTCTACACAGATACATCCAAACTGAAATGGATTTTCTAGACATCTCATCACTCGGTGGTGCTTATCGATATGTTGTTAAAATATAGCAGAAATTTAAACACCAGAAAAAATGGGATTTTGTGTTTGTGAATCTGCAACAACCAAAGTATGACAAACATGGCCCTAACAAACAGTCTCCTGGAAACCAGTCCAAGCCATAGGAAAATAAGGGTCATGGGAAGACAAAGAAGGACACCAAAAAATGGTGTGATTTCCACAAAATTCCCTAGCACAACACCGATGAATGTCACTCAAAATAGTCATTGGTGGTCAAGATCAAAGACAAGGAGCTGAACCCTGATTCATAATCTGATTGTGAAAATACTGGTAAAAGATAGATCATCGACGCAGACCCCACTACTATTGTCACGACCACAACAATTCAACCAGAAGAACCAACAGATCATGAAGAGGGGAGAACCTTTTTCATTCACAGATGTGGGTGAACGGGACCCCATTGCATTTTATTTTTGATAGTGGAAGCCAGAAGAGCCTCATCTCAGCAAAGGTCATAAAATAGTTGGGATTGTCGACAACACCACATTCACATCCATACAACATCGGGTGGCTTCTCCAGGGATGAGATCTTCGTGTCAGCCAACAATGTCGATTTTCATACGACATCCAACCCTTCAAGGATAAGGTATTATGTGATGTTTCCCTACTGGATGTCTGTGATGTTCTCTTGGGCCATCCATATATGTGGTGACTCCATGTTGTTTATGAGTCTCCACCCCGCAATGTCATTATTTCTCTAGTGGGTCATCTCTAGAGAATACCAGAGGTAGTTCCGACTATTTTTCCACCTAAAAAGTGTCGTAAGGGAGTATCTCATACTGCAAAATTTAGCTTCTTCACAATATGTTCAAAAGGAGAACATAAGGACACTGCAACCACTACATCCTCACCCCAAGCACCTTCTATCCAATAGAAGAAGGTTGACAAGGTTGCAACAAAGTGCAAAGATTCCTTCTGCACATAGTCTTCTCATGTAGCTCGACTTGTTGAAGAAACTTAGCCTCAACAGGTTCATGACATCCTTCCACAAACTGAGTAGTACGACATCTCTAGTAAGGCAAGCATCTCACCAAGATTCGGATTCAGCAAACGCTTCCCTCTCTCCCCTAAGAACTCAACGCAATGGAGGCCATTGCTTCCTAAGGAGGGAGGAATGATCCTGGTGTATATTGGTGGCCACCTACCTATTCCACTTGGACCATCACCATTGTTTCTTTCAGTTTTTAGTTTCCTTAATTGTAGCACAATTTACTATATTTGGCAGTTTTTAGGGTCCTAAACTTCCAGACCCATTTTGAGGCCCTAAACGACGTTTTTTGGGCATAAAAATATAATGAACACTAATTTGTAACAACCCATGATATTTTCTCTCAATTGTTGTAGTCCTCGGATAGACCTTTCTAACGATGTATCATATGCATCAAACGGAGATCGTGTGAAAATGTTACAACCCCGAGAAGTTGATGTACTGACATACCCAAACAGGGCCAACATGACTTTTGGTGCTTCATCTCATAGGGTTAGGTTTTTTGGATGTCTAGGATTTTTGACATTTCTTTTTATTGTAAAATGGCCTCCAGAGCCTCATTGTAATCATCTTCTTGCGAATGCAAGTAGGCGTCACATCTCTTCTAAGAGATAAGCTGCCACCATTCTAGCGAGTCTTTCACTCTTTATTTTTACAGTCTCTGTACATTTCTTTCATTAATAGAAATTGTGTATTACTGTATCTCTGTGTTTATGGTTGCATATCTAATATATTTCTGTTATATTATTGGATATCTGCGATATCTCTGTGCATTTATTTATTATATCTCTGCTCTCATTTCGTGCCAAAAATAATCTGGATCATTGGTATCAGACCAGGCTGCTCTTGATCATTTTTTTAGTGCATGTCCCCAATGAGGTTGGAGTATAGCAAGTTGGGTCTCGAGCTTGTCTCTCTTGAAGGAAATCTCTCTCGCACGCCCAAGAAACCATCCATAGCGGAAGAAAAGAAAAACGATGAAGCAAACGATCATATCAATCTATTGCTTGAGCAAGCTCTCACGCAACAGAGGGACAAAATGTTGGAGAATCTTTCCCACATCCTTCAATGCCTATTTATAGAAATAGGCGCATTTTCATCAAACAACCACTTTGGAAGCACCTCTCCTTTCAAGGTATAGCTTAATTTTGATATTCCCGTATTTGAAGGTCAAATAGATGTGGATTCCCTAGACAAATGGTTAAATATGTTAGAAGGTTATTTCTCTATTCATAATTTTTCTGACAAGGAAAATATCACCTTCGCACTCCTTAAAGCTCTCCCCCATGTCAAACATTGGTGGGAAATTTACTTGGATCAAAGTTCCACAGAGGAGTCTAGAATATATGGGGTCAAGCCCACTTGGGATATTTTTGTGGATGTGGTAAAGGAATAGTATTACCCTGTAGGAAACTATGAGGACCAGTACATGAGATGGGTCGCACTGTGACAAGAGAGGGGCCAAGAAGTTTTCGAGTTCACCAATACCTTCCATACCTTGCACACCAAGCTGAGTATTAAAGATTTCGAACAAAATTTTGTTCCGAAATACCATGGGGCTCTACACAGATACATCCAAACTGAAATGGATTTTCTGGACATCTCATCACTCGGTGCTACTTATTGATATGTTGTTAAAATCGAGCAGAAATTTAAACACTAGAACAAATGGGAGTTCGGGTCTGTAAATTTGCAACAACCAAAGTATGACAAAGACGGCCCTAACAAACATTCTCCCAAAAACCAGTCCAAGCGATAAGAAAAGAAGGGTCATGAGAAGAAAAAGAAGGACACCGAAAAAATGGTGTGATTTCCACAAACTCCCCTGGCCAAAAACCGATGAATATCGCTCAAAACAGTCATTGGTGGTTGATATCAAAGACAAGGAACTGAACCCTAATTTAGAGTCTGATTGTGAAAATACTGGTAAAAAATAGATCATTGACGCAGACCCCACTACTATTGTCGTGACCACAACAATTCAACTAGAAGAACCAATAGATCTTGAAGTGGGGGAGTGCCTTTTTCATTCACAAATGTGGGTGAAGGGGACCCCACTGCATTTTATTATTGATAGCGAAAGAAAGAAGAACCTCATCTCAGTAGAGGTCATAAAACAGTTGGGATTTTTGACAACACCACACCCACATCCATACAACATAAGGTGGATTCGCCAGGGATGAGATCTTCGTGTCATCCAGTAGTGTCAATTTTCATATGACATCCAACCCTTCAAGGATGAGGTATTATGTGATGTTTACCCACTGGATGTCTGTGATGTTCTCTTGGGCCAACCATATATGTGGAGACGCCATGTTGTTTATGAGTCTCGACCCCACAGTGTCATTGTTTCTATAAGGCGTCATCTCTACAGAATACCAGAGGTAGTTCCGAATATTATTCCACATAAACAGTGTCGCAAGGTAGTATATCATACTGCAAAATTCAGCTTCTTCACAATCTTTTCAAAAGGGGAACATAAGGACACTGCAACTAGTACAGCCTCCCCCCAAGCACCTTCTATCCAACAAATGTAGGTCGACAAGGTTGCAGCAAAATGCAAAGATTACTTATGCACACAATACTCTCATGTAGCTCGACTTGTTGAACAGACTCAACCTCAACAGGTTCATGAAATCCTTTCACAAACTGAGCAGCACAATGTCTCCACCAAGGCAAGTAGCTCACTGATGCAGGATCATCTCTCCAACACATCCATGTGTCAGCCAGCCAGACCACTTAGCGCACGCATTCAATGAGGAAAGGCGCATCCCTTTCACGTTTTGAATTTGAATGTGAAGGAATTTAATATTGTAAGGTTGTTAGAGCCATAGAGTCGTGCCTATACGTAGGCTATAGTTAATAGAGGATATTTAATGGTTGTAAGGATGCAATCTAGCTCTGATTCAGAATAGATAGCCATTTATTGGTAATTCAATGTAATTAAATGAGAGTTGGTGAGGATGGAGGGAAGAGCTCGAAGAGCCCCCTCATGTAAAATATCTTTGATATTGTTTTGGGTAGGTAGCAAGAGTTAGAGAAGAGAGCAGAGAGGAGGAGCCGAGACTCTGTCAAATTCTGAGGTCAGGAACACCTTGTAAAGGAGGCATTTGATATTAATACAAACCAGAGCAGTTTTTCCTACATATTGTTTGTGTTGTGTGAATGCCTATGTGTGTTCTATTTGTGTTGTGAATGTATGTTGTAGATGTGCATTTACAGGGACATATAGGTTCTTCTATCTGTAGAGTTCTTTGATTTCAAGTTGGATTTCTTTGAGGCTTCATGCCAAGAGGGTGTGACAGAACACTGCGGGTTATGATAGTCAGTGCTTAGAGAGAACTTCCAATTTTGTGGAATTTGGACACGTGCTAGGAGGGCACACCAACAGAAATCATTGACTCAAAGGAAGACCTCAAGGTTGTTGAATACCTTGGAGGTGAGACTGTGTAGAGGAGGACACAGTAGAAGACATAATCTCTGAGGAGTTCTATAGAGCTCTACTAAGAGGGCATTGAGCAGGTTCATAGAGTGCACATAGGAAATATATTGAGTTCAGGAGGAAGATAGAACTACTGAGGGTTCTATAGAGCTCTGCCAGGAGGGCATTGAGCACAGGCACATAGTGCTGAGGAGGAACTCTGTTGTGAGTTCATAGATAAATGGAATCACTGAGGATTTTGGACACTCTGCCAAGAGGGCATTGAGTAGGTTCCAGAGCGCACAGAGAGAACTCTTTGAGTTCAGAGACAGGAAAGAGTCCAAGGAGGGATCTTCACAGGGTTGTTGAACACCTTGCAGACTCAGCAAGAAGTTTGCTTGAGCAAAGGAGTGCCAAGAGGGAATTAGATTCTCCATCTGAAAGAGAAGGAAAAAGGATTAATTCCTTAGAGGTCGAAGCTATAGGAAAAGATCAAGAGGGGTAGCACCATTGTGCGTGCAGAGACTCTGTCAGATGCACATAAGTCAAAGAATCCTTTGAGGATTTAAAGAGAGAAGCTCAGGAGGAGTAGTGTTTTTACGCACAGGTCATAGTTGGAATGATCGCAGAGGCCGAAAGAGGGAACTCTTTGGAGAGTTTAAAAATCCAACCTCAAGAGGGACAGCATCTTTGAATACGTAGTCGAGACCTTTTGAAGGGTTGTAGATCTCACAGAGGAAAGAAGAAAAGGTCAACACCTTTAGCATTTGGGAAATATTCCAAAGTTCAGGAAGAAAGCGCATGCTCAACAGGAGGAGCACAACTGTCGTTGGATCAGCCGAGAAGATCTGGACCATGGATTTGTGTCTAGGCAGCGTAGGAAGGGTGCAGTGGAAGAACAGGTCTGAGCCATCAGATCTGGGTACATGGACCGATAGTTGTTGGATCTGTGGAAAGTTGCACGAGGTTTAAATCCTCACGCGTAGAGTAGAGAATCTGAAAAGTCCCGACTGGGTAGAGGTATCGGGATTTTGGACTTCGGGAATTCGGAGGTTCAGAGGATGAAGGACCGGAGATTAGGACTCATGGGTCCCAAATTCCTGAAGGTATATGAGCCATCCATCTAAGAAGGACAGGTGTCGTGATATCCTTTCATATTGGGGATTCGAACATTGGGAAGCAAAGAAGGGAGTCTTTCAGCTTCGCTACTGGTGAAGTCCCAAAACGATCTGGACCATCCATCTGTGGAGGACACGTGGAGGAGATCGGGGAGTCCACCGGGATTTCGGATATCGGGGATTTGAGAGAACAAATGATACGTGTCATAGGGGTCGCGAAGTTTCGAAACGCGAAACCCTGAAAACTCCGAAAGAAAAGGGAGGACACATGGCAGTAGAGTGAGGATATTGGTATTTTGGATACCAGGAAATCCAAAGAGTAGGGACTGGGAGAACCTTGCCTCGGGAAAGCCCGAAACGCGGAAAACCAAAGTCGCTAAGGAAAAGAATGGGTTGTGAAGATCTAAGGTATTCGTGCTCATTTCGGAGTTCGGAACATTTGGAGTTCCGAGGACAAGAGAACCAAGCCTTTCGACATTGGAAACTCTAAAAACGTGAAAGAAGGAGAAAGTCGGGACATAGGCATATCGGCTTTTCGGAAGTCGACTTTCCAGGAGTCCAGAAGACAAGAGGTCGGGCGCTTTTGCATCGAGAAAACCCCGAAAGAGACTGCGGTCATATGGAAAGTGGTCACATGGACTAAGATCTGGCCCAGGGGAGAAATTACTGTGAGCGCCATTTTGGCATTTTGGTATCTCGGTGATTGGGAGATCGAGGAGTCAAGGACTCTCGACATCAGGACTCAAGGAGTCCCGAGACCCAAAATTATGTTTTCGGGAAAAGGTCCACGGACGTATACAAAGGCCGTGGGGAGAGTTAAAGGACCTGTGGATCGAATATTGGAGATTCCAGCAGGCAATCAAAAGAGTTGATCCGGCTCGAAGGCATTAAAGAATGATTCTTAGACTGGGAGGTCATGTAGTACCTGCCGAGGTAGGGGATGTTGTGTTAGAAGTGGTATCAGAGCTTGACTCTGTTTGTATATATCAGGCAGAGGGAGCAGGAAGGAAAATACTCTGATATACAGCAAAGTGGTATCAGAGGCAGCTTTCAGAGACAGGCAAAAGGAAGACAGAGTGATGGAATCTCTGCGGTGATTGTTGCAAGTGTGAAGTAGTCAATAGACAGTCAGGTGGATTGTAAGGAGAGGCTGGAAGCACTCTTAGTTGTAGAGTGAGAGAAACAAGTTTTCCAAGAGGGTAAATGGTAACAAGAATATGGCTACAGAAGGCCATGGACAAGGTGGAAAGAAGAACCATTAGCAGCAGTCGAGCAAGGTTGAGATGGATAGAGAACTTGCTGAGATCAGGGTGAGGATGGATGAACTTGCACTACGGGTGCAACAGGATACAAGGTCGAGATTGGTATATGAATGGCCCATGAGGACAAAAGCAAAATGGCCATTTAGGGCATTGATGGCCAAAAGACAGCAGAGGTTGTTGAAAATATGGTTGAGGCATGTTGAAAACCTCAACAGACCAGAGGAGAAAATGGTTCAGGTGTGTGAACCAGATGATGAGAGAAACCTCAGTAGTGAGGATGACATGGGATCAACTGAAGATCTCACAGACTGCCAAGAGGGAAGAACATAAATTCCCAATTGCTAGGAGGGAAATGAGATGAGATCACTGCGAGATCTCATAGACTGTCAAGAGGATAGCTGGGGAATTTCATATTGCCAGGAGGGAAATGAAATGAGATCACTGCGGGATCTCATAGACTGTCAGGAGGACAATGAGGGGAATTTATATTTCCAGGAGGGCAGTGGAAAGAGATTAGTAGAAGATCTCAATGATTCCCAGATGAGCAATAAGATGGGATCTGAGGATCTCATAGACTGTCAAGAGGACAGCATGGAAATCCCATATTACCAGGAGGGCAAGGGAGAGAAGATGAAATTGGATTTGAGTTCATATCAACAGATGCAGCTGATAGAGAGGGAGGATCAGAGGGATCTTCTAATGATTGGGGGAATTGGAATATTCCTACCAAGCAACCCAGGGGAGGTCAAAGTCTGTATTGTATATGCAGCAACAGCAAGAGAAAAAAAACCAGATGTGACTGTCGGAGAATTGGAGAAGACACATGTGTTTTCCCAAGCAGTAGAGGAAGATGAGCATTCCAAGGAATGGCTCAACATTTTCAGCCAGGAAGATGAGAAGACTGCAACACTGAAGATGACAGTGGAAGAGGACGCAGACAACATAGATTTTTCTTATCTGTGTGAAAATTTAGAAGCCCTGGAGAGAAGGGTGATGGTGCAGAGCATGCACATCAAACAGATGAGGTTGGAAATTGATGGAGGAGATTTCAAGGTTGAGGAGTAGCCCACCCAACTCAACGCACACATTCAATGAGGAAAGGCGCAGCCCTTTCACATTTTGAATTTGAATGTGAAGGCATTTAATATTGTAAGGTTGTTAGAGACATAGAGCCATGCCTATATGTAGGTTGTAGTTAATAGAGGATCTTTAATGGTTGTAAGGCTGCAATCTCGCTCCGATTCAGACTTGACAGCCATTTATTGGTAATTCAATGTAATTAAATGAGAGTTGGTGAGGATGGAGGGAAGA
The DNA here is from genome assembly GCA_009831015.1 of Picea engelmannii. NCBI lineage: Eukaryota > Viridiplantae > Streptophyta > Pinopsida > Pinales > Pinaceae > Picea > Picea engelmannii. The sequence goes on along the minus strand of ML802741.1, from coordinate 307,435 downwards.
GATCGAAGAGCCCCCTCATGTAAAAGATCTTTGATATTGTTTTGGGTAGGTAGAAAGAGTTAGAGAAGAGAGCATAGAGGAGGAGCCAAGACTCTGTCAAAGTCTGAGCTCTGGAACACCTTGTAAAGGAGGCATTTTATATTAATACAAACCAGAGCAGTTTTTCCTACATATTGTCTGTGTTGTGTGAATGTCTATGTGTGTTCTATTTATGTTGTGAATGTATGTTGTAGATGTGCGTTTATAGGGACATATGGATTCTGCTAGCTGTAGATTTCTTTGATTTCAGGTTGGAGTTCTTTGAGGCTTCATGCCAAGAGGGTGTGACAGAATATTGCGGGTTCTGATAGTCAGTGCTTAGAGAGAACTTCCAATTCTATGAAATTTGGACAAGGACGTGTTAGGAGGGAACACCAACTAAAATCATTGACTCAGAGGAAGACCTCAAGGTTGTTGAATACCTTGGAGGTGAGACTGTGCAGAGGAGGACACAGTAGAAGATAGAATCTCTGAGGAGTTCTGTAGAGCTTTGTCAAGAGGGCATTGAGCAGGTGCATAGAGTGCATAGAAAAACTCTATTGAGTTTAGGAGGAAGATAGAACTACTGAGGGTTCTATAGAGCTCTGCCAGGAGGGCATTGAGCACAGGCACAAAGTGTTGTGGAGGAACTCTGTTGTGAGTTCATAGAGAAACAGAATCACTGAGGATTCTGGACACTCTTCCAGGAGGGAATTCAGTAGGTGCCAGAGCACACAGAGAGAACTCTTTGATTTCAGAGATAGAGAAGAGTCCAAGGAGGGATATTCACAGGGTTGTTGAACACCCTGCAGACTCGACAAGAAGTTTTCTTGAGCAAAGGAGTGTCAGGAGGGCATCAGATTCTCCATCTGAAAGAGAAGGAAAAAGGATTATTTCCTTAGAGGTCGAAGCTACAGGAAAAGCTCAGGAGGGGTAGCACCATTGTGCATGTAGAGACTCTGTCAGATGCGTAGAAGTCAAAGAATCCTTTGAGGATTTAAAGAGATAATTTCAAGAGGACTAGTGCTTTTACGCACAGGTCATAGTTGCAAAGATCGCAGAGGCCGAAAGAGGGAACTCTTTGAAGATTTTAAAAATTCTGAAAGATTATGAGGGACAGTGTCTTCGAATACACAGTCGAGACATTTTGAAGGGTTGCAGAGCTCATAGAGGAAAGAAGCAAAGGTCAAGGCCTTTAGCATTTGGAAAATCTTCCAAAGTTCAGGAAGAAAGCGCATGCTCAACAGGAGGAGCACAGTTGCCGTCGGATCAGCCGAGAAGATCTAGACCGTGGATTCGTGTCCAAGCAGCGTAGGAAGGGCACAATAAAAGAACAAGTTTGAGCCATCAAATCTGGGTACATGGACCGATAGCCATCAGATCTATGGAAAGTTGCATGAGGTTTAAATCCTCACACGCAGAGCAGAGAATCCGAAAAGTCCCGACAAGGTAGACGTATTGGGATTTCAGACTTCGGTAATTCGGAGGTTCAGAGGTTGAAGGACCGGAGATTAGGACTCACAGTTCTTGAAGTCCCTAAGGTATCTGAGTTGTCTATCTAAGAAGGATAGTGTCATGAGATCCTTTCATATCGGGGATTCATACATTGGGAAGCAAAGAAGGGAGTCGTTCGGCTTCACTACTGGGGAAGTCCCGAAACGATCTGGACCATCCATTTGCGGAGGACACGTGGAGGAAATCGGGGAGTCCACTGGGATTTCGGATATTGGGAATTCGAGAGAACAAATATTAAGTATCGTAGGGGTCGCGATGTTCCAAAACGTGAAACCCTGAAAACTCTGAAAGAACAGGGAGGACACGTGGCAGCAGAGCGAGGATATCGATATTTCAGATACTGGGAAATCCAAAGAGAAGGGACTGGGAGAACCTTGCCTCGAGAAAGCCCGAAATACGAAAACCCGAAGTCGCTGAGGAAAAGAATGGGTCACGGAGATCTAAGGTATTCGTGGTCATTTCAGAGTTCGAAACATTGGGAGTTTCGAGGACAAGAGAGTCAAGACTTTCGGCATTGGAAACTCCAAAAACGTGAAAGAAGGAGAAATCCATGGCATAGTCATATCGGCTTTTCAGAAGTCGGCTTTCTGAGAGTCCAAAATACAGGAGGTCGGGTGCTTATGCATCGAGAAAACCCTGAAAGGGACTGTGGTCATATGGGAAGTGGTCACATGGACTAAGATCTAGACTAGGGGGCTAATTACTGTGAGCGCCATTTGAGTTTTTCGGTATCTCGATGATTAGGAGATCGAGGAGTCAAGGACTATCGACATCAGGACTCAAGGAGTCCCGGGACCCAAACAAAATTTTCAGGGAAAAGGTCCATGGACGTATACAGAGGCTGTGGGGAGAGTTAAAGGACCTGTGGATCGAATATTGGAGATTCCAGAAAGGAATTAAAAGAGTCGATCCGGCTCGAAGGCATTAAAGAACGATCCTTAGACTGGGAGGTCGTGCAGTACCTACCGAGGCAGGGGGTGCTGCTTCACTCACCAAGATTCAGATTTAGCAAACACTTCCCTCTCTCCCCTGGGAACTCAACACAATGGAGACCATTACTTCCTAAGGAGAGAGGAATGATCCAGGTTGATATTGGTGGCCACCTGCCTATTCCACTTGGACCCTGACCATTGTTTCTTTCAATTTTTCAGTTTCCTTAATTGTACCACAATTTATTATTTTTGGCAGTTTTTCGAGTCCTGAACTTCCAGAGCCGTTTTGAGGCCCTAAACAATGTTTTTTGGGCATAAAACTTCGATGAATAGTATTTTTTTCTAGCCTATCATATTTGATATTTTAAGTTGTATTCCTCGGATAGACCTTTCTAGCGATGTATCATATGTGTCAAACGAAGATCGTATGCAAAAGTTACAACCCCATGAAGTTGATGTATCGACTTACCCAAACGGGGCCCACGTGACTTTTGGCATTTCATCTCCTAGGGTTAGGTTTTTTGGATGTCTAGGGTTTTTGAAATTCCTATTTATTATAAAAAGGCCTTCAGAGCCTCATTATAATCATATTCTTTTGAATGCGAGTAGCCATCACATCTCTTCTTAGAGATAAGATGCCACCATTATAGCGAGTTTTTCACTCTGTATTTTTACAGTCTTTGTACATTTATTTCATTAATAGAAATTGTGTATTACTATATCTCTGTGTTTATGGTTGCATCTCTGATACTTTTATGTTATATTATTGTATATCCGCGATATCTCTGTGCATTTATTTATTATATCTCCGCTCTCATTTCATGTCGAAAATAATCTGGATCATACTTACACATAAGGAGAGTACTTTGCATGCACCTCCAGTGCAACATGCATATACTATTGTGTTTCCATCAGTTTCAGACATCAGACATGATTCCATACACTTAGATTATGTACATGGAAATAAGCAGGTAGTATATCCAGATAATAAGACATCACTGAAGCTTTAGTAGATGCCCAACAAGGCACAATTCACACTTTAGGCAGCAAGGAATCCATTGCATTCGAGGAGGACTCGATCTCAGCATGAGGAGCCTTCTCCTATACTTTCAGCTTTAGAACCTATGATGCCCATGCATTTCTATATGGTTCAATATTCTAATATGCATCTCTACAGTGAGGCTGTGGGAAATCCATTATGGAAAGTAGTCATGCAAAAGGAGTATGACTCACTCCTAAAGAATCAAACTTGACATCTGGTTCCACTTCCACCAAAAAGGAATATTTCCAGGTGCATATGGGTCCATAGGATCAAGAGGTACAAGGATAGACATGTTTCCAAAGGACTTCATCATATCCATAAATATTTCTACATCTTCACGAATACTTTCAGTGAGAAGAGGTTTCAGACTTTGTAGGATCGTCTTGCAGTGAAGAATACAATTTCCTAGTAGCTTCATTTTCTTCTTTTGATGCATTTTCTTTTGAGGGGTGGTTTTTTTCCCACGTGGTTTTCCCTCTTTCCTCATTTGTATTTAGTGTTCATTAGTTGCACTGTACATGAGTAATTAATATGGCCTAGTAGTCGAGACTCCTGTTTTACTCCATAGTGATTTTCAAGGGGGTGTTGGAGAAATTTCTATTTTCGACACAATAGTTCAGTGGGAGTTAACTGACTAGTTCTATTTTAGCCTTTCTAATTTTAGATCATTACTATTATGCATGCATTCCTAAGATAGGATGTCATTGCCTATATGAGTGAATATCGCTCACTCATTGACCAGATCATAATATACATTGATTCACATTCTTCATATTGTATCTCTCTTCCTTTTCTTGATAATCTTTGTTTCTGTATGCTTTAGTTAGGTCTCCTGTGTAGGTTTCCATTAAACACTAACAAGATAAACATACACACCAATGTTTTTCAAGGTAGAGCACCAGATAAATTTTAGAAACAAAGTGGTGCACCCTTTGGGACGCCCCACAACCTGAACATCCTTGGTTTCTCCCTACACTAGAGAATTTCATTTAATTAAGTGCACTTCTAACTTTACGATCCATAAAATTTAAAATGGTGGTGCAACCATTTTAACCAAATGCATAGGTGTTGTTTACATAAATGCACTCAAACATATATTGATTGACTTGGCATAGCAGGATGTCCCATAGGACACCTCGTGACCAGTGTTTTATAATTCACAACACATCTTTCAACAAAACATCAGTGCTCCAATATCATGTTAGCACCAATGTGTTAATAGTAACACATCACACCACTTAAGTTGTGATAAAAAAATTTAACCTAGTGGTGCCCATAGGTCCAACAAATGCACCGGTGTTTTAAAGAGAACGACATTGGACTGAATATCTCATAATCAACTAGTGTGGTGCATCTTATTCAACATACTTCTAAAGTACGTGGTGGTGTGATAATAAGCATGCAGCACCGATGCATAAATGCTAGCAGTACAAACTATGATAGTTTTTGAAAAAAAACATAGTGGTGCATCTTTTATAAGGCCATGTCTCCAATGTGTTATTAAAGACAACACACTGCTAAACAACATGTTGATGCTCTGGTAAAAATTATGCATTGATTCTTTTAGTTTAACATAGTGCACCAATAATTTTATGCACCATAAATTTTATCTCAACAGTGTGTTTTTGTTAACGAAATGAACCAGTGAAATTGAAAGAATTGCATTGAGAAAATATTGAACAATTTGGCATGCCGGGGAATTTCATTAGATTCTCGATTATCGGTTCTCCATACAACCCAATGTACCACAAAATGTAATTTCGGTGCTACAATAGCATAGTATCACTAGGGCATTCATATTAACACATAACATTGCTTAAGTTACAATACAAATATTTAACCTAGTGGTGCATTTAGGTACAACAAATGTATTGGTGTTGTAAAGAACATGACATTGGGCCGATTATTTCACAATTTAACGGTGCAATGCATCTTATGAGATGCGCCACTAAAATGCATGGTGGTGTGACAAGAAACGTGGCACACTGGTGCATGTTAGTAAAAACACCACACGACGATGTTGTTTGTCTGATATAGAGGACTGTTGGTGATGCATATGTATTGTTTTAGGCACACCTATTATTTTTCTATATTTTTTCACAAAAAAAAATGGTTATTTACATATGTGTTTTTTTTTTATAATTTTAACTAATTTAATCTATATATGACTTCCTAACAATATCTTTATTTGAATCAGAAATGACAACGACAAGAGGAGGAGGAGAAAAAGCAACAACTGATTGAAACATACACATTTGTACATGAGTGGAAGTCCAGGGAGAGGGAGAGGGATTTGTTCCCTCACCATACTTCATAGAAAACACATTCCATTTTGATGGATGTTGGTCTTATTAATTTTTATGGGGAGGGTGCATCCTTTAGGGAGCACTCTTCATTGTTACAATAGTTGATCTGTCATTGGGATCATAGTCAACAAGAGTTCAAGGTCAGTCTTGATCTATGGTATCATCCCACAAAGGAGGATGTTTATTTCATCATTAGGTTGTCTAGGAGGGGTATGCTTTTCCCCATTTCCCTGATATACCACATGGTTTTGTAAGAGAAACTAAGATAGCATATGTGCAGAGATATGTCCATCTGGACATTCATTTCTCATCGGAATTCCAAGTTCGAGGTGGTCATCTACATATAAATTCATTTGATAGAGAGGAGGTTAGATGTTCGTGTATTATTATCTAAACACTTTAACACATTAGCTCTAATGGGAACCACATTAGTTTATAGTTATTTCATTATGTATGTAGTTTAGTGCAAATGCCCCGATTGATTAGGTGGTCATATATATATTTGAGATAGTTTTGTTTTGGATTGGATCATTTTCGTGTCATTTTAAATGGGATGAGAGTATTCCCATTCAAGTTAGAATTATTTACATTATTTTTTTAGAGTGTTCATTCCACTCGACCAGAAGTACCCCACTTTCCTAATAGGCCTATGATTGATGAGTGTATGGGCATATGGGGGTAGTTTTTTCCCAAGAGGGGCCAACTTAAGTTTCCTTATACTCTGCTTGGTAGGGATGTATGTGATTTTTTGGCTAGAGAGGACAATCATGTACTCAATATTGTATAGTACCCATATGCGGGGATGGTTTTGAAAGGATGTCCAAACACCCTATTTATAGCAGTCGAGCCACCTGATGAGAGAGATAATATTATGATTATGTTTTGATAAATCTAGTTACATATTTTTATGACTTATTTAATGCAATTGATTGTAACATTTTGTTTCAATTATCTTATTATTATTATATATTATTTTGTAGATATTGGAAAATATGTTGGGGATGAGCCTCCTCAACATGATGGGTAGATGGAGGAGACAGAAGATCAGCCTATAGTACATAGACCATGCATTCCATTTAGGCCAAATCGGAGAGTCCAGATAGAGGTGGTGGATCACCTATGTTGTGTCATGATTAGTCACAAAGTGATACCTGCACTGGTTAGAGATATATTATGGGTACCAAATCTATTTATGATATGGAGGAGTCTTCCTCATGACATTGTTGATGTGTCATATTGTCGGTTTTGTCAACCTCATTGAGATGTTAAAATATCTTGCTCCTGATCCTACTCCATCTACCTCATCATCAAACCCATCCACATCCTTTACTCCACCACATGGTACTCCTCCTCCTCCTCCTCCTCCTCCTCCTCCTTCGCATGAGTCTACACCATCCACCCATCCTCCTACTTCCCCTTCACATATGTTTGAACCTTCATCCACATCGGATCCTCCTTCTCCACATGTTTCTACTCCATCCACGTCTGATCCTCCTCATCCTCCTCCTCCCCCTCCACATGTGTCTGCACCATCCACCTATCCTCCTACTTCTCCTCCATGTGCATAACCATGAACTAATCCTATTCATCCTCTTATACTTGTGTCACCATCCAATGATCATTGTCCTTCTCCTCCACATGTTTCATCATCCACCAATCCTCCTCCTCCTACACATGTGTCACAAGATTTTGATGTTTTGGACACTGTGTTTACATCGGGTATTGTTGCATATGTTGATGATCTTGATAGAGAGACATTTGATCGTGTGTTTATGTTCACATTTCTTTCTGACATTATTATTGATAGACCCTCTACCTCTGGTAGCAAAGACAATGATGCATTTGGCTTTGGTGGTGGACCTAGCTAGTAGTGGTTCTGATTGACATGTATATTGATTGTTTTATATTTGAATTGAAATGTATATATGACATGTTTATTGCAAATTGTGTTGAGATGTATGTTTGGCATGTATATTATTATGTATATCACTCATGTATATTATGTTTTTCATATAATGTTGTAGTTGTTGTTTGATTTATAAAATGTATTATGAATATGCTAATAATTAACATTGGTAACAATTTCTCCATTTTTAAGTTAAATTTGAGATGTATCATTCATTTAAATTTATAGTTGACATATACTGTTTAACTTTACTTTTATGAAATTGTTTAATTTGGATTGTGATTTCAAAACGCTATAACCATTAATGTTATACAATGTTCAACTCTTCTTCAATGTGAATTTTTTGTTGTCCAACAAGATACAATATGTTCATTAAACATGTTTAGAAACAAAAATACTTAAATATGATGAGTGAAATGGCTGTGATTTGAATAATTATTTATTTTTCATATATTATAATAAAAACATTATAATATAATTATTCACTAATAATAATGATGATGTAATAATAATGTTATTTTTTAATTTTTATTATTCAAGGATTACAAAAAAATATATAATATAATTGTTTACTAAAATCGCAATTATTATATTTTATTAATATTTCATTTTTCAAAAGATTTTATTAATTTATATTATCCAACTATTAGAATATATGAAATTTATTTAATTAAATTTAAAATACTAAATATAAAGAATAGTAATACATTTTAATTATCTATACACTTTTAATGAAATACTTTGGCTATTTGTTACTTTAATACTGACTTTATGAATCTTCTATTAAAAAAAATATCACCAAACATTTTACAATTCGTATTTTAAGAATTAGTAAAATTGACCAAGGTTTCTATACTTTTAAACTGTAGATCGTTAAAATTTAAATTTTCCTAAATTCTGACTAGCTCTTGAAAAAGACTCTTTTAGAATTTGTATGTCCTTCCTATATTGACATTTATTTAAAGTTGAATGTAAAAAGAATGATTAATATAAGTTAAATGATTATAAAACTAAAGGATGGTGAAGGCCATGATAGTTTCACTAGTTAAGATTGGGAATGCCATCAAAGTTGGTAATTCCAAAAAAACAAGTGTGATTCCAAAACTCGTAGATGATGTACAAGTTATTCTCTTGGAATTTTCCTTAGAATTTCCATCAAAGTATATATTTATTTGAAATTTGATTTTTTCAAACAATTAAAATTTTGAGGTTTGATTTTTTAATATCTTCATTTTTTTAAAATAAATTATAATTTAAAATAAATATTTACTACTTTACATCACCAACTTTGTGATATCTCAATTAATGCTTAGTAATTCAAACGTTCACATAAACATATGTTAATACAATATAACATAAATTTGCTATAATAAACAATAAATATGACAATTAAGATATATCAAAACCACATCTTATGATTCTAATATTTAATGTATTTTCGATATTGTAACGTTCCCTAGCCCAACTAAGGTCCATTACATGTGGAAATACTCATAAAAAACAAAATTTTCTACTAACTAATTTCTTGTAGTTTACCAGCTACGAATTACACACAGATTTAACTATTGTCTTATACCAAAAATTAGATGCATCTATAGCATTCTAAAAACAACATGAATGCAATTTAAATAAATCAACACAACAACATATAAATCATTCTCAAACATAGAGTTAATACATAGCCATCAAACTAACAATGCAACACATAAACAAGATAAAACACGTATTTTTTTTAAATGGTTGTGCAATCAGCTGCTTGGGACAGATGTTCCACCCAACCATAGACCATTTTTTTCATATATCAATACCAAGTCACCCCTGAGCTGAGGCTAGAAATAAAAAAAAAAGAGTGTTCTCTCACTTCCCACTCATAGCTTAGAAATCCCACAACCCACTGGTATTCTCCTACAACTATCTTGATTTTCCACCTACTCTCTTCCTCTTGACCTATCCAAACCAAGGAATGTACGCCTTCACTATTCTAAATCCATTGGGCATCCCATTTGTTTATCAGGGTCTCTCTGGTACAAGTAACTAGGAATCTCACTACTCAGAAACTCAAGGGAGCTCACTGCTAGGAAAATTACTAGGAAAACAATAACAATCACTTGTTACAGTAAAAATCACACAATAGTTCACTCTTCAGGCATGGAAACCTATATCTTTAGTATTATACTCCATAATTATCCCTCCATAGTTTCTCCAGCTCCAAATATCTTCTTCCCTATTCTTTACTTGTTGTTCACGCAAAACATGATTGTCCAAAATTGTTGTAACTACTCATACAAATTTCGTCTCTTTTCCTAAATAAATTTGACTCCCACACTCCCTTATGTTGATTGTACTTTATCCTAATTCTCTCAATAACTATGGGATGTGAATTCTCACACCCACTCTCTTACATGTATTCAATGATTGGATTCGAGAACAGTCAACAAAAAAATAGAAGGTGCATATACCAATAGAAATTTTAGGAAGTGGATTGAGTTAATAGACATTGTAGTTCCCCCTTGTACCCCTCTCTTGGACTCCTTTTAGACCCTCCCCTCTCTTCTGGATTAATTCATATCTCATCTTTTTCAATTTCCCCTAGCTGTTGGAATCATATTTTATTAATAAAATTTGGAAACACTATTTTCATATTCATTGCTTGGTCATAGACACACATTATATCTACATTAAGAATTAATTAAAATGGGTATTATAGTGGGTATGTTACAAATATGATGGTTTTAAATGGCTATTAACTTTTCATATCCAACATAATTATAAAATGAAGAAAAAAAACATAATTAGTCATTATAGATACCCATAATAAAATGACACATCCACAATATAAATGTTGAAACAAAGCATTTACAAATCAATATGTGTTTCCATCACCTTAATTATCTTCCTCACTTGGAATTTTAATATTGTTGTTCTCAAAAAGATGTTTATATCTTGGTTCATGTCTTAGTATGAACCACCAAATTTACCCATCCAACACATATGGGTAGAAAAACACTTGGTTGCAATGTTTTGGGAAAACATACGGCTCCTTAGTTTCAACCCACATTTTTTTAGAGTTAATATATAGTATCCCACTATCACAATCTTCCTTTACATTTCTTTGGTCAAAGGTATCCCACCACTTGCAACAAAAAATAACACATTGAAACGATGAGAAGGCCACTTGCACGATGTCTTGTATCTTTCCAATGTAACCTAACATCCCCTCTATTGGGTTTTGATCACGGTTAAACTTGACCTCCACTCCAAAATCTTGAATGATGTGACAATCATCAACATACTTAGTGTGAAAATGATGTCCATATTCCCACATAGATGGGAATAAATGCACCTGTAAAAATGTGAACAAAGGACAGTGTCATATGTCTAATAACCCAATCATTAATAAAAATATAATACATGTTACAATTTAAATGTGAAATAGTATAAATTGAATGTGGTACTCAGAGAAGTTATTATAGAGTTATTGCACCTAATCCATATTTTTAGTGCATCCAGATCTTCCACATGTGGGTTACAAGTAGACACCACATATTTCTCTTGTATTTGGTTAACCACCCAACTGTTGGGACATATTTGTGGCATATGTTATTTTAAATGATCAAGATAAAGCATTCTTCTACCATTCAAATTTATGGATTCTTTCTTTTCATTGACCCGTTTTATTCTTTTCTCTTCATACAACGTGTCCCATGGTCATGTTTCCTCTGCATTATTGTTCATACAACAAATTTATTGATGACATCAATTTCTAAATTCGTTGATGTATAAAAAAATTCAAAACAAATAGCATGAGATCAAATATATATTATCAATTTAAAGAACGAATTTATTGATGACATCAATTTCTAAATTTTATGATTTATACAAGAATTCAAAATGAATATTATGAGATCAAATATATATTATCAACTTTAATGTAAACAAATTCTCTTTACTAAATTGACAAAATATAAGTGACGTGCTCTTTATCAAACACCTTTTTCCATTCATTTGGAGTAGCTCCCCTAAACGTTTTTCCGCATCTTAATGGTCATCCCAAATGAATTTTCTAGATGCAATCACTGGCATAATAGAACAAATCATATACCATGTACCCCTATGCCATATATCCCTCTAGTTTTTCCATTTGTCCAAAAAAACCCTTCATTTTTTTCATGTACCTCTCTAAGAATAACAACCAACGGCATGAGAGCACCCAAACTAATTCAACCTCATCAGGTAGCTGAATTATAAGATGGAATTGAAAGTCCATAAAACTCATGGGCACTTCCTTATCAAACATACAAACAATATCAATTGTCTCTCAACACCACCATGGAATGCTAGCCATATGAATCTCCTTTGATGTGATCCAACGTACAAATGTAGATAATTTCAATATGGTATGTCATAGGTAATGGGGAAATTCATGGTTCACACAATCGCACACAAGAAAATGATAATGACACTACAAAATAGAAACACACATAATTAGTTTCCATAAAATTGTGAGTGCATAACATATTTTTACTGATAGTATAGAAGAAGAATCGTGTATTCAACATACATACCATTAGAAGGTTCATATGGTCATGTGATTTCAACCTCAACAAATTTTATTCTATAGTGAAACAACATCATAGATTTGACCCATATAAAAAAGGTTTCTTCACACCCAATATAAATTTCCTTCATGATAGAAAGATCATCTTTCTTCAAAATCCATGGGACATCACCTTCTTTAAAAGACCAAGAGGGACTAGCCTCTCCTCTAGTTTTTTTTTTTGTCCAATGTCTCTTTTTAGTATTTGAAGAAATAATATCTCTCCTAACATCCAATCTGTCTCTTTTATTCAATGATATGTTCCTCCATAAATAAGATGAAACATTTTTTAATATATGCATGGGATTTAGTAAATGACAAATCTTAATATGCTCCCAATATGGAAGCTCATAAAATACATATTTCATTTTCATCCCAATGGGTATTTTCTCAACATAGGTGTCAAAAAATATAGGATCATCGAACATAGGTTCCCCATTTGAATCAAAAAAGTCTTCCATTTCCATCTCCTTCTTTGTGTCATATGCCCTAATCCAATCTGTCAGTGTCATTATTTTAGGTCTCTGAGTTCTCTTTGGTTTACCATTGAAAGCAAACACGACTCTTCTATAAGGGTGGTCTTCTGGGAGGAATATAATCAAACAGTTATACATCATCTTTCATAGGTGGTTGGAACACCTAGCCTTTATATAAGGTCCACAACATTTATATGAATGATACCCTTTTGTTACCAGACCTGCGATGTTATCGTATACAGAGAATGTTAGTGTCAAAAATATAGTTACACCAAAGAAAGTGTGACAGATAACATTGAAAATATAAACAAATCAATCAACACGCTTATTAGAGAAAACTCATAGTCTTGGATAATCATGTATGGTGTATGCACATATGCCAAACAACATAAAAGACCTCTCGATTGGGATGGGTTTTGATACATCATATACATGTATCCCTTCCCATAATTGCTTAAATCCATCAATCATTGGTTGGAGGTAGACATCCATTCTCTTCACTTGTCTTCTACTCGAGACTATAAGAGAGAGCATAAGATGTTCATTCTTCATGAAAACCCATGGGGGGGTATTGTTATTAATCACTACCACTGGCCAAATAGAATAGTTGGTGTTTTGGAGGGAATATGAGTTAACTTCATCCATAGCTATGTTCAATCATAGGATTTGTACTTCATCCTTGAATTTATCAGAACATGTATCCTCTATATGCTTCATGGCTATTGAATATGTTGAGATTCACATAACTTCTATCTCACTTATATGTGAGGCATTTCATCCTTTCAACATGGCTAATTGTTTGAAAGGAAAGATCCTTTGAATCCTTGGAATCATAAGCATGTTCCTCAATATCTTATGAGGAGGACCATGTGCGTTACCCTTTTTCTTTTATTTAAGGTACCTATCATGATCACGTTCTAGACATATCTCTTTGTCTACATATTCATTTCTTTATAGAATACAATCATTCGAACATGTTTGTTATGACATGTACTCAACACCCAATATTTTTAGCATTTTTTATTTCTTTGTGCAACTATTGAGAAAGAAATTATCACTCGGAAGTAGTTTATCTTTAAGTAACTTGCAATTCGTGGGAAATATATATCTACATTGTTATTAAGAATGAATAAAATCAGGGGTGGAAAGAGTGGGTGGGGTTATCTTCTCCCTAGGGGACATATTCGAACATCCTACTCTTGGATTTTGGGCATAGCATCCAATAACTAGGCAGAAGACTATGCTCTTTATAAAGGTGATGCAACCCTACCCTCGACGGCACGGCCGCTCCCACCAGGACCTTCTTACACACGGCCCGAAGAGTCTAAGTACTCTTCCACTCCACTCGGGAGTCCACTACCCACAGTAGGTTCCTTCAGCGATCTCCCTTCCAGAAATCGGGAAATCGGAATTTGCGATCTCGCGAATTCTGCGAGCACAGTCACACGCAACTCAAAACTCCGAACCCCGAACTCCGAACTGACGCCACCTGTCTCCCAGTATGCCTTGTGGTCCCACACTACCACATAACTCTTCCGCTTGTGCGATCGGGGATCGCGGAATCGCAACTTCAAGAGTCCGGGTCCTTTGTATTTGAAAACCCCGAATACCGAAACTCCGATTCTCCAGATTCGTGCCACCTGTCCTTATCACGATCAATGGTCTCTGGTGACTCGGGAAATCGCTATTCGCGATCTCGATGGGCATGCAAATCACCTTGTCGAACGCCGAATGCCAAATCTCCGAAGTCCGATGGACTTTAATCCTCCTCGCCTGCGCTTACAGGTTAACTCCCGCGTAGCTCCTCCTTGATCTGACGATCCTCGGTATTTCACAAAACTTCACAGGGATTACAAGTCGTCGATTCTCCTCCTCTTGAGAACTCTTCCTATTCCCAAAACTCGATTTTGTTCACGCTCCTCCTGGGTTTGTTCCCAAAGTATTCCCATGGGACTATCCCTCTTGAGCTTGGTCCCTCTTGCTCCTCCAGAGACTCTGTACCAACTGCTTACGCTTGAACTTCGACAATTCTCAAAGTGTTGAGTTCCTCCGGACTCTATGCACTCACTGCGACAGTAGCCCACGCCGTTCTTTTCTTTCCCTCAGACTAACTGCTGAGATTTCCAACTTCTCGGCCTGCACTTTCCCTGCTCGACACGAGTAACCCAATTCAACTTCTGGGTAAACGAGAACAAGAGTTCAACTTCTTAGCCTCCTCAATGCACTCTATGCGGAGGAATTCGACTGCACTCTATGCAGGAATCTCCTGGCTCAATCAGAGACACAATTGGAACTTATTTCCTCATTCCCTCAAGTTTCGAACCTGCCAAGCAATAACATATGCAACATATAGAAGAAAAGCATAAAAAGAAGCAAGTATGCAACAACATAATATCATCAACACACAGAAAAAAAACACAGCCATAGAATTGAATCAAAGTCTTTCTTCTATTAATTCAATCTGTACAGGGGTGTTCTTCACAAGTTCTCTGCTTGCTCTTTTTTCCTCCAGAATGCAGGAATGATTCTGAATGCTACAATGATACAAGGAGGGTGCCTATATTCTGTTTTCCCTCTCGAAAGAAAAACTGTCTAATCTACAGTTAATTCATATCTAACATCATTAAAACTATTAAATGCCTTCCTATCTATATATAATACAAGTGCGCCCGGCTTTGAATGCCTTTATTTAAATGGTGGCACAACAATCTTTCCAAAGTGTTTCAAAAATGCATGTGCTGGCACTGTCCAGCTGTATCTCTTTATCCCCGCGTTGCTCGTTCCATGACGTCGTAGATGCTCCTGCATCATACTCCTCGGCTTAAAATATTTCATGGGCTCCTATCCATGAACTCATGCATAGTCTGCCCATGCTTCTGAATCACTGCCTCTGTTTCCCAGCTGGCATCCTCCACTGGGTGATTTTTCCATTTCACCAGGTACTCAAAATATTGTTTTCTCCTAGTCTTCCTTCCAACTCTTTTATCCAGTATGCACTCCATCTCAGGCTTCTGTGCAACTGGCAATTGCTTCTGCCACTAGACTACTGGTTCCCCGGTTCCAGTGTCTATTGTATCAGCCCTGTATGGGTATAAGTCCGAAATATTGAAAATCGGAGATATCTCGATGCCCTCTGGCAACTCAAGCTCGTATGTGTTCTCACCAAATTTCCTCAAAATTCTGCATGGCCCGATTTTCTTCATCTTGAGTTTGTTGTATGTTCCCCTCGGAAACCTTTCTTTTCTCAAGTGCGCTAGAACCATGTCCCCAACTTCAAACTGAAGCTGCCTCTTTCTCTGATCGGCTCTGCGCTTATATTCCCGATTCGCCTTCTGCAATCGCTGCTTCACCTGCGCGTGAAGTTCTTGCATCGCTTCAGCAAATTCTTCAGCACGAGCGCTGCTAGTTTCAGCCTATTCTGACTCCTTGAGCTCAGAAACTCCTCTCAGCTGTGTCCCATACAAAATTTGAAACGGGCTCTTACCTGTACTCCGATTCATAGAATCATTGTACGCAAACTCTGCTTGTGGTAGGATCGGATCCCAACTGTTGTGATGCTCAGTCACTAGGCTTCTCAACAGATCCCCCAAGCTTTTGTTGACTACTTCAGTCTGCCCATCTGTCTGCATATGGTAAGTAGAACTGAATGCCAGGTCAGTCCCTAGCTTCTTCCATAGCGTCCTCCAAAAGTGACCTATGAACTTCGTGTCCCGATCTGAGACTATGCTCCTCGGCAATCCATGCAATCGCACGATCTCTTTGAAAAACAAGTTTGCAATGTGGGTTGCATCGCTGGTCTTATGACACGGAATGAAATGTGCCATCTTTGAGAACCTGTCCACCACTACAAAAATGGAATCAACTCCCTGTTGTGTTCTTGGCAAACCTAAAACAAAATCCATACTAATTGCCTCCCATGGTCTCTCTGGTATAGGCAACGGCTGATAGAACCCTGTGTTTTGTTTTCGGCCTTTCACGTGTTGACATATTCGGCACCTGTCAACAAATCGCTTTACATCAATGCGCATGCCAGGCCAATAATAAGATTCGCTCAGCTTGGCGAAGGTCTTGTCATGTCCAAAATGACCTGCTAAGCCTCCGCTGTTCTTTTCCTTCACCAAATTCTCTCTCATAGAGAAATCTGGAATGCACAATTGACTGCCTCTGAACAGCAATCCATCTTGGATCAGGGAGTCAATCCACAGACTCATATCCCTAAGAAATGGGTTCTCGGCTGCCTCGTATGCCTCGCCAAAGTCTGCGTCACATGCATACATATCCTTCAAATTTTCAAAACCCAAAGTCTTGACTCTAAACTCCTGCAGCATCAAACATTTTCTGCTCAAGGCGTCAGCTACCTTGTTCGTAGTCCCTGAAATGTGCTTTATCACAAATGTAAAATTCTGCATGTATTCCACCCACTTTGCATGCTTCTAATTCAGCTTCTCTTGCTGACTCACGAACTGTAACGCATGATTATCACTGTACAGGACAAATTCCTTGGGTATGAGATAATGCCTCCACTTTTTCAATGCCTGTATAATGGCATAGAACTCTTTATCATATGTGGAGTACTTCAGTTTCGCATCATCCAGTTTCTCGCTGTAATATGCAACAGGTCGGTCATCCTGACTCAAAACCCCTCCAACAGCATATCCACTAGCATCACACTTCACTTGGAAGGTCTTCTGAAAAATCCGGCAGCACCAGAATTGGCTGCTCAGTAATCTTCCGCTTCAACAGATTGAAGCTCTTCTCAGCCTCGGCGGTCCAATGAAAAACTTTATGCCGCTTCTTCACAGTGTCCATCATTGCTGCACTGATTCCACTGAAATTTTGAATGAACTTTCGGTAGAAGCTAGCCAGTCCATGGAAGCTCCTTACCTCAAAAACATTTCTCAGCGATGGCCAATTCCTGATTACCTCAACCTTCTCAGGATCCATTTTCAATTCATTTGCCGAGATTACAAAGCCCAAATAAATGAGTTCTGTCTGCATGAAGGAACACTTCTTCAAATTAATCAGCAGTTTCTCCTGCTGTAATCTTCTCATCACAGTGGCTAAATGTCTCAAATATTCAGCCTTTGTCTTGCTGAAAATCAATATGTCGTCCAAATACACGACCACAAATTTGCCAATGAATTCCCACAGGACTTCATTCATCAGCCTCATAAAAGTGCTCGGCGCGTTTGTCAAACCAAACGGCATGACCAACCATTCATACAAACCTTCATTTGTTTTGAATGTTGTCTTCCATTCATCTCCCTCTCACATCCGGATCTGATGATATCCACTCTTGAAATATATTTTGGAAAAGTAATTTACCCCACTCAGGCAATCCATCAGATCATCCATTCTCGGCAGTGGAAACCTGTATCTGATGGTAATTTTATTAATCACCCTGGAGTCTGTACACATCCTCCAGCCTCCATCTTTCTTCGGACTCAGTACCGTTGGAACGGCACGTGGACTAAGACTTTCTCTCACCAGTCCTTTATCCTGCAGATCCTGTACCTGCCTTTTGACTTCCTCATTCTCCTGAGGTGTCAACCTGTACGCTGCCTTATTTGGCAAACTTGCTCCGGGTATGAGGTCAATGTGGTGACTCACACTCCTCATCGATGGCAACGAACGAGGTAGTTCGTCCACGATGATATCAGTGAACTCTCCAAGCAGTTCCTCAATCTCTTATGGCAAGTTGTCCACTCTTGTGCTTGTCAGGACAATTCTCGGCTTCCTGACAACGAAGAATTGTGGATCCTCATCCTTCTCCAGCTCTGTGAGAAGTTCCTTCCCACTCATAAGAAGTATCATGCTGGTTACTTCCGGCTTCACTTCCTTATCCTTCATCGGATGCAATGTATGTGATCTCCCATCCCTCTCCAAGGTGTATGTGTTCATTCTCCCATCATGAACCACATTCCTATCATACTGCCATGGTCTCCCCAATAAAACATGACAGACATCCATGGGAATGACATCACACAAAATTTCATCCCTATATTCACTCATTTTAAAATTTACCAAGCATTGCTTTGTAACACATACCTGGTGTCCTTTCTGCAGCCATGACACTTTGTATGGACTCGGGTGTTTGTTCATTTT